>CAOKZL010002715.1:0-163765 GCA_948472985.1 Iguana delicatissima | reverse complement strand
ACCATTTTGTGATCGGGGTGAGGCAACCCCTTGTTATTTCCATTGACGCCTGCTGTTAAGGCAAACCTCAGTTCAAGGCCCCTTGCTGGCTGCAGCACCCCTGTGGGACTGATTGAGACGCTGCTGGCGGTTACCTCTGGCCCGGCCCCTGCTTGACCTCAGCCCACGCTGACAGCTCCCACACGCAGATCATGCTATTTTCAGCACCAGTCGTGCCCTCCCACGGGTAATGCGATTCTCGGGCCCTGTCGCGCCCAACTGTGGGTCATGCAATTTTCAGGCCCTCTTGCACCCAACTGCGGGTCCTGTGATTTTCTGGCTCTGTCACGCCCAAACACAGAACATTCAATTTTCGGGCCCCGTTGCACCCACCTTATGGGCATGCGATTTTTGGGTCTTGTTGCACCTATATGGGAGTCATGTGATTTTTGGGCCCTGTCGCTCCGAACCACAAGTCATGCAATTTTTGGGCCCCGTCGCACCCATCTGCGGGTCATGCGATTTTCGGGTCTCATCGCGCCAAACTGTGTATAATGTGATGTTTGGTCCCCGTCAAGCCCACCCATGGGTCATGCGATTTTCGGGCCCTGTCACACCCACCTGCGCATCCTGCAATTTTCGGGCCCCTTCATGGACTCCGAAAATTGCATTTCCCGTGAGTGGGTGCGACGGGGCCTTAAAATCTCTTAAAATCTCATCACCCGGGGGTGGGTGCAACGAGGTCCGAAAATCACAAAAACCAGAAGTGGGTGCGTCGGGTCCGAAAATCACAGTAACCGTGGGTGGGCGCAACGAAGCCCGAAAATCACATGACCTACGGGTGTGCGGGACAGGTCCTGAAAATTGCAAGACACGTGGGTGGGTGGGTGCGACAGGGATTGAAAATTGCATCACCCACAGGTGGGCGGGATGGCTGAAAAATTGCAAGACCTGCAGGTGGGCACGACGGGGTCCAAAAATCGCATGACCCGTGGGTGGGCGCAATAGTGCCCGAAAATTGCAAGACTCGCATGTGGGGACAACTGAGCCCGAAAATCACATCACCCACGCTTGGGTGCGACGGCCCGGAAATCGCATGACCCATGATTGGACATGAAGGGCCCTGAAAATAGCACAGCCCCACGGATGGGCGTGATGGGGCCAAAAATCACATTACCCGCGGGTGGGTGCGACGGCAACCGAAAATCGCACGACCCACGGGTGGACACGATGGTTCCTGAAAATTGCATGACCTGCAGTTGGGTGCAACGGGCCCAAAAATCACATGACACGTGTTTGGGTACAACGGGATCTGAAAATTGCATGACCCATGGATGGGCACAACAGGACCCGAAAATGGCACAATCCGCGAGTGGGCGCGACGGGGCACGAAAATCGCATGATCCATGGGTGGGCGAGATAGGGCTTGAATATTGCATGATCCGTTCGTAGGCTCGATGGGGCCCAAAAAATGCATCACCCACAGGTGGGTGTCACGGGGCCAGAAAATCACATCACCCGCATGTAGGCACAAGGGGGGCTGAAAATTGCATCACCCGTGGGTTGGCGCGACAGGGCCCGAAAATTGCATCATCTACAGGGGGGATCCAAAATTGCATGACTCGTGAATGGGCATGACAGGGCTCAAAAATTGCAAGACCCGCAGGTGGGAGCAATAGGGAGCGAAAATTGCAAGACCGACAGAGGGGTGCAACAGGACCCGAAAAACGCATGATTCGTGGAGGGGCACGACAGGACCTAAAACTCACATGACCAGTGGATCAGTGCAATGGAGTCCGAAAATCTCATGACCCTCGGGTGGATGTGATGAGGCCTGAAAATTGAATGACCCGCAGGATGTTGCGAGGGACCCCAGAAATCGCAGAACCTGCGGGTTGGCATGAAGTGTCCCAAAAATCGCATGACCTTCGGTTGGGTGCCACAGGGCCTGAAATCCACATGACAAATTTTGGAAATTTTAAGTGCAAGTTTAGTGTGCAAATCTCACTTGCAAATTTTTGGTAAGAATTTGGGTGCATATTTTGTGTGCAAATTTTGTGTTAAGATTCCATGTGCAAATTTCATGTGCAAATTCGAGGGTCAGATTTTGTGTGCAAATTTCTTGTGCAAATTTCAAGTGAAAATTTCAGGTGAAAATTTGAGGTGCAAACTTTGTGTGAAAATTTAATAGGTAAATTTCTGGTGCCCATTCGAAGTGCAAATTTTGCATGCAATTTTCTTTTTGAATTTTCTTTTGAAAATCAGTGGTGAAAATTCTGGGTGCAAATTTCATGTGCAAATTTAGTATGCAAAGTGCAGGTGAAAATTCAGGGTGCAAATTTCGTGTGCAAATTTCGTGTTCAAATAACGTGTGCAAATTTCAGGTGAAAATTAATGTTGCTAATTTCTTGTGCAAATTTCGATTGAAAATCCAGGGTGAAAATTCTGGGTGCAAATTTTGAGTGAAAATTTCGTGTGCAACTTTCGTGTGAAATTTTCTGGTGAAAATTCGGATTGCAAATTTGGTGTGCAAATTTCATGTGCAAATTTCAGGTGAATATTCAGAGTGCAAATTTCATGTACAAATCACATATGTAAACTTGGCCAATTTGGAGTATAAATTTAGTGTTCAACTATGGTGCACAAAAAATTTGAACATGAAATTTGCACAGAAAATTTGCACCCCAGATTTGCACATGACATTTGCACACAAAATTTGCACATGAAATTTGCACAGAAGATTTGCACACGAAATTTCCACCCTGATTTTCCACACGAAATTTGCAAAAGAGATTTGGACTCAAAATTTGTACACAAAATTTGTACACAAAAATTGCTCCCAACATTTGTGAATGTGAACACTAAATTTCCACACAAAATTTGCACATGAAATTTGAACTCGAAACTTTCACGAAATTTGCACAAGAAATTTGCACCCTGAATTTTCACCTAAAATTTGCACACTAATTGCGATTGAAATTTGCACAAAAAATTTGCACACAAAATTTGGACCCCCAATGTGCACACTGAATTTGTACACGAAACTTGCACATTAAATTTGTAATCGAGATTTGCACTCAAAATTTGTACACAAAATTTTAACATAAAATTTGCTCCCGGAATTCGCACACGAAATTTAAACACGAAATTTGCACATGAAGTTTGCACACGAGATTTGCATTCAAAATTTAAACCCCAAATTTCCCCCAAAATTTGCACCCTGAATTTTCACCTGAGATTTGCACATGTAATTTGCACAAGAAATTTACACCCAGAATTTTCAGCCTGGATTTTCTCTCAAAATTTGCACATGAAATTTGGACCCTGAATTTTCACATGAAAATTGCACACTACAATTGCACATGAAATTTGGACCCTGAATTTTCACCTGAAATTTTTACACTAACTTTGTACACGAAATTTGCACCTAGAATTTTCACCCCTGATTTTCTCATGAAACTTGCACGTTAAATTTGCAGTCCAAATTGGCACCATAAATTTCCACATGAAATTTGCACTTTGAATTGGCACCATAAATTTACAAGTCAAATTTCCACAAGAAATTTGCACCCGTGATTTGCACATGAAATTTGCACAAGAAATTTGCAACCCGAATTTTCACCTGGAATTTGCAAACGAAATTTGCACCCCTAATTTTCACCTGAAATTTGCATACTAAATTTGCACACGATATTTGCACTCGAAATTTGCACACGATATTTGAACACAAAGTTTGCACCCCGAATTTGCACGCAAAATTTACACACAAAATTTGCACATGAAATTTGCACATGAGATTTGCACTCAAAATTTTAACCCCGAATTTGCATCAAAAATTTGCATGCGAGATTTGCACACGAAATTTACACTCGAAATTTGCACCCAGAATTTTCACCCCCGATTTTCACATGAAACATGCACGCTAAATTTGCACTCAGAATAGGCACCATAAATTTTACACATGAAATTTGCACCCCAAATTTTCACCTCAAATTTGCACTCAAATTTTGCACACAAAATTTGCACTGGAAATTTACACCCAGAATTTTCGCCTGTGATTTGCACAAGAAATTTGCACACGAAATTTGCACCCTCAATTTTCACCTGAAATTTTGACGCGAAATTTGAACGCGAAATTTACACCTAGAATTTTCACTCCTGATTTTCACACGAAACATGCACGCTAAATTTGCACTCGGAATTGGCACCATAAATTTACACACGAAATTTGCACATGAAATTTGCACCCCAAATTTTCACCTGAAATTTGCACACAAAATTTGCACCCAGAGTTTTCGCCTGTGATTTGCATATGAAATTTGCACACGAAATTTTCACCTATGATTTTCACAAAAAATTTGCACACAAAATTTGCACGCGAGAATTGTACATGAAATTTACACTCGAAATTTGAACCCAGAATTTTCACCTATGATTTTCACAGGAAATTTGCACACTACGCTTGCACTCTGAATTGGCACCAGAAATTTTCACTCGAAATTTGCATCCAGAATTTTCACCCTGGATTTTCACTTGAAACTTGCACATGAAATTTGCACCCTGAATTTTCACCTGAAATTTTCACACTAAATTTGTACATGAAATTTGAACATGAAATTTGCACTCAAAATTTGCACTCCGAAGTGGCTCCAGAAATTTACAGAAAAAAATCTGCAGATGAAATTTACACCCTGAATTTTCACCTGAAATTTGCACAGTAAATCTTCACATGTAATTTGAACTGGAAATTTGCACACAAAATTTGCACACTAAATTTGCACCCCAAATTTGCACACAAAATTTGCACATGAAATTTGCACAGGAGATTTGCACTCAAAATTTGCACCCCAATTTTCACCTGAAATTTGCACACTAAGTTTGCGACAAAATTTTCACTCAAATTTGCACACAAAAACTGAACACAAAATTTGTACTCCGTATTTGCACCTGAAATTTGCACACGAAATTTGCATCCCAAATTTGCACACGAAATTTGCACATGAAATTTGCACTTGGAATTTGCACACTTAATTTGAACTCCAAGTTGGCAGCAGAAATTTACACACGAAATGTGAAAATCAGGGGTGAAAATTCTAGGTACAAATTTCTTGAGCAAATTTCGTGTGCAAATTTCAGGTGAAAATTCTGGGGGCCCTGACCTCATAGGAGAATCTTCAGTTTCATCTGTATCCGATGACACGGACGGGGACTTTGACGCTGGCTATGAAGCTTGGAGCGCAGCGGAAACCGCTGTAAATACTAATAACATTCCCCACTTATTCGCTACTGTTAAGTTTACGGGTGGAGATTGGATGTTGCATGGACATAGGGCCTTAATTGACTCTGGGTGCTCCTGGAGCTTGTTGCACCCCAAATTGGCCAGGAAGCTAAATCTTCTTTATGAGCCTCTGAGGCGCCCCATAAAACTAACACAAATGGATGGGACGCCAATGGTTGGAGGGGTTGTCGACAAGATATCCAAGCCTGTAGCGTTCCGAATGGGTAACAACAAGTATAGGCTGCGTTTCCTGGTTCCTAAAGAAGTACAGTTTAAGTTGATTTTGGGGATTGACTGGCTTTGCAAATATAACCCTTAAATAGACTGGAGTGATGACGCTATAACTGCTGTGGAGTCATCCCTTTCTCTGTCCCAGGAGGAATTGCAATGGATTCCTTTTCACTACCAGGATTTACAAAAGGTTTTCCATGAAAAGGAGGCTGATAAATTGCCTCCGCACACGGAATTCGTCTGCAAACTTACCTTGATAGAGGGGGCTAAATTGCCTAAGCCCAAGATTTACCCTATGAGTCGTCAGGAGCTCCTCGCTCTCAAAAAGTTCTTGAATAAAAATTTGGAGCATGGTTTATCAAGCCTTCTATGGCTCTCACGGCAAGTCCTGTCTTTTTCAGGAAGAGAAAGGACCCCAAAGCCGATCCGAGACTGGTGGTAAACTATGCTGCAATTAATCAAGCCATCTCTTCTAATTGTTACCTTATTCCACTGATATGGACTGTGTTGGACCATCTGGTCCAAGGGAAATATTTTACCAAACTTGATCTAAAAGAGGCTTTTCACAGAATACGGATGGATCCGGACTCTGACTGGCTGACCACTTTTGCTACACCTTTTGGCAATTTTAAATGGACTGTCCTTCCTTTCGGATTACAATCAGGTCCGTCTGTTTTTCAGATGTTTTTGAACTCTCTTTTTCATGACTTATTGTAGCAAGGGGTCCTGATTTATCTGGACGATATATTGATTTATGCAGACTCCATGGAGGCTCATGTAGCTTTGGTGCGTGAGGTGCTTAAACATTTGATTGAGAACCACCTCATGGTCAATCTATCGAAATGTCAATTTGATACTCAGGCTTTCGATTATTTGGGCTATAGGATTCAGGATAATTCCCTAAAAATGGACCCTTCTAAGATTAACTCCATTTTGCAATGGCCCACCCCCAGAACGGTGAAGCAGCTGCAGCAGTTTCTGGGCTTTGCGAACTTTTATCGGAATTTCATTGATGATTTCAAGTCCATAGCCCTTCCGCTTACAAACCTTTTACGCAAACCTACGGGCTTTTCTGCTGGCCAGCCTCATAAACTTGCCTGGTCCCCGGAATGTCAAGCTGCTTTCAACATGCTGGAAGCTAAGTTCACTTCTGAGCCTTTACTGCTTTTCCTGGATGCGGAGAAACCATTTATAGTGCAGACAGATGCTTCGGATTTTGCAATGGCGGCTGTGCTTTTACAGCATGACTCAGAGGGAGCACTTAAGCCTTGCGCCTTCATTTCGAGGAAATTTTCTCCCCAACAACGTAATTGGCCTATTTGGGAGAAGGAAGCCAAGGCGATTCATTTAGTGCTGTCTTCCTGGCATCATTTACTTGAAGGGGCCCGGCATCCCGTTGAAGTTTGGACTGATCACAGGAATTTACAGGCATTGCAGTCCGCCAAGGAACTCTCACCTAAACAGGCGCGGTGGGCTGAGTTTTTCCAACGTTTTCGATTTAAGATTGTTTTCAGGCCTGGCTGCTCTAACCTGTTGGCTGATCCTCTTTCTCGTCTGCCATGCTTTGAAACAAGTGCCATGGAATCCCCTCTGCAGACTCTGTTTCCTGCCTCCTCTTTTGCTTCACAAATGACCACTCGATCGCTTGCTAAATCGAGAATTTCTGCTTCTCTGTGTGATTCTGCTCTTTGAGATGTTCACTCAGCACACGCCTATCCTTGGCTCCAGGCTAACAAGGACAAGATTGCCTGGGTTGACAATCTACCCTTTTATGGCACCAAGATTTATGTTCCCCCGGCGGCCCGCACAGGAATCATGATAGCAAACCCGCTGGACATTGGGTATTTAAAAACCTTACATGCGGTTTGTCACCTCTTCTGGTGGCTGGGCTTGAACTCCTCCGTGCAAACTTACGTTAAACAGTGTGCCACCTGCAATGTTGCTAAATCGCCATCCACAAAACCCCAGGGGCTGCTGCAACCTTTGCCTGTTCCTTCTACCCCTTGGTCCGTAATTGCTTGGGATTTCATCGTGGGTCTCCCCTCTTCGCAAGGGTTTCATGCTGTCTGGGTCATCACTGACTATTTTTCCAAGCAATGCCACTTTGTGCCTCTGAAACGGATGCCCACTGCAGAGAAGCTTGCTGAATTATTCGTTGCTAACGTCTGGAAATACCACGGTTGCCTACTGCGATTATATCTGACAGGGACCCAGTTTTCACTTCCAAGTTTTGGACTTGTTTGTTAAAGACCCTGGGGGTCACTCAGAAGCTCAGTAGTGCTTATCACCCCGAGACAGATGACAGTCAGAGTGGGTCAATAGATCCCTTTAACAGTTCCTCAGGTGTTTTGTCAGTGAGAACCAGTCTGATTGGGTTTCCCTGCTCCCGTTCACTGAATTTGCGATCAACTCTGCAGTTCATTCCTCAACTGGACTGCCTCCTTTTGAGATTGTTTATGGGTTTCTCTCTTCCCCCTTTCCTCCCCTCACCCTCCCTCCCACTTCTCCCCCTTCTGTTGAAGCTTGGGTCTCCAAATTTTCCACCACTTGGCAGTCTGTCTCCTACGCTCTTGCATCCGCTAAAGCCGATTATAAGTGTTTCGCTGACCGCAAGCGGATGCCAAATCCCAATTTTAAGCCAGGTGATCTGGTTTATCTGTCCTCCAAAAACAGTTCGCTGCCCTCCCTGTCTAAAAAACTTGCTCCCCATTTCCTGGGACCCTTCTCCATGAAACGTGTCGTTAATGATGCATCTTTGAATCTTTTGAATTGGATCTACCTTCCTCCCTTAAAGCTGTTCATCCTGTGTTTCATTCTAGTTTGTTGAAGAAACCCCATTTGCCGACTTCTTCGAAGACTGATGTTCTGTGTTGTCCCGGTTGACGTTTCACTGCACTGTTGTTGAAATATAATCCTGCTGTAGCTCTGTAGTAGTTCATTTGATTTTATGTGTACATCTGTAGTTTTCTAAATTGTGTTTCTTTTTCTCTCTTTCCTTTCCTTTTCTTTCCTTTTATTTTTTTTGAAGCGGGACAGGATGTCAGGAGACATATGTGTTTATTGTTTAGATTACAATAGCAAGGGATCATCAGAAAGGTGTTAGCTATCTACTAGGATTTACACATGAAGAACATTCCTTCTGGCTAGAGTTTCCCAGGAATACTTAGATCAGATAAGGCTCATGGTGATTTGTGACCAACAAGGCTTTGATGGTTGGGCCTGTGAAGTTAAACGTTTAAATGAAAAGTGCAGGAAACAAATCCCATTCGTGATCTTTAAAGTCTGATGACAGCATCACCGCTCTGCTTTCAATAATACTACTTCTAGTTTATTGAATAAACTAATAAAGTTTTGTGTGCAAATTTATTGTGCAAATTTCCTATGCAAATTTCCTGTGCAAATTTTATTTGTAAATTTCGTGTGAAAAGTTCATGTTCAAATTCTATGTGCAAATTTTATATGCAAATTTTGTGGGCAAATTTCATGTGCAAATTTTATGAGCAAATTTCGTGTCCAAATTTTGTGTGCAAATTACGGGTTGAAATTTTGTGTGAAAATCTTGTGAGAAAATTCCAAGTGCAAATTTCGTGTGCAAATTTTGTGTGAAATTTTGTGTGCTAATTTTGTGTGGAAATTATATGGGTAAATTTCATGTCCAAATTCCATGTGCAAATTTTATTTGCATATTTCGTGTGCAAATTTGGTGTGCAGATTTTGTCTGGAAGTTTCGTGTGCAAATTTCAGGTTGAAATTTCCTGTGAAAATTTCGTGTGCAAATTCTATGTGCAATTATTATGTGGAAATTTTGTGTAGAAATAATACCACGTTCAAATTCCATGTGCAAATTTCGTGTGCAAATTTCATGTGCAAATTTAGCATTGAAATTTCATGTAAAATTTCTTGTGTAAATTCTATGTGAAAATTTTATGTGAAAATTTCGTGTGCAAACTACGTGTTTAAATTTTGGGTTAAATTTTGGTTGCAAATTTTGTGTGCTAATTTAAGGTAAACTTTCGTGAGCATATTTCGTGTGCAAACTTTCATGTTCAAATTCCATGTTCAAACTTTGTGTGGAAATTTGGTGTATAAATTCTGTGTGCAAATTTTGTGTTCAAATTTTCTGTGAAAATTTCATGTTCAACTTTTAGGTTGAAATTTCATGTGCAAACTAAATGTGCAAATTTCGTCTGCAAATTCCATGTGCATATTTCAGGTGGAAATTTTACGTTAAAATTTGTGTGCAATTTTTGTGTGTGCAAATTTCGTGTGCAAGTTCCGTGTGCAAGTTCAAGTTCCATGTGCAAATTTCGTGTGCAAATTTTGTTTGCAGATTTCCTGTGCAAATTTCCAGTGCAAATACTGATTGCAAATTTCATGTGCAAATTTTGTGTGTAAATTTCATGTGCAAATTTCGGGTTGAAATTTCTTGTGAAAAGTTCATGTGCAAATTGAATGTGCAAATTGAATGTGCAAATTTTGGATGTAATTTCATGTGAAAATTTTGTATGCAAAATCCATGTGCAAAATCCGTGTGCAAATTTTTTGTGGCAATTTCATGTTCAAATTTACGTTTGAAATTTCGTGTGAAAATTTCGTGTGGCAATTTCTTGAGAAAATTTTGTGTGCAATTTTCGTGTGCAAATTTTGTCTGCAAATGTCAGGTTGAAATTTCGTGTACAAATTTCTTGTGCAAATTCCATGTGCAAATTTAGTGTGCAAATTTCGTGTGGAAATTTTGTATGCAAATTTCGTTTGTAAATTTTGTTGGCAAATTTATTTTTCAAATTTAAGGTTGAAATTTCGTGTGCAAATTTCATGTGCAAACTCTATATGCAAATTTCATTTTCACACTTCCTGTGCAAATTTTGTGTGCAAATATTATGTGCAAATTTCAGGTTGAAATTTCATGTGAAAAATTCGTGTGGAAATGCCCTGTGCAAATTTTGTGTCGAAATATTCTGTGCAAATTTAGTGTGGAAATGTCAGGTTGAAATTTCTTGTGAAAATTTTGTGTACAAATTTCATGTGCAAATTTCGTGTGCAAGTTTTGATTTCAAATTTTGTGTGCAAATTTCGGTTTGAAATTTCGTGTGAAAATTTCGTTTGCAAATTTAATGTGCAAATTTTGTATTCAAATTTAGGGTGAAACTTCATGGTGAATATTTCGTGTGCAAACTTCATTTTCAAATTTTGTTTGCACATTTCATGCACAAATGTCTTGTGCAAATTTTATGTGCACATTTCATGTACAAAAATGGGGTTCAAATTCAGGGTGCAAATTTCGTAGGCAAAGCCGGGGTGCAAGTTTTGTGTGCAAATTTGAGTCCAAATTTCGGGTGCAAATTTTGTGTGCAAATTTAGGGTGTAAATTTAGTGTGCAAGTTAGTGTGAAAATCGGGGTGAAAATGCTGGGTGGAAATTTCGTGTGCAGATTTCGAGTCCAAATTTTAAGTGCAAATTTTTGGTGCAAATTCTGGGTGCAAATTTCATTTGCAAATTTTATCTGCATACTTCGTATGCAAATTTGGTGTGCAAATTTCATGTGAAAATTTTGGGTGCAAATTTTGTGTGAAAATTAAGGGTACAAGATTCGTATGAAAATTTAATGTGCAAATTTGGGGTGCAAATTTCGTGTGCAAATTTCATGTGCAAATTTCGTTTGAAAATGCAGTGTGCAAATTTCATGTGCACACTTTGTGTGCAAATTTGGTGTACAAATTTCACGTACAAATTAGGGGTGCATATTTATGTGCAAATTTTGGGTGAAAATTCACGATGCAAATTTTGTGTGCAAATTTTATTTGCAAATTTCGTGTGCAAGTCTCATGTGCAAATTCCTTGTGAAAATTCAGGGTGCAAATTTCATGTGCAAACTTCATGTGCAAGTTTTGTGTGCTCATTTCATGTACAAATTTGGGGTCCAAATCCGGGGTGCAAATTTCCTGTGCAAATTTCGAGTCCAAATTTCAGGTCCAAATTTTGGTTGTAAATTTGAGTTGCAAATTTCATGTGTAAATTTCGTGTGCAAATTTCGTGTGCAAATCCGGGGTGAAAATTCTGGGTGCAAATTTCATGTGCAATTTTCGTGCGCAAATTTTAGGTTCAAATTCGTGGTGCAAATTATGTGTGCAAATTTTGGGTAAAAATTCAGGGTTCAAATTTCATGTGCAAATTTCATGTAAAAATTCTGGGTTCAAATTTCGTGTGCAAATTTCATGTGCAAATCCGGGGTGCAAATTTCATGTGAAAATTTCATGCGCAAATTTTTTGTTCAAATTTTGTTTGCTAATATCATGTGAAAATTCGGAATCCAAATTTCGTGTGTAAATTTTGTGTGTAAATTTCTGGTGCCAATTCGGAGTGCAAATTTAGTATGCAAATTTCGTGTGGAAATCCGGAGTGAAAAGTCTGGGTCAAAATTTCATCTGCAAATTTCGGGTCCAAGTTTCGCATGGAAATTCGGGGTACAAATTTCGTGTGCAAATTTCGTGTGCAAGGAAACATCATTTTGGACCCGTTTTATGCTGGCATACACCAGGAGAAACTGTTTTCACCCTGTGTTATGCCAGCATATTACATGAAAAGTGCTTTTAGTCCTGTTTTATGCTGGTATATGAGGGACATGCAGTTTTCACTGTAAATTACACCAGCATAAACCGGCAGATGCCATTTTTGGCCTGTTTTATGCCATGGTATGCTGGGGATACATCATTTTCACCTGCTGTTATGCTGTTAATGCCTGGAGATGGCATTTTGTGTCAGCATATGCCCAGATTGTGCCAAACTATTGCACATGATTCACTAAGGCCAGATGCAATGCTTTCCCCTCAGAATTACTCTTTGGTAGATATGCTGGATAGCCCATTTCTGTAAGGTTTTTTGCCTGCAGGTCGGTGAGATGTTGAATCAACATTGCATATTTTGCTATCTTGTATTTTCCATAGTAATTTGCCATCATTGATCTCTCCCTTACTGAGCTGTATGCTGGGCCGTTTGGACTTCTATGTAAAAATCCTGTTGGAGGATATATGTCTGAATCTAACCCTATCAGTTGGTAAATTTCTGTCATCAGCTGTTAAATTAGGAAGAAGTATTAAAACTATAGGCTGCAATTTTTTTTTTATATATGAATAAGACTGAACATCAGGGGAGTTACAGTGGACCAAGCAGGGATGCCTTTTACTGCATTACTCTTTGCATTGGTAATAGAACCTTTTGCAAATTCACAATACTAATATAACAGGTCCAATCATGGGTGTTCTACCTGACAGAATTAGAAGCAGATCATGTTGCTATATATGGATAATCCAGAGAGGTCTTTCTCAGTACTTGAAGCCATTATGAATAATATATATATATATATATATGTATCAATCTCAGACTCTATGCCTTTCACAGCAAAGAGAAGAAATTAACAGGACCCCAGATTAAACATCAGGCTATTAGTATTTGGGAATTATAATTCCTAAAGTTTATTCTAAGAAATTGCAACTAATTTGTTAGATTGAATGAAAGTTGTGATCTTGGAAAAGATTAGAAATTTCCCTCTTCGAAGAATAACATTAGTTAAACCATTTATATCCATGTTTTTTATCCTATCTCTCTTGGACTTGTGATTTTAAAAAGTGGAAATTTAACAACAGATAGCTACTTAAGTTATATTTCACATTTTTAAAATTCTTTAAAATTTAACTAGTATGAACTATTGAAATTCATCAAGTAATTTAACTTACCAGTCTTATAATGTTTTATTTGTTTTAGATTTCCTTAAAGTTTGTAACGTGCAAAGGTTGGGGAATATACTTCTGTATTTTGAAACTTGAACTCGCTTCAGAACTACCAGATGTTTGACCTATCAATAACTGTATGTCCTGAAGACCAGTGGCAAAGTAGGATTGTATTTCTATTCCAAGCAACAAATAACAAATGCCAACCAGGTTCTCCAAAGACCTCGGAATCCACATGCTAAATGAGGCTAAAAAGAGGATGCTAGGCACAGGAAATATTTGAGAATTTTAAAAGGTAAAACAGACTCACTATTTGCACTTCTGAGATTAGATGTTGATTCATTGTTTGAATTATAGTGTTCTTGTATTATATTTCTATAGTTGAGTTCTTTATTTTCCATATTATTTTTTAAAAATGCTATAGGGTTGAGATTGTATATTTCTAAAGATCTATCCACCATCCTCTTTTGTCCACTGGTATGTAGCCTCCGTAGGACTATTTCTGTCTCGTTTCCCAGTCTTGAGTTTATCTTTTTTTTTTATCTTTCTTCAATTTTATTGAATCACAAAATTATACAAACAATCAGAAAAAAGAGAACTAACGTAAATTACACAACGTTAATAATAACATATCCATCTGAGTGAAATCATATGAAAAAAAGTGATAAAAATATGAAGAGAAAGCAGAAGACATGAAAACTAAAATTAAAATAAAAATAAAAGAGAATAAAAGAACACCTACTCAGTACATAAAATGTACCATATCTATCCTGAAAATAAATTTAATATTTATCTATAAATTATCTATAAATTTAATATATATCTATCTATTAATAAAATCTCAACACTACTTATATCCATCATCCTTAACCTACAAGGTTATCGAAATATTTAACCAGAAATATTTATAATATAGGGTGTATTATCTTATTCCACTTTATTATTACTATTAAATCCTCATACAATAAAAATATCCTTCCAATTATCTTTCCATAATTTATTCATTGGAGCCCATTCCTTTGCGGTCTTATTTCTATCCTTCTTCTCATTTAACATGGCGGTTAGCAAATCCATTTGGAACATTTCATGCAATTTAATTAGCCAGTCTTGTTTCATGGGAATTTCTGTATTTTTCCATTTTGAGGCATAAAGAATTCTTGCTGCCGTTACCATATACAATAGTAACCTCCCATGTTCCCTTTGATATTTTACATTCACTACCGTAAACATATTTAATAAATATAATTCTGGATTGCATAACAAATGTATTCCTAATATTTGTTTAATTTGATTATGAATAACATTCCAGTATTCTTTAGCCTTTTTACATTCCCACCATATATGAAAAAATGTCCCTAATTTCTCACCACATTTCCAACACTTATTGGGATAATTTTTAGATGTTTTAGCAATTAATTGAGGTGTAATATACCATCTAAATTGCATTTTGTAAAAAATTTCTTTCAAATATGCACTTTTAGTGAATTTTATATTCTTAGTCCATAATTTTGTCCATTCTAATAAGTCAATAGAATATCCCAGGTCCCGCAACCACTTAATCATATAGTCCTTAATTATTTCATGCTCTAATTCTAATTTTAATAATATATGATAGATTTTTCCAATAATATGTTCTTTCCCAATTAAAAATTGAATATCCAACTCTCTAAATTTTGGGTTTTTTTCCTGTATCCCCTCATTAAATAAATCTATTTTATATAGCTCATATAATTGTTTATATTGTAGCCAATTATCTGGAAACCCTAATTCTTTTAATGCTTGCAATGATTTTAATTCAAATTTCTCTGTCCGTTTACATAATATATCGTCGCACATCAGCCAATTGGTATTTCTAGAATTGACATCTTTGAGAAGGGTTTCTTGTAAAGAAACCCATCTCGGCTTTTCCAAAAAAACTTTATTTTTGTACAGAATCCAAACTTTTAGTAGTGATCTTCTAATTATATGTTTATTAAATTCCTTATCTTATTGTGCTTTATTATACCATAAATACCCGTGCCAACCAAACTTGTTGGTGGCACCTTCAAGTGTAAGCAATCTATTATTTTCTAGACTTATCCATTCAATAATCCATTTTAAGGCACAAGATCTATAATATAGCTTTAAATTTGGCAAAGCCAACCCACCTCTTTCTTTAGTATTGAATAATATTTTCCCTTTAATTCTAGACTTCTTACCTACCCAAAGAAAATTTTTAATTTTCATAGACCAAATTTCAAAAAAAAATTTCACTCTTTAAAATGGGTAAATTTTGGAATAGAAACATTATCTTTGGAAGTACATTCATCTTAACCAAGGCAATTTGACCTAGCAATGAAAGATTAAGTTTTGACCATGTTTGTAGTTTAACTTCTATTGCCTTCCATGTCGGTATATAATTATTGTCAATCAAATCTGAGTTATTATTTGTGATAATGATACCCAGATATTTAACTTTTTTTACGATTTTAAGATTGGAAATTAATTCTAAATTCTTCTTTTTTTCATATTTTTGGTCAAAATTGCAGTTTTTGTTTTTATTTAATTTAAAACCCGAATTTTCCCCAAATTCCTCCATAATCTTCAGTAATTTGACTATACTTTTCATAGGATAGTGCAATATAATTACCAAATCGTCAGCAAAAGGTTTTAGTTTAAATATCTTCTGCTTGATTTGACATCCGCTTACTTCTATATCCTGCCTTATACGTCTATTAAGTATTTCTAATGATAATATAAACAATAATGGAGAAATCGGACAACCCTGTCTCATACCTTTTTCTATAACTAAATAAAGAGGTTTTGGAAGAAATCAAAAGATTTAGAGTTGAATTGAGAAGTGAAATGAGAGAGTTAATGAAAGATTTGAGACAAGAAATTAAAAAAGATATACGAAGAGAGTTGGCTGAATTAAAGGAAGAGGTAGCGGTGGAATTAAAAGAAGTTAAAGAAAAGGTTTCTGATATAACAAAAGAAATGGCTAGATTGGGGAAAACTCAAAAATTCTACAGACCAAGATCCATACAGTGGAACAACACCTAGAGGTGACTGAAGAAAAGATAGACAAAGAGATATCTAAAATTAAACTCAACATTGATGTACGAGCTCGGTCTAAATGTGTGAAACTTCGAGGTCTGAAGGAACGGCCAAGGGAGAATTTGGCAGAAATAGTGGTCCCAATTTTAGCCGAATTTATTGGTTGGGAAGTGGTGCAAGTAGACCTGGAAATTGATAAATTGTATCGAGTAAATTCCACGGTCGCCACCAGACAGCACCTGCCAAGGGATGTGGCAGTCTTTTTCATAAGAGAGAGAGTTAGAGACCTAGTTATCCAGCAAAGTTTCACAAATAAAATAACTGTTGAAGGAAATGAAATAAAGATCTAGAAGGACATTCCATACAAGGTACTGGCTAAAAGAAGATCATATATTGAACTAACACAAGCGCTATGTGAAAGGCAGATACGATATAAATGGGCAAGAGAAGAGGGAGTAATTTTCTCATATAAATTTAAAAGATATATAATAGATACAATAGGAAAGGCTGAAGATTTTCTTGCAAAAATACGGGAAGATGAGGAACGAGATTCATCTCTACAAGAAAGTCGGAGTAAAGAAAGGTGGAAATCAAAAGAGAAACTTAAAAAACAATACCAGTTAAGCTTCCAAAAAGAAGATGAAGAACCTGACTTGATAGACATCAATCAAGAAATTACCTCATCACTTCCAAAGGAGATTGTACAATTGCATGGAGAGGCCGAGAGAGGACTTAAAGCTCTCCAACAAATTGTAACGACATTGAAATAACTCAAATATATACTAATTAGACGGTATACAGAAATCAAGCATGATGGATGTATCTATCTGTTGTTGGAATGTTAATGGAATGAATGGACCAGTTAAAAGAAAAAGGGTATTTAACTTTTTAAAGAAGCAGAAAGTAGGAATTGTATGCATCCAGGAAACTCATTTGACAGAGAGGAATAGTAAATATTTGGTGAATAAAAAATTAGGAATTTGTTATACATCTTGTAATCAGAAACAAAAGAAAAAAGGGGTGGCTATATATATAAATACTAAATTTCAAAGTAAATTAATTCAAAAAGACCAGAAAGGAGAGTATATTATGGTGGAACTAGGTTGGCATAGTGAAAAAAATTTGTTAATAGGGATATATGCACTGTTGACAAATAAACAAGCATTCTATAAATCAATACTAGATTATATGATTGGAACAGAATATCAAAAAATAATTTGTATGGGCGACTGGAACGGGGTAATTCACCCTAAAATAGATAGGAAGCAAACAATGCAAAGAAAACAGGAAGTAAAACATGGGAATCTGCCGAGAAATATTAAGGAGGGACTTAATACTCAAAATTTGATTGATATTTGGAGGTTAAAATATGGAATGCAATGAGATTATACATATTATTCTGATAGGCACCAGAGTTGGTCCAGAATAGATATGATTTGGATTTCGAAAAGTTTAGCTAATTTGGTTAAAGATGTCAAAATTTTACCAAGATTGATTTCTGATCATTCGCCGATATTGATAGAATTTAGTGGGAAAAGGAACTACTATTCTTGGAGACTTAAGGAATTTTTGCTTAAAATAGTGAAAGAGATTAAGGAAGAACTTAAAAACTTTTTTTAAAGATAATTTAAATAAAGGTACCCAGACCTATATGGTTTGGGATACCATGAAAGCATATGTTAGAGGCCTTTCGATCCAAAAGGAATGTTTATATAGAAAACAAAAGAAATGTAAAGAAGAAAAACTTCAAAATTTACTTAAAGAAAAAGAAGACAAATTAAAAGTAGATCCCATGAATAAAAAAATTAGAGAAGATATCCAAGTAATACGAAATCAAATTAATGTTTTAAATTTAGAAGAGATGGAAAAAAATTAAATTTTATTAAACAAAAAGAATTTGAATTCGGGAACAAGATAAGTAAGTGGCTTGCATACAAATTACGGAAGAAAAAAGAAAGAAATTACATAACTCAAATTAAAGTAAATGGCCAAATGATTTCAAGCCAGAGCTTGATTATGTCAAATTTCTATAAATATTTTTCTAATTTATATTCTTGGCCAGACAAAGGGGAAGATGAGAAGGAGAAGATAAGGGAATATTTAAAGCAAGATAAGATCCCCATGATACCTGAAGACAAAAGGAAGGCAATGAATAAAAAAATATCAATGCAAGAAGTAAACATGGCTATAAAGAAGCTAAAATTAGGGAAGGCACCAGGAACGGATGGCTTTACAGTGTTATTTTACAAAGTTTTTGAAGATGAATTCATACTACCTTTTTTAGAAATGGTTAACAAGGAAGGAAATATTGTAATTCCACCTTCATGGAGGGAAGCCAACATATCAGTAATACCCAAAGAAGGAAAAGATAAATTAGAAATCAGCAACTATAGACCCATATCTCTATTAAACACGGATTATAAAATGTTCACTATAATATTGGCTACTAGATTAAAAAGAATATTAACTGATTGGATACATCAGGATCAGGCAGGATTTTTACCCAAGCATCAGATTAGTGATAATGTATGTACATTATTAAATTTAATTGAATATCATGATTATAACTCGGACAGATTGGCTTTAGTATTTATAGATGCTGAAAAGGCTTTTGATAAATTAAATTGGAATTTTATGACTGAAGTATTGAAAACTATTAATTTAAACAATTGCTACCCACTTTTTTTCCAAATTATTATCCCACATCGATAACATATAAATTTCTGGGGACATATTAAATTTTATACCCAAAATTAATTCAATTTGTCTATGGATCTGTTTCCAGTAACCCTGTACTACTTTACACGACCACCACATATGGTATAGAGAGCCCACCTCCACAGCACACTTCCAACACTTATTTGAGCACTTATTTGTCATCTTAGCTAATTTCTGGGGGTTAGATACCAACGCAAATACATTTTATATACATTTTCTTTAATATCTTGGCATGCTGTATATTTAATAACTTTGGTCCAAAGTCTTTCCCAACTTTCTAGCGGACTTGGATGTGAAAAATTCTGGGCCCACTTTATCATAGGCAATTTAATTACTTCCTCTTCAGTGTACCATTTTAACAAGACTTTATAAATACAGGAGATGATCCTGGGCTTATCTGAGCATAAAATCTCATTTAATTCTTCTTCTTTTATTTGATAATCACTAATTTTGATATCATTCTTTAATTTTTCTCTCATCTGTCTATATAGAAGCCAATGACATTTTATCCCATCATTGTTTAATTCTTGCTGGGATTTAATTTGAATTCGCTTTTGTCCTATTGTCACTATATCTCTATATCTTATCCATCTATCAAATAAAATATTTTCCTTCTTATAATATGCTTCTTGCGGAGATACCCACGTCGGGGTATTTCCACAAGATCTTATAAAATATTTTCCCCATACTTTAAATAAAGCTTTCTTTAGATAATGGCTATTCAATTCTTTACTATTTCTCCCTTTGTTATACCATAAATAATAATGCCAACCTTGCCCCAGTCCATCCCCTTCTATCCTTAATAATTTCGTATCTTCCAATTTAATCCAATTTTGAATCCAATTTAATGCACACGCCCGATAATATAATATCAAATTTGGTAATGCCAATCCCCCTCTTTCCTTTGTGTCTTCCAATATTTTCATTTTAACTCTTGATTTTCTTCCTCCCCAAATAAATTTACTAATTTCTTTTCACCAATCTTTTATAACCTTTTCATTCTGAATTACTGGGATGGTTTGAAATAAATATAGCATCTTTGGAAGTACCGCCATCTTTACTACTTCTACTTTCCCCAACCAAGAGAATTTTAAATTGCCCCAGTTCTTTAAATCTTTAACTATTGAATTCCATACTTTCAAATAATTGTTTTTAAATAAGTCAGATACTCTATTCGTGAATGTAATTCCCAGATATTTCACTTTCGACATCAGTGTATAACCTGTACTCTTCCCCACTTTTATTTTTTCCAATTCGGTCATATTTTTTGTCAATATCATTGTTTTTTCTTTGCTAATCTTTAAACCAGAAAATTTACCAAAATTATTTAAAATATTATTTAAAACATTTAAATCCCTATCTTGATACTCCAAAGTTATCGCCAAATCATCCGCAAACGCAATTGTTTTATATGACAACAGCTGCAAGGATAGTTATAGTTTCTAAGTGGAAGAATAATAAGATGCCATCGATAGAAGACTGGGATATGAAATTGATTGATATAATTCAAATGGATAGATTAACTTGTTTGTTACGGGGAGAGAGTAAAGAAAATTTTGTGAAACAATGGGGAAAAATGTTACAATATCTCAAAAATTCATGGTATAATAGCGAAATGGTAAAAATAGATTTTTGAATAATATTTAGGGATTAGGAGGTATAGTGGAAAGAGGAATGTCACCAATTGAAATTAAGTTAAAGAATATCTGACTCTCAGATCGAAGTTGGAAGTAGGAGGAAAATAGATTTGAATTAACAAGAATTTAGAGTTTATGTAAGTTTTAAATTATGTAAGTCTAATGAAACTGTCAGGGCCCCGGGCGTGGCTGTGCCAGTGGGCGCCGCGGAGGCCGACGCCGGTCTTACCTCTGAGGAGGAGGACGCGGATCCGGGCCCGTCGGAGGCCGCGGTCGGCGTGGCCACTGCGGAGGGCTCCGCCACCGGGGGAGACCGCGGGGACGCCGCAGCGGTTGCCGATCCCGGCGAGGGTCTTCCCCGCGGGACGGAGGCCACCGCTGGTGACGAGGATCGTCCGGCTGCTGCGGAGGTCGGCCCGGCTCCCGGGCCGCTGGGCGTGGCAGACGAGGCTCCACGGGATGAGGCGGGTCCCGGGCCCGATCCCGGGGCACCGCCTACTCGCGAGGAGGCCTTGGAAGATGCTGAGGCTGCCGCCCTGCCGCCGACGTTCCTGCAGCGGCGGCAATTCAAGGAGGCCAGCCGCCGCTCCCGGCGGCTGCAGGAGAAACACCTGGGGGCAGGGAGCTCCCAGCTGTAGCACAGCTACAGCTACAGCTGTAGCTCGGCCCGGATTGGCCGCAAGCCGGTCTGCAGGCCTTTTTAGGCAGGCTCAGGGCTGGGGTAGGCACGGAGCAACAACCGTCGGCTTCCTGTGCGTCTGTCGCCCGTGCCTTGTCCCAGCCCAGCCCGTGCCTGCATGCTGCTGCCCGGCCCCTCCAAGACCCTTCCCTGCGTTAAGGTGCTGTAACCGTTTTGTGTTCTGGGTGAGGCAACCTGTTATTTTCTGTTAAGTGCCTGCTGCGAAGGCAAACCTCATTTCCCGGCCGTTGGCTCACGGCAGCACTCCTGAGAGACTGTTTTGGGACGTGGCTGGTGGCCGCCCCGGCCCGGCCCCTGCTTGACCTCAGCCCGCGCTGACACTGTCATGTAAATTTGTTGGTAAGTCATGTAATTTGTATTGTTATGTAATTTGTATTGTCATGTTAATGTACATGTATTAAAAGAATAAAGTTTAAAAAAAAAGAAAGAAAAAAAAGAAAACTATTAATTTAGGAAATAAATTCATAAATTGGATTGAGGTGATGTATAAAAACCAGAGTGCTTATATTATAATAAATGGCTATAAGTCCAGTATTGAGTTTATCAATGAAGTGGTCACACAGTATTTTAATCGCAAAATGTATTTGCATATGTGAACTCAAATTTTAAAACAGCTATATTGGGAAACAACTTGGAAACCATGCCTTATGAGAAGCAGTTTAGAGAGTGAATCTACTTAACCTAAACAAGCAGTGAAATGAATGTATTTAAAGATTTAAAAGGATGTCATAAGGTAGGAGAAAGCTTGTTACACTGAATAAGACATTGAACAATACTTAATTTAAATATTTCTCTTGTCCTCTGTCTGATGACAGTACATCTGATATCGGAATATGTTCGTGTGGAGTGGGAGTCGCCTTCTATAGTGGTTTTTAAACATTGGCCAGATGACTCATCTGTCACTAATGCTTTCATTTATTTCAGCATGGCAGTACAGGATTGGAATGTGCAATTCTTGTCAACTCCCAAAAGATGTTAAGGACTATTAGAGAAAATTCTACTTAATATTTTAAAAAAGTTTAAAGTAAACTTTAAAGATGAGCCTATCCCAAGCTTTCAAAAAGGAGCCAATTGACTTTGTATTAATAGAACTTTGCTGACAGTTACTGTACAATCTGAAAGTAAACACTTCTTAAAATTGCTAGCTTTTTAACCTTTTATGAAAAATTAGTTTAATAGATAAAAAAGAAATTTAACACACATAAGCAATTATACAAATCATCACCTTCCATAGTTTCAAGAATAGCTAGTTAAAAACACACACACACACACACACACAGACAAATTTTACCCATATTTACATATTTATGCATTTGTCTCCTTCTGTGCATATGTACCTGTAATTTTTGTTTTCGTATTCTCTGAATTGAATTGTTTACTCTTCTATTTTCTTTTTGTATTATAGCTTGGTTGCTATTTGCTAATTCTCATATTAAACTGAAGAGTTTTTATACTGAGTTTAAAATAAATGTCAAATCATCTGTCAAGTAAATTTTATACATGAGGTTTCAATCCAAAAAATTGCTACCATCAGATCAGAACAAGTGTGTCTAAGATATTTGATTAACAAACTTTTCTGTTTGTCTTATTGTCTCTGTTTGCCATATCCAATATTTTTAGGATCAATTCATCTAGTGACAGAAGTGTAATCCATTTTTTTTGCAAATAACCTTGCTGCTGCTACATAAAATTTTCCCATAGTTTTCCTCTAGGGTACCAGCTGTCATGCTTAAGAGATATAGTTCTGATTTAATTTGAAAAATGATACCTAGAATATTTCAAATGGATTGCTTTCCAATATTTTCTTGCCTTATGACAAAACCATCATATGATAGATATATACCCATAATGTATATCCAGCCATCTATCATTACAGATTTTATACATCTTGGACAATTTGTCTGGAGATAAGTACCATCTATAATGCATCTTATGTATATTTTCTTCTATACTTTGATAAGCAGTATATTTCACTCTTTTGGTCCAGGTTTCTCCCTGATCTGGATAAATCTGGAGCCCTATGTTTTGGGCCCATTTTGCCATTTGTATTTTAATTGTTTCTTCTTTAGTATGATGTTAGTAGAATATGTTCAGTAAGACATTTTCAAATTCATTTAGTATTCCCCTTATGAATTGTTTCCAGATCTGAAGCTTTACGTTTGAAACCATTTCATCAAGTTTAATTTTCCACTTTTAATCGTGTGCCTTGATGGTTGGTTGTAAAACAAAAATTTCTTAGGGCAGCATTTTTTTTTTGACAACTGGAATGGAGAGATGCTGGAGTTGGTGAGTGCACAGATTACAGATTACACTGTTTACACTCTGCATTGATTTATCTGAACCTATGGGAGACAACCTGGACTAAAAGACTGAAATACACTGCTTATCAAAGTATAAAAGAGAACATGTATAAGATGAACATGTATAAGATGGTACTTATCGCCAGATAAATTGTCCAGTGAAATCAAAACCAGCACCTTCCAAGGCAGTCCTTGGCAATAAGAAGGCACAGCTTTTACTGTGCTTAAACATTAATCTGTTGATTAGTAAACATGATAAGTGACATATTAATTCTTTAAAACTTTGGATGTTGTTTCCATCTTCTCAATGCACAAACTCTTAAACATATGATGTATGACAGGTCTCCAGGTCTCTGTGAACATGTATCAGCATTGCATTAATTTAGAAGTCACTAGCAGATAAATTTCATCTATCTGGAGACAGAAGACAAGGAGCTGCAATATACTGGGAAGTAATTTTTACGTGTTCCTTCAAATCTTCTGTCCACTTATGTCAATCCCATTAAATTTGTTGTTTTTTTCTTCAGCAAGGAAGAAGAGCAAGTTTTGCCAGCTCCTTCATCTGAAATACAGCAGAGTTTCTGTTATTCATTACTGGTTTCCGTGGTATCCTATCAAATTAATAACAAGGTAAACCCAGGAGTTAGTGGATGACTATAGAGACTGAGACATGGAAAATCAGTTATAGTTGTAGGAAGTGTTCACATTCTCACAGAACTTTTTACCTTTTGTGGGGGACTGATTAAATTGTATTCCTCAATGCATTTCTGAAATTTGAAATTATTGCCCTGCTAGAAATTTGGGAACTACCCAAATAGGGGAGGAGAATTCTTGCTTTGTAGCCCAAGGCCTCTCATTTTGTGCCAAATGTGGGCAAGTCAAATATGTTTGACTTGCTGATCCAGCTTGGCTCCTTGCTGATAATTTAAATGCCTGCTATGAACCTGTCCAACTTTCGTATACTAGATCAGCGGTTCTCAAACTGTGGGTCGCGACCCCTTTGGGGGTCGAATGACCATTTCACAGGGGTCGCCGCTCCTCTATCCTGCCCCACCCCTTTTGAAAGAAGGTGGCCTCACAGCCAATGGGAGTGCTGTTTCTGAGACCCCGCGCTGGCAGGAGGAGAGAGGAGGCATGCTGGGCACGTGTGGGGACGTTTTGCTGTCTTTCCTTGCTGGGCAGGGGGGGCGGAGGTGATGAGAGGAGACCCTGTGCTGGCAGGAGGGGAGAGGAGGCGTGCTGGGCATTTCCCCGTCTTTCCCTGCCGGGTGGGGGGGCAGAGGTGGCAAGAGGAGACCCCACGCTGGCAGGAGGGGAAAGTGTGGGGATGTTTCCCCGTCTTTCCCTGCCAGGCAGGGGGGTGGAGGTGGGGAGACCGAGAAGGGCTCGTGGGTGTAGCGCGGTCGAGGGGCTACAGCGGGTATTGCACCCCGCTCCCGAGCCCTCAGAGGGACGAAAGGAGGAAGGAAGGGGTGCCCGTGCGACGTGGGAGTGAGAGTGTCCGAGCAGCCGCACTCCCTTTAAGGGAGGGAGGGAGGGCGGGAGTGAAACAAAACGCGTCTGCTTATGCTGCCACCATCTTTCCTCTCTCCCTGTCCTTTCCTCCCTGCGCCTTGTGTAAAATGTGGGTTGTTTCGGCACTGCCTTTGGGAGTGACTGGCTTTTTGAACTTGTTGGAAATCTCAGCATTTTCTCCCCGCCCCCCATCTTGTTGTTAGAACAGATGAGCAATAGCCAGATAGGGCCTCCCTTTCTGTTGCATGCCAGATCTTCTCCATTTGCCTTTCTCTGTCTTTTATTGCATGATCATAAATACCTTTGGTGCTCAGATCATGTGACCCAGGACAGTTGCTTGGGTCATCGGTCTTATAAAAGTTAAGACCCCTCTCTCTCTGATCTCTCTCTCTCTCTCTCTTTGTTCTCAATTGCTGCTTTCCCTGAACTCTTCGCATGCTCCAAGTTCGAGTCCCATCAAGGAGGATGGTGAGTTAAACCGAAGGCTCTCCTATTCACTAGATTAGACAGGTAGCAGGCTCTCTCAATACAGATGTAAATGAAGAGTCATTAGTAAAGTATTTAGTCTTTTATTCAAAGCTACCTGCGTCTGTGTTTATTCCAAGTACCGGTTTGAAGCCACAAGTCGTTAAAAACTTCTAACCGTTCCCTGTGTGATTCTGCTAAATGAAGACTGGATTCCTGACAGTTTCAGTCTCATTTTCCCACAGAACTGTGGAAACCCAACATTCAGAACTAGAACTACTGCCTTAATTCTGGCATTGATGGACGCTTTCTGTGCTTAAAAAAAAGCGGGAGGGTACCAGTTTATCAGAAGTCTATCCAGAGCAGTGATTTAGGGCAGTGTTTCCAATCTATTCGATGTTGGAAATAACTAACTAACTAAATGAACAAATAATAAATAAATAAATAAATAATAAATAACGAAAATAATTTTATGGTTGGGGGTCATCACAACATGAGGAACTGCATTAAGGGGTTGCGGCATTAGGAAGGTTGAGAACCACTGTACTAGATGATAGAGTCCATGCTAATATCTTCCATTCTAGAAAGCAACTGTCTCTTTCCACCTATCTATGGAAGGATGTCTCAACAGACAACTGCACTCACTCCTTTCATGTTAATGGTGAGCTCCATTTGGAATTACTGCAAAAACTTCATTGCAGCAATATCTGTGAGGGAACTTGTTTTAACTCTCCCCTCCAACATGGTTGCGTGCAGATGAAAGAAACATTGCATGAAATAATTAATAATTATTTATTTAAAATAATTAATGGACAGCTTTTCAAAAGGACTTTTAAAAAATTTGGAATGTTGTATGAAACAGTGGGCACATGGCATTTTCTGGTTTCCATTCTCTTTTGTCTTTTTGCAACACTGTAAATGCAGCTGTACTCAAAACAGAACACAAAAACTGCCATCACATCACATTGGACTGCTTTGGTACTGTAACAGAAAGTATAGAATCATAGAATCATAGAAATGTAGAGTTGGAAGAGACCACAGGGGCCATCCAGTCCAACTGCCTGCCACTCCCAACAGATGGCCATCCAGCCTCTGCTTAAAAACCTCCAAAGAAGGAGACTCCACTACACTCCGAGGCAGCATATTCCACTGCCGGACAGCCTTGACTGTCAGGAAGTTCTTCCTGAGCTTCAGCTGGAATTTCCTTTCCTGCAGCTTGAATCCATTGCTCCTTGTCCTGGTCTCTGGAGCAGAAGAAAACAAGCCCTCTCCTTCCTGTACATGGCATCCCTTCAAATATTTAAACATGGCTATCATGTCCCCTCTTAACCTTCTCTTCTGCAGACTAAACACACCCAGCTCTCTAAGTCTATCCTCATAGGGCATGGCTTCCAGGCCCCTCGCCATTTTGGTCATCCTCCTCTGGACTTGCTCCAGCTTGACCATGTCCTTCTTGAATTGGGGTGCCCAGAACTGGACACAGTACTCAAGATGAGGTCTAACCAAAGCAGAGTAGAGTGGTACCAGTACCTCCCTCGATCTAGACACCATACTCCTATTGATGCAACTGAGAATTGCATTGGTTTTCTTGGCTGCCACATCGCACTGCTGACTCATGTTCAGCTTGTGGTCTATGAAAACTCCTAGATCCCTTTCACACGTACTGCTATCTAGCCACGTGTCCCCCATCCTATATTTCTGTATTCCATTTTTTTCTACCTAAGTGCAGGACCTTACATTTCTCTTTGTTGAACTTCATTTTGTTAGCCTTGGCCCAGCTCTCCAATCTATCCAGGTCCTTTTGAATTTTGATCCTGTTCTCTGGCGTATTAGCAACCCTTCTCAATTTGGTGTCATCTGCAAATTTGATGAGCACGCCCTCTATTCCTTCGTCCAAGTCGTCGATGAAGATATTGAACAGTACTGGGCCTAGAACAGAACCCTGTAGCACCCCGCTAGTCACTTCTCTCCAGGATCAAAAGCAGCCATTGGTGAGCACCCTTTGGGAACGGTCAGTCAACCGGTTACAGAGCCACCTGACAGTAGCCCTGTCCAGCCCAAATCTTATTAGCTTCGTTGCAAGAATGTCATGGGGAACTTTGTCAAAGGCCTTACTGAAATCGAGATATGCTACATCCACAGCATTCTCTTCATCTATCAAGCTAGTAACTCTATCATAAAAAGAGATAAAATTAGTCTGGCATGACTTATTCTTGAGAAATCCATGTTGACTTCTCGTGATTACCATGTTGCTTTCTAAGTGATTAGAAACTGACTGCTTAATGATCTGCTCCAGGATCTTTCCGGGTACTGATGTCAGGCTGATTGGGCAATAATTATTTGGGTCCTCTTTTTTCCCTTCTTGAAGATGGGGACAACATTTGCCCTCCTCTAGTCTGCTAGAACTTCTCCTGTCCTCCAAGATTTCTCAAAGACGATAGCAAGCGCTTCCAAAATGACCTCTGCCAGCTCTTTTAATATCCTAGGATGCAATTCATTTGGCCCTGGAGACTTGAATACATCCAGTGTGGCCAGGTATTCCTCTACCACCTCTCTACCTATTACGTGCCTCATTTCCGCTGCTTCCTCACCTGCTCCCCAACCACCAGGTTGAGTGCTTGTATCCTTCTGGGAAAAAACTGAGACAAAGAAGGTGTTAAGTAGTTCTGTCTTTTCTCTTCCTCCTGTTAGTAATTTGCTATCTTCTCTGCATAGCAATCCTATCATCTCCTTCTTTTTCCTTTTGCTGTGGACATATTTTAAAAAGCCCTTTTTATTGTTTTTAATGTCTCTGGTCAGGATAAGTTTGTTCTGTGCTTTAGCCTTTCTGACCTTCTCCCTACATCTCCTGGCTACTTGCTTAAATTCTTCTTTGGTGGTTCCCTTCTTTCATTTCCTGTACATGTTTCCTTAACACTTAGCTCATCTGAGAGTTCTTTAGTCAACCATTCTGGTTTCTTCAGACGCCTTCCATTTTCCCTCCTTATTGGCACAGTTTTAGACTGTGTCTTCAATATCTCCCTTTTAAGGAACTCCCATGTCTCCTGAACTCCTTCCTCTTTCACTATTCTTGACCACAGAATTTCAGCCAGCAGCTCCCTAAGTTTACAGAAGTCCGCTTTTTTAAAATCTAAGATGAGTGTCTGGCTACACTTATCTTCTCCTTCCCACTGAATGTCAAATTCCAATACGGCATAGTCACTCCCCCCTAAAGATCCAACCACTTCTACGGTCATCCCTGTTGGTCAGGATCAGATCTAGAATATTTGATCCCCTTGTGGCCTCTTCCATCTTCTGGACCATGAAATTGTCTGCAAAGACGAGCAAGAAACTTGCTGGACCTTGCTGTCTTGGCAGAGTTTGCCAACATATATCTGGGTATCTCTCATTATTACTGTATCTCTCCCTTTTTGAATGTGCAGTCATTTGGTTGATTTGGTAGTAAACCCCCACCAAAATATCCCTATTGTTTCTCGCTCCCTTATTCTTACCCAGATGCTCTCAACTTGGCATTCTGGGTTTAAGTCATGGATCTCTTCACAGGTGAAAACATCCTTGACATACACGGCTACTCCTCCTCCTTTCTTGTTTGGTCTATTTCTACAAAATAGGCTATACCTCTCTATTCCTACATTCCAATCATGAGACTCATCCCACCAGGTCTCAGTGATGCCTATCAAATCGTATTTATTTTGCTGTACTAGGAGTTCAAGTTCATCTTTTCCATTGGCAAAACACTTACTACTTGTAATTGTAGTCTGCCTTCCTAGTTTGCTAGGGTTAGTGTATGAGCCCCAAAATTGCAAATATCACAATGTGTATGTGGGAAGGGGGTTGAGACATAGTGGGGAGATCGTGTCCAAGTCAGGGACAAGCCAGTGTCCAAGTCAGGGAAAGAGAGGGAAAGGGGTGGGTCAGCATGGTGACCCCATACTTCTCTTTCTCACCCGTCTCCTTCCTTTGCTGTGAAGGGTGAGGGTTTGTAGTGCTGAGAAATGAGCAGTCTTTAGCTGGCCAAGGAAGTTCTAGATAGGAATACAGCTAATGAACCATAAGGGATACCTAGTCTTTCCTATTGCTTATATCTGAAAAGCACCAATTGTTTCCCCTGTTCTTGTTCAACTGCCCAACAGGCAGCCATCTTTCAACACTTTCTCCCTCAAGCAGAGAAACAAGTCATAGCTTTCAGAGAAATCCATATTGGAGTCTGTAAGAGGCACAATACTACAAGGACTATCAGATGCCTGAAAAAGGTCTACTGCAGAATCAGGAAGGGATTCTGTGAAGGAACAGCACCAAAGCCCAACAGCTGCTTTTGTAGCTTCCAGCTCATCTTATGGTCTCAACTGTCTGTTTAAAATAAATGGTGTGAACCATGGGGAGACTACAATTAGAATTATATGGGATCCCAGGTATGAATGGTAGCTCCAACAATTCCTGACTGCCCATTGACGGAAAGAGTTCACCATCATCAGAGAACCTTAATAATTCTGTTGAAATGTCTGTTATAACTACTGGTCGAAGCAGTGGAATAAAACCTAAACTGGTGGTTCCAACCTTGCTCCCCAGCCAACACTGCTAATGGGATTTGCAATCCAACAAATTTGATGAATCAAGCTGGAGATACTTCTCACCTTGACATCAGCACCTACTATAAGCAACGAGTCAAAATAAGCATCTCAATTTTTTTAGGCAACGGACTGGAGACAGCTGTGTGATGTTTCAAATAGTCACTATTCCACCATCAAGGGCGATTGTGAGATGGCCTGAAAGCCATCAGTCAAGAGTCCATTAGGTTCTGCTCATAGTCTACTAAAGCCCTTTGTACAAACACATTTTGTTTCTACACAGGATAGCTAAACCCTAAAAAATAGCTCACTCTGGGAGTTTAACAGCCATTGATTTGGTAGTCAGAATTTCATTGGATAGAGCTATAGTAGTTAACGTGGTATCAAAGGACTTCAAATATGTACTATACTAAACAAATACAGCACTTCAATCCCACTTTAACAGACATAGCTAAAACCTATGGAATTCCAAGATTATTTTGTGGTACTTAAAAGTTTTCTGCTGTAGTTTTGAGAGCTTTGCACTAGAAAATTCTAAGTGCCTTGCTGAACTACAAATCCCAATGACTCCACAGAATGCAGTCATGGCAGTTATAGCAGAGTGCTGTAACTGTGCAGTGTGGAAATGCATTCAACAAAGGTATCTCTAAAGACAAGAATCAGAATGGTGGCTTATCAACAAAAATGGCACTTTTGACCATACGGACCTAATCTGATAAATAGGGAGAACTCTAAACATATGAAATGATAACTTACCTAAATGTAAATGCATTCCAATGAACGTATTGTTTTGTCAGCAACACGAGAGCTTGAGAAGGAAGAACTGAGTAAAACAGATGTAATCAAAAATTATAAATAAGTTCTATACCTTTGCAATGAAACTAGGAGAAACTATGATTGATTGACTTCACCTCCATCACCCCCAACATGGGATGGTTGGGGTTGACAGTCTAACACCATACAGTGTCACAAATGCTGCATCCCTTCTCTGCAGGTTCAAGGTAACTGATGCTGATGATAACTGATGCTGTTGGTATAAGATCCCTCCAAACAAAGAAGCGCCTTACCAGTTTAAGTTCACATTTTTTAATAACATGGCACAGATTTACATTACACAAGTCTTCGCTCATGAGGAAACATGCTGTGGATTGCTTGTTGCTTCAGGGTTGTTTTTTTTCCTTCTCACATAAGATCTAGAAAGGACTTTATTACATATATGAGTAACAGCAAAAAGATTTGTATATAACAATTTCTTTACAATATTGAAAGCTATCACTACAGTGCCAGAGTACATTTCGCGCCCAGGGTTCTCTCTCTCTTTTTTGTTTTTGTCTTTTTCTTAAAAAAAACAAAACAAAACAACACTGCACAACATCTGGAGTTCACAAAATCTGAAGTTCACAACTAAAACTTTTTAGTTGACTACTAAAATAGATTTCTGATCATTAAAAACCGCTGTCTGTATTTAGACTTTTTTTTCTCTTTTTTTTTGTCAAAACAGGAAAACGACTTGAGATATCACTTTAATACACTAGAAGACCAATGGAACTAATTTTTTTATTCCATACACATATTTTTTCAGTCCAGTATGCAAGATAGTGTATGCTTCTGATAAAGTCATATTCTCTCCAAATAGTTTTAAAGCAAAGTACAGCCTTTTTTAAAAAAGTATGCAAACAGAAGTCTTGAAGAGGCCAAAACAATTTTCATGGTCTTGTATAATTTTATATTCCCTGTGTTTAGGACAAGCTAATTATAGATATTTTAAACAAATATGTAAAAAATAAAAGAATAAAAATAAAAAGCATCCTATAATTTACCTTCCCCAACCTGGCACCCCTCAGATATGTTTGACCAACCTTTACTCTCATAGTTAATTAAGTGGGATTAGGCTGGAGATGATCAAGGTAGCCCACCATCAGAAGCCTCCTGTGATTTACTGGATGCCATCAATATTAATGTTCTGTACAAGTACGCCCACTGTTTCTGGAAAGTTCACAGCACAGTCCTAGCATGCCTACTGGGCTTAGTCCTAGGTTAGAGGGTTTAGAACTGTAGTCTTAACAATATCAAAATGGAGGGAAATGATCATACAACCCAAAATGAGAGCCAAGTATGGCTGTTGCTCCCCGACACACCCAAAATGATATCCCAAATCCTCAGATATTTCCAAAGAGAGCTGCTACTACAGATAAACCCAGAGGTAATGTGTTCATAACACATGGTGTTTAGAAACCATGAAGGTTAATATTACTATGATGCCTAATCAAAATTTACTACACAGAAGAAGCCCAAGAACCTTCTGAAAGGGTAATTGTACCACAAGGGGAAGCAAATGATAACACACCAGTTCTATTATTAAACTTATCATTATTGTTTGCAGATTGTTCTTTGGGTATTGTAGAACTACTCTCTTCTGTTCATAGTTGCAGAGCTGCATCATCTTCATATTCTGGCATGGAAATGGGTGAAGTTAGTAAGGCAGCTCCCTAGGTCTTGCAGCCTCTCTGTGCAGTTCTTCCCTCCCTCCCAGTGCTGCAATATCCTTTAAGGTCAAAGGATACACTTTTCTACTCTCTAGTGACTTACTTACTTTGGGAAATCAGAGCACTCAATGGCAAGCATGGGACAGTAAGAAGCAATGAGCAACCAGCCATTAAGTTATTCTTATGGCAACTGCTCAATGTACCTCTTTAAGTCAACTGTCCATAATGAGAATCTCATTTGTTGAATGGCTTACTGCCCAGATTTCCTAGAAATCCCAGATTTCTGGTGGCTCTGAACTTGGACCAGAGATTTGAAGATGCAATCAAGGTGTCTGACCTGAATTAAAAACTATATGAAGCACTGAGCTATGCTACAGCATCCTTACATAAAGCAGCCATCACAGTTCCCTTTTTTGGCAAGATACAGGAGAACTGGAAAGGTCCAGTCTAGTATGGTTGATAGAAAACTGCTGATGCAAAATCGAGCCATGTTTAGTTAAGGTTTAGACAAGTCATTGCCTTGGACTGAGATCCTAATTGTAAAACGTGAATTCTGGTGAATCGCTAAAGGAGGGATATGATTGAATGTTGTACAACAAACGTGCAACATAAAAACACCAGTTGAAAATAACAAGCAGCAGTTAATACCAATGTTCTGTTTTCTATATTAAGATGGCTTATTTCTTTATCAAAAAAGGTAAGACGGAGGTGCAAATTTGTTTCAGGGAAAGTATGACTTTAAGTGAGTGGTTGAGTGTATTGACAAGGCTCCATTGAGTTAAAGCGGCTTTTGTGAAAAGCCATAAATTTCATTGCATAGTTGAAGGGGGTTTAGCTGTCTTAACAAAAGATGTGCCACAGCCAACTCAGTGTGGTCCTCCATATAATTAAAGTCTGCAAAGAGCACAGTTTAAGAAGTATTAATGCATATGTTACTTATCTTCTTCTATTTACATATTTACAAAGTAAAGCTTTCATCTTACCCAGTTTGCATATATGACCCAGGAAACAGCATTTCTGTTTTTGTTTTTTTCTTAAAAAAAAAAACCTCTCACAAACAAAACTGAGATCTAGTTTTCTTCAGCTCAGCTTTTGAGGGGGAAGGGGAGAGGAAGAGAGAGAGAAAGAGACAGAATTTTGCTTATTTGTAACCAAGTACTGATCTTGTTTCTGCTCATATTCAAAATGATAAAAAGGAAATGTAAAGAAACTATGCAAACTTTTCTAAACATTTTGAAAACAATATACAACCCAACAAGTAAAAAACCCAAAAAAATCATACACCTATCTTTGCACACATGGATGTATACATTTTGTACAGCCGGGTCATAAACAAAGTCTACATTTCTTGAGTAAGAAGATTAGATATATTTTCACTGAAATGTTCTCCCTTGGCCTATTCCTTCCTGTCTTATCGTGCTTCTATGTCCTTCAGTGTGTGGGAGGGTGGCCTCTCCCTCATTTCTGTGGATAAAGGGGTAGTCCTTCGGGGGAGCTAGGCCGAGGTCCCAGAGTGGAAATTAAAGGGGGAGGAGCACTCAAAGCTGCTGTAGGAGGGGTTTTATTGAGAATCCCATTTGGAAGTCCTGATGGGGGACTGACTCTGGGATAATGCATGCTTGGAAGTCCTGGGGTGATTAAACTTGGATGAGGCAAGTGACCATCCAGGGCTGCTGGGTGAACAGAGTGAAGGCGTATATGTTCATAGTCCTCTCTGAGCATGTGCAATCTCTCCCTTTCATCCAGATGAGCCCCTCGCTCATGTTCGCGGCGAGGGTCAATTGAAAGGGAGTGGTGATGGTGATTGTAGTCATGGGGTTCTCTGTCCCTGAAAGACCTTTCTGCTTCATATAACCTGGGTGCAGAGAGACGGTGCAGTGGGTCATTCCTCAGGAGGAACTCTCTTCCTAAAGTGTCTCTCCGGTGAACTTCCAAGTCTCTGTAAGGATCCCTCATTGGATCCCAGTGGAAAGGGTAAGGAAAACGTTCAGTACCCGGAACTGGGCTGATTCCCATAAAAGGTGTCATCATGCGAGTCCTGTCTAGACCACTGATACTGTTCATGGGATGGATTCCACTGACACCAACGGTCATAGGCATTGATACCAAGGGGGCTGAGTGAACACTGGACGTGGGCACTGGTGGAGGCTGCTCAGACGGCCGATGAGGCTGTGATGGTTCAGGCAGAATATCATGGTCTTCCTTCTTTTCCTCCTTCACTTTGATTTCATTGGATTTCTTTAGATCCTCATATGCAGGTTCAATCTTCTTCTCAGCATCCCGGCTGGAGGTGCTATTAGGTCTGGTGTTTTCCACAACAGATGGCCTAGCATAGGGTGAAGGTACCCTAGATGCTTGTTTAGACTCTTCTAATGGCCTGCTCTCATGAGTCAAACTGTCTTTGTTTGAAATATAGTTGTCCTTGACTTTGTGGTCATCAATGCTGACATCCTTACGAGATTCAGAGTGATCCCTGTCCCGCTCTTTGTTTTTCTCTTTTCCTGAAGGTCGGGATTAAGGTGACTCCTGATCTGCTCAGCTGAGCTGCGGCTATGCCCAAGAGAGCTCACAGAATGGATAGGTGCAGGTGAAGGATGGCTGGAGTGTCTTTTTTCAGTACTCTCCCTAGACATAGCAAAAAGCATAAAACGATTTAAGAATCACAGGAGAGCATGTGACATATTTAAAACTCTGCAACTCCATGCTTAACTGTCATACATGAAGGTGGGTACTAGGGGCCATACAGATGTTGGTGAACTCTAATTCTCATCAGCTTAGTGAAGATAGCCAGTGATCAGCAATGATGAAAGTTATACCGTATCTAGGATGCTACAGGTTCCCCACCCATGCTGGAAGATTCCAACTCTTTCTTAATTCTATCAGTACCCCTTCTTCCACAACAGTGGTTCTCAACCTGTGTGTTGCGACCCTTTGGTGGCCGAATGACCCTTTCACAGGGGTTGCCTAAGACCATCAGAAAATACGTATTTCCGATGGTCTTAGGCTCCATTCCCTCCTTGGTGGTGGTGCGCAAGCGCGAGCCATGCGCTCACGTCCTCCTGCCCCCTTTGCCAGGAGCGCGTGCAGCTGCTTGTGCACCACCACTCCTGGGCCTTTTCCGCACATTACCTTATCGCAGAGATGGGGGGTGCCCTCTCTTCGCTGCTCCTTTGTCCCGCAGCTGGCTTCCTGGTCGCACGACTGCCCCGCCTCTTCCTTCCGCAGTGCAGCCTGGGAGCTGTAGGCTGCGCTGGGGGAGGAAGGGGTGGGGCGGTCGTACGACCAGGAAGCCAGCTGTAGGACAAAGGAGCAGCGAAGAGAGTGGCTCACGGAAGAACCTGCTTGCGCGAACGGCACTCCCCCACCTCCGCAATAAGGTAACGTGCAGAAAAGGCCCAGGAGTGGTGGTGTGCAAGCGCGAGCCATGTGCTCGTGTCCTCCTGCCCCCTGTTCAGAAGCGACTGAAATCGCTCCCTTTCTCCACTATCGGGAGAACCTCCCATCTGACGGGCCAGCTTGGGGGAGAGGCGGCGGCACAGTGGGCAGGCCCCCTCCTCGCCACAGCCCCTGCCCCACTTGCCACGGAGGGGGGCGATGTGGAAGGGCTGGGGGGCCGCAAGGCGGTGCTTTTCCAGGGGAGCGAACTGCGCCCGGTGCAAAAGACAAAGGTGCTGGGATTCCCCCCCCCGGACAGGGTCTACTTTCCCACACTGACCCCCAGCAGAAACGAGAGCGAAGCAGAAGCATAGCCCGGGGGGCGTCTCGGAGTTTTTTCCCAGGGGAGATGTGCTCCCTGCCCACACCCCCACCGTTCCTGGCCGGTGAGGCAGCCTTTGCCGGGGGGGAAGAGGCATTGTAAATAATAAATAAATAATTTTATGGTTGGGGGTCACCACAACATGAGGAACTGTATTAAAGGGTCATGGCATTAGGAAGGTTGAGAACCACTGTTCCACAAGAAAAAAACTGGTTCTAGAAAACCTCTATAACAATCCTCCATTTGGAGCCAAGCATGCAAATCAAGATATGTAAATGGATTATGATGTGCAGATGATTCTTACAGTTAATGTATATACATGTTTATCTGCAAATAAATCCCAATGGGCTGACTCTTAGGTAAATGTCTATAGGAGTACAGAGTCTAGTATAAAAATTAAGACTTTGAATGCTGCCGAAGTGGGTGTGTGCGTGCGGGTGGAAGAACTTCACAGAACTTAAAATACCTTCCCGATTGTAAAAATGCAATACCATTGGTGGTAGGGAAGGTAGATTTTGAAAAGACTTGGTTGAATGTTTTTCTTGTTCCCCAAGGCTGCCTTCCCCATCCCAGTGAATGTGGCCTAGAAAGTTTTCTTTCATACCTTTCTTTGTCATCTTTATTAAGAGAAGAGTCTCCTTTATCTAGATCTCTATCTCGCTCATGAGCTGCAGCAGATGTACTGCGTTCCAGCTCACCTGGCTTCAGCCAGGGCGGAGGGGTCGGAAACGATGGAGGAGTTCGGTGCAGACGATTCCAAGGCTCATGAGGGTTGCTAAAGCTCTGCATACTGGGGCAATCCTTGTGTCCGAACATAGCGTTGGGTGCTGAAATGGCGAAGTGGTGGGAGAAAGTGATATGCTCAGTTGATGGTACTTACCAATCAAAATCAATGTTTTAAATTTTTTTTACAGCACTCAGAGCTTAAAATGAATACATGTTATGGGTAGCTGGAAAAGGAAAGGAGATTAATAGATAAGCATTAGCACTTAGCAGCTTGAACAAGAGGAAGGCAACTGATTTAATTGAGTGGTGCCATATTTCTGGAAAAGGGAGTGCAGGGTTACCCCTGTGACTACAAAAATATTATTTATTGCCATTTTTAAGTTAAGAAAGATAGCATCTAAAATCTAAAAATGCATAAAGGCAAGAAAAAATTGAAAATCTTTCAGTCTCCTTTGTCAGGCAGAATGTTACAGATGTCTTAGACAAAACTATTCATTTTAACTTGAAAACATTCATTATGAGCAACAAAACCTAAAGTAGTAAAAACATATAAAACAACCCATTAGAATGTGGGTGGTGATTACGTTGTCTATAGTCATGGTGTCTTATAATCAGCAACTATAATAACAACAGTATGTACAATGGTAGAAAAAGATAGCAAGAACAGTTGAGCAAGAAAATAACAGTAATAAAAAGAAACCGAATTCCCAGTGGCTTATTTTCATAAGATAGTGGAAAATTAGGTTCACTATGTCAATATTCCAGGGCAGAGATATACATAACAGAATATGTAGACAAGACATGGTAATAATTTTTTTAGTTTCATCTGTTTTATTATTGGTTTTGATGTGATTGTAAAAGACTAGTTAACAGCTTGAAAAGTTTTCAGATTCCAAGATAGGATTAAAAATAATTAAATGGAACAAACCCCAGTGCCATCTCCTGCAACGACTTGCTCAAAAAAAGTAACACATGTGTAAGATGTATAACATATCTCTCACTTACAGATGGCTATAATCACTAGATGAAAATGCTGGCGTTGATTGTAATTTCTAATCAGAAATTCGAGAGTCACCTTTCACTCAGCTGTTCCATTGGACCTACTTTATATGATCTAACCTAGGCTGTACATCACCTGGATTTTTTATTGCAGTTTATTAATGCAATAAACTGTAGCTGAAGCCTCCAGAATGACATATGGTCTCATTTAAGGCTGACTTCAACTAAAGGATAGTAAGAACTCTTACAGAGGGCAGGCAGATGGCTAATCCCGGCTGAATAGATAACTAGGTATCCATCTTCCAAGACAATCCATTGTACAGTAGATTCAGTTGGCATAACTGATAAGATTTTTTTTTTAAAAAAATCACCTTTTATTAGTAATATACAAACAAATCACTTTTTATTAGTAATATACAGACAAATCCACATGTCCAAGAGTGGTGTGGCTAGATGAGACAAGAAGCAGAACCAACTGAATGGATGAGTGAAAAGTGACCCTCCAATTTCTAATTAGAAAAGATACCAGTCTTTTCATCTAGTGATTGATGGCCAACTTTCCAGAAGTTCTATCTTTCACTTGTGACTGCATGGTTACAGGTAAGTAATTTATAAGCTCATTAGTGGTAATTAGTGTTAACCTCTTTCATATTTCAGTGGCTCGGGGAGACAAAGCTCTTGCCTTTCTACTCAGAGAAGGGGATGGTTCATTTTTTGATAAGAGTGAAGGCACAGTAGTTACACTGACCTGTGGATAAGGTGACCTGGGTTTTTTTAAGTCATTTTTTTAAACCTAAAAGAATATACCGCATTTCTAAATGGACAAGTGGATTCAACTGGCATTTTCCAGTCGGATACTGAAACAGTTCTGAGAATTCACCAGTGTGAATCCAGAACAGACCCTGGATATAACTTAGTTACAACTAACTGGTAATTTGTTATTACTTTCTTTTTCAAATAGCAAAATATAACTTGCACTCCAATTGTAATTTAAAAAGAGATAAAATCACTGATTTATAGATTCAGGATGCATTCATGATCTCAAACATTTAATTCTCTTCCGTTTGATTTAATTCCCTTAATTCCTTTTAACTTCCTAGATTGTGGCTTTAACAATGCTTCTAAACAAAGGTAATCCACTCCCTCTCCATTTTTACATTCATGATCTCAGCCATTTTATTAATTTCCTTCTTGTGAATGTGGAGCTGGAATGGGAGAATTTGCCTGCAAAGAAATGTTTTCACTTTGTGCATTATCATTATCTGTATCCCTGTTACTACAACAAGCAAAATGATAGATTTTGGGTACTCTCAGAATTTGCTGCCCATGTTTGCTCCTGAATAATTAAATCTTTTTTCCTTTAAATAGATAGATAATCCAGTCCTTCGCATTTCTATGTCAATTCAGATAAGATGGATTTCTGTATTTTTCACTGATTCTTTGGAGCAGGGTAGGAATGCAAAGAAGTTGTTTGGGAAATACTTTGTTGGTGTGTCTTTTTGTGCAATTATGTACTTCTTAGCAAAAGACACAGGGTTATAAAACACCCTCCAATGTTCTTTTGTGTATATATTTCATTCATTAATGAGCTGCTTATGCAACTCATTCTTGTCAAGTAGAAGTGAGTTGTATTTTAATAGTTGCATTTTAAACATGTATTTCTGTGCATTGTTCTTGAATATCATTGTTAAGGGATGGACATTCTGTTATATGTCTGGTCATAACAGTATTAATTTTTTAAAAAATCTGCCCTTTTAGGTTGTCAAGACACATATATATATTCTTATCAAAGACCAGAGCACCACAGAATTCAGATTTTTAAACAGTAACTAAAAGTAGTAGCTTTATTATGAGGCTGAAGAAGATGAGCTTATGTTCTGGAGGTCAGTGTTGATTTGGCTGTGCAGTTTGGAGACTTGAGCGTGTGTGGTTTTTTGGAGGGTCATGTTTTCTCACTGAGCACATGGCCTTAGGCCTTAGGGACAGGGCTTCTTCTGAGTCACCGGTTTGCTCTACATAGTTGTTGTCAATGTCTCTGGAACTCAGCCTACATATGTGCATAGAAACTGAAGGTGCTACATCTACACAGGAAAACTGAAAAGTATAAATGTAGGATAAGTGATATCTGGCTTGAAAGCAGTACATAAAGGGTCTTGTAAACCACAAGCTAAATATAGGCCAACAGTGTAATGTGGCAGTGAATGCAATTCTAAGCTGCTCAACAAGAGTATAGTGTCCTGATCAAAAGAAGGAGTAATGCTACTCTACTCTGCTTTGGTCAGACTCCACCTGGAATAGTGTGTCCAGTTCAAACATATGACAGCCTACATGCTGGTCTCTTATGGCAAATTAGCACAAGTTGAAGCACAGCTTCCATAACAATCTTCCACCCTGTAACACAACATTTGTTGAACAAGGCTTTCAAATCTCCTGAGTCTTTGATGCAGAAGATTCCTTCTGCACGCAGAGAAGTTGGAAGGAGAAAGGAAATTACAGTGTATTTCCTGCCTCTTTCCCAGCTGTCACATTTAGTACAACTCACTGGACACTTCATGCAGTGAGTTGTACTAAGGAAGAAGGAAGTGAGGAAGAACAGGTTGTATACTTGTAACTGTGGTTCTCTGAGTGGTTATCTGTGTCCTCCCACAAACTCTGTTTGGAATGTTTTAGAGCTGAGTTGCTCTTGCTGGGAAACCCCACCCCCTTTGTACTGTGCATGATCTAGTCCACCAAGGCTAATCTCCTCTCCTTTTCAGTCCTCTCAAAGAAACAGAGGGAACTAGGGTAGGTTGTGTGAGGGCACAGATGACCACTCAAAGAACAATAGTTAGAGGTATGCAACTCTCTTCATTGTGGTCTCAAGCTTACCCTTGCAGGAGGGTCAGGTTGCTGAAATGAAGACTGCAGCATGACTGAAATGAGGATCAGCAACTCCAAATGATAGATAGTGTTGTATTGTTAGATGCCAGAGTGTTGATGTTACATTTTGCAATATGTAAGCCCCTGAAACCCAAATAACATGTTTGTCAAGGGTAAAGGTAGCGAACTAGCAAACTCTGATGCTTGCCAGCATATATTGTTAGTGTGTAGGGCATAGGCATTGATTGATTTCAGGCAGGAACTGTAAACAAACTGATGAATGGAGAAATATCTGAATCAGAACTGAATCACTGATTGATAATGAACCTGACTACAGAGGTTATCAGATGGCTTGATGCAATTTGGTGGAATGCAGCCAGGAGCTACTAGCCTCCAAGTGTTATATCCTTAGTAAAGACCAGCAAGATCTAACTGAATGAGAAAAACTTTATATGAACAAATTAAAACTGCTTTCATTAATGAAGGCTAGTAAAAGATCTCTCTCTGATTGGATGATTGGAGGTTGGGAAGGATATAAAACTGGCTTAGAACAGACAGAAACTAGAAGATGGAGTGTCAGTCTCTCAAATATCAAGATAGCAGTTTCTAACAGATTTGTTGGCCTTAACTGATAAAATCCAGACAATGCTGGTAAGAAATAGCCTATGATAAGAATTTACTTCCCATCACATTGGATGCTGCAATAAATTGGGATGCCTAAGTGTCTCCTCAACAGATTTTATGTTTAACTTTCTCTATGTGGTAAGTGTAGAGATCACTGCTGAAGAAATGCAGATGTTATAATGGTTCAGTCCATATGAAAGTATGATGATACCTTACCTGCAATGTAATGTAATACATGCAGTATATGCATTGAAAAGTCTATATTTCATCCTGAGGGGAATATATGATTGTATATCTTAGCCTAAATAGTCTAAAAGAATAACTGAGAGCTTGCTCATTTCCTCATATTAATATCCTGTAATTCCAATACTTAAGAGTGCTTAAGTACAGTGCTGATGTTAGCTAACTCCACCTGTTTGGATTTTGCTGTGATTCATGAGTTGGAAGCCCAGATTTAGTTGAGGTGAAGTTGAAAACTGAAGGTGAAGTTGAAAAGTGATGGGAAGGACTTCCAAACAGATACAGATTAGCTGACAGCTGGCAAAGAACATTCAGTCCTTCTGTCTAAAGAGATTAGGAGTGGGAAGCCACACCTGTTTCAGAATAAAAATGGAAGGGTGAGACCATGTGGTTGCATTGCAAAGTTCTGGTACGGAAACACAACTGAGCAAATGCTGCCAGGACTCTAGTAGAATGCCCTCTGATGCTTGCTCAAATAGATTGTTAGTGAGTAAACACCTATTTAGAGAGTCTTGGTGGACAAACATGGTGACCTTTTTTTAGGACAACCACCAGCAAAAGAATAGTCTATGGACTGATGAAAAGGAGCAATGCAACTGAGATAAAAAATGAGAGCACCAAACATTCAAGGTGTGAAGAGATCGCTCAAGAAGTGATCGGTAGGCTAAGTAAAATACATGTAGGTGTGTCTTTTGATTAACATGAAACTGGAAGATCCTTTCAGGAAGGGAAGTGATGACACCTTATCCCTATGGAAGCAAAGCAAGCTTACTTGCAATCTGCACAATGGTGATGGAAAGCTACTTCCAGAGTCTATGTTTTTCCATGGAGGCCAGAGGTTCAAAAAGCTTGGCTGCCATCTCAGAGAGAACCTGGAGTCACTGGAGGAGGAACAGGTTGTTACAGGTGATCCAAGTTTTTAAGAAATCTCTTCCTAGGATTGGTGAATAGTTTTGCCAACAGGGAGTCTATTGGTTGATTAGCCACAACTGCAGAGACAGGTCTCCAAGGAGGGAAAAGTAAAGACCTTGGTTCCAAAGAGGTAAGACAAAGTGAAGGACTGCAGCCACTGTAGAATAGTAGAATAAAGAGATGTATGTACTAATTTAACAATCTGCAGGACCAGAATGGTGCCATTAGAAATCACATTAGGCAAGAGATATTTCATACTGGCATGGGTGGTGAACAGGCCCTTGACTGGAATTCCCCACATCTGTGATGAGATGGATGATTAAGCTGGGAAGTGATCAACCAGGATGAAGTTCAGCAGAATGTGAGCCTCAGCAACTGTGAGCATGTGCCACATGAACTGCAATAAAGTGGGTGCCTCTTCTCATATACCAAGTCCACAGATATACAGCAAGACTCAGAAACAGAACAGAATGCGTACTACCTTGTTTGTATAAAAAAAACTACTGTTGTGTTATGCAATGGATTTAAGCTGCAGGAAAGGAGATTCCACCTGAACCTTAGGAAGAGCTTCCTGACAGTCAGGACTGTCCGGCAGTGGAATATGCTGCCTCGGAGTGTAGTGGAGTCTCCTTCTTTGGAGGTTTTTAAGCAGAGCCTAGATGACCATCTGTCAGGAATGCTTTGAGGGTGTTCCTGCATGGCAGGGGGTTGGACTGGATGGCCCATGTGGTCTCTTCCAACTCTACATTTCTATGATTCTATGATTCTATGCAATGTTATCTTACACCTATTCTGGAAAGGCGAAGTTGAAAGGCCAGAAAAAACTTGATAACAGCCAGGATTTCCATGGCATTTATGTGTAGGACTGACTCTTTGGAAGACTCTAGACATCCAGTGACATTGTACTATCATTTCTCCGCAGCAGCTTCCCTAGCCAGGAAGATATGCATCTGTGGTGAGAGTACAGAGTGGACTAGGAAGTTGGAATGGTATTCCGGACAGAAGGTTGGGAAGATGTGTCCACCACAGGAGGGATTTGCAAACATGATAAGGATCCTGATTACTGAATTGAGGACTGAAGTATCTGAGGAACACTGCTTACTGTGGCTGAAACTTTAACCAGGAGAGCCTGCGGTGGCCAGGAGAGCAGAGTTACAACAGTTACACAGAACTCATAGCACTTCTTGTTTGACAGCTCTGCCAGGAAGACTCCTGCGAAAGCTATCTGTTTCTTCAGTTCCAGAACAGTTTTCTTTGTATTCACTTGGTATTCACAGCAGACTGAGGTCACGTAGAAGGAATGGGATACGATACACAACTTATCCTGGGAAGCCTTTACCAACAGCCAATCATCTGAATAAGGGAAGACTTGAATTGCTTGATTTCTGAGGAAGAAAATTACCACTACCATGCATTTGAGGAAAATCCTCAGTGACCTTGCAAACAAAGGAAAGGGATCTTTGCCAAAAGGAGAACTTAAAGAACTTTTGATGTTGAGGATGTACCTCAATGTGAAAGTATGCATTCTTCAAATCAATTGATGTGAAACTAGTCCCCGTGATGAAAAAAGGGAAGGATGAATTGGAAAATGACCATTTTGAATTCAGTGGCCAGATGTATTGATGCCTTGCAAATCCAGGATGAGGTGCAAGTCACTAAGACTGTGAAATAATGTGTAAGTCCTTGCAGGATCCTGCCCAGTACCTCATACTCAACTGGCTGCTCTGATGCAGCACAGCTGGAGCAGCCAGCAGCCAGCTAAACAAGGGTTGCGGTTTCTCTGCAGCCTTTGCCACAGTAACGTGGTCTCCAGTGCTGCTAGCAGTCTCTCCAGTGTTCCTGCACCTGCTGACAGCTGGTCCCTGGACTTGGACCTCTGCCTGTTTTCTGGACCCACCTCTGGTCATGTGGACTCTAGTTACCTGGGAGGCTTCTGCTGCCTTGAATCTTTGCTGTGTCCTGACCTTCTGCCTGCCCCTTGGACCTACCTCCTGTCTCTGGCCTTGTGTACGTCTGTTGCCTGGAAGGCTCCTGTTGGCTTGGACTCTCATTGTGCTCTGACCTCCTGCCTGCCTCCTGGAACTGCTTCCTGTCTCTGGCCCCCTGGACTCTTGCTACCTGGAGGACTGCTGCCATGGACTCTTGTTGCGCCCTGACCTTTGGCTTCCTGATCTGGTGCCTGTCCCTAGGCCCAGCCTGTTCCAACCAGGCCTTGCTGTCCACACCTTGCCCCCTGATACAATGGGAGAAATATCTGGCAAGCACTCCACAGCATCCTTCTCACTTCTTGGGAAGAAGAGGAAGAACAGAAATGTCAATGGGAATACTGATTGAAATGAACAGTGATGATTGGTTATGATTCCACTGAGTATTGAAGTAGTAATGAAGTCTGGGAGCCTGAGATGGGAAGGGGCTTTGAAGGGAAAAGACAGGTAGTGATAGATTCCCAAGAAAGGAGTCGAAGCTGAGATTTTGTTGAACTGGACGAATGTTTCGAACAGTCATATTATTGATATTGTGATGGATGGAACTGTCACTTTTTTTGTGTTCCAGAGACCTGAGAAAATGTACAAGAGGATTTAGAAGGCAACCTTGATTGTTGAAAAGATGATGAAGAGGCAGTTACTGTTTTGGCAGCTTAACAGACCACATGATTTAGGCTGCCTGATCATGGAACCAGAGGGCTGTTTTTGGCAGCGAGGGGAGCTGTTAATTTTCCTCCTGTCAAGCAAAAGACCACCCTGAATCACGGGGGTCTGAAGGATCTTCAGATGCAGCTGGAAACTGGGTCCAGGTTGTTGTCTGTTTTGTCTGTTCTAGAATTCAGCAAACGTGGCAGGACTCAAGGCAGCCATTTCTGGGGGAGTAAGGGGTCGGTGATTTAAACCCCTGTTAAGGACATTACATTAAGTACTGCCTGACATCTTGTAATTAAAGGTTTGTTTGCAATAGAATTCTTTGGATTGTGCAAGGAGCCCTTGTCCGCTTCAGCTGTAAATCTTTTCCTAAAGCTAAATTGCTCTCTCATAAGAAGGAAGGTTTTAAAGATACAGTACTCTTTTTCTAAGGCTGACAAAGTAAATATATGGTTATGACAAACCAAAAATGTAAATTTTTAGAAGGAGATTTTTGAAGATGTTGTCTTCTTGATGCCTGTGCATTTAAAAAAAAAAATTGTATTCAGAATGATTATAATTTTGGATTGAGAATATTAAGCTGGAAGTAATTGGGACATTTACCATATGCATCATTGTAATACGCCATCTACAGGGAATAATTGTGAGAAAAAAAAATTATTTACTGTTATCCTGGCCTGAAAAGTAAATATCTTCAATAATTGTTTTGACTGAACTTTCACTCTGACTTGCTTAACAAGATGGATTTACAAACTGACTGTGACTAAGAGAAGGTGTCAACTTATTTTATGGAGTTTTTGATGGAATTTAGAGATTATACACATGAAGTGGTGAAGCAATTTGAACAAATAGAAAGAAAGCTAACAGATTTGTTGTACTCAAATAACTCTATCACAGGGGACCTAGGTGGAGAAGGAAATACTGAAGAAATGTTTGTGGATCTTGGTAGATCGAAGTTTGACTTATACTCTGAAGAATGTAAGGAGGTACTACAGGAATTGCAGCAATCATAATAAGTCCACAGAAGAATTTTTCAAGGGGAGATCACCTATGTCAGTGGTTCTCAACCTGTAGGTCCCCAGATATTTCTGGACTTCAGCTCCCAGAAGCTCCAGCCACTATGGTCAATGCTCAGGGCTTCTGGGAGCTGAAGTCCACGAACATCTGGGGACCCACAGGTTGAGAACCACTGACCTATGTGTTGAAAGAAGAACAGGTTGCTTACCTGTAACTGTGTTTCTTCGAGTGGTCATCTGTGCCCTCACACAATGGGATATTTGCGCATGCACAGTAGCAGTTCGGAAAGTTCCAGAGCTGAGCAGCTTGGTGGGAACCTCTTCCTCTTGATGGTACTGAGCATGCTCAGTCCCACCAAGCCAGCGACTCCTCTGCAGTTTCGAAGTCTGCTGTAGACAGGGGACCTGAAAGAGGGGAGGCTGGGTGGGTATGTGTGAGGCAAAGATGACCACTCGAAGAAACACAGCTACAGGTAAGCAACCTGTTCTTCTTCTTTGTGGTCTCTGTGCCACACAATGGGAGATTGTTTAGCTTATCATAGGACAGTGGGTCAGGTCCTAGAAGATGGAAGGCAGCACCACACAACCAAAGCGAGCATCACGTTGGGCTCTACAGGCCAGGCTGTAGTGCTGAATGAACATCTGTGGCTGAGAACAGGTAGCCGGTCAACATAGTTCTTTGAGGTTTACTCTGTTGAGAAGGGCTGCTGAAGATGCCACAGCTCAGATCGAGTGGGCATGAAGAGATGCAGTAGGAAATTGCAGTGCCAGCTGGTAACAGAGATGAATGGTCTCCACCACCCATCTCTAAAGTCTTTGAGTGGGGGCCCTGAGAGCATTGCGTTGCCCTCTATAACAGACGAAGAGGTGAGCGACTAATTAAAAAGGTGACATTTGTTGGATGTAAAGTGCGAGGGCTCTGCGAACACCCAGCTAATGTTGGAAACATTCCAGAGGTGTAGACAGTGAGAGGGTAGAAGGTAGGGAGGATAACGTCTTGATTAAGGTGGGAGTTGGAAACCACCTTGGGAAGAAGACGTATCCAGCTAGAAGACTACTTTGTCTCAGTGGAAGATTAAGAAGGGTTCATCTGAACGGAATTGCATTAAGTTCTCCTGCCCCTCTTCAGGATGAGTAGCCGCTCGACTGTGATGGTGAGAGGCTGAAAGGGCTGGTGCATAAGTTGAGATAGAAAAGTGACAGTGACCAGGAAGGTATTGGCAGGGAGATCGGAGGACAGAGGAAAAGTAGGCCTTTGAGAAACTGCTTGACTGTACGGTTTCTGGAGAAAGCTGAGTACAGAGATCTGGGAGAAAGATAAGCGACCATCACTGAGAGGTTAGAGAGAGAGAGGCTGGCGAGGGAGCCTCTAGGCAGGACTCTGCAAAGCAGAGTACCTGTGCCAGTTGTATCAATATGACTTGCAGGTAGAGTCCTTTCTGGGTTTGCAGGACCTTTAAGACAGAGGATAAAGCTAAGGAGCAGTCCTCCACATGGAGAGAATGACTGTCCAGGTGAAGCACTTGGCCGTCAGAGTGGAACAGGAGATCTGGAGAGCTCTAAAGGAATATCTGATGGCCCCAGAAGATAGCTAGAAGTCATCCAAACCAGTATTGCCTTGGCCAGAAGGAGCTAGTAGGATTGCATTCGTGTGACCCGCAGGAATCTTGGTCACGAGTTGGCCTAGGAGAGGAAATGGAGGAAAGATGCAGAGGGGGCCTTTGTTCCAGGGGAATTGGAGCGTGTCTCCAAGAGACTGGGGACTGCTGTCCAGCCTGGAGCTCTAACGTGGTTGACAGATGGCATGACCCAACAAGACATGATCTGGCGGAAAGCCTTGTGAGAGAGAGACCACTCATGAGAGAGGGCAAATTCCCTGCTCAAAGTGTCTGCAGTGGTATTGCCTCACCCTGCTAGGTGTACCGTATTTAGATGGACGTGGAGAGAAACACACTAGTCTCAGATCTGAAGGGGGAGCAATGTGAAAGGGGAGCGATGAGTGGGCGTCGCCTTAGCAGTGGGTGTAGGGGATGACTGTGATGTAGTTGGAAAAAATTTGAACCGTAAGACCTCAAAGGAGTCTCTGGGAAGCTCTCAAGCACCTTGAAGACTGCAATATGCGAGTGTCTCTCTAGACCAGTCTAGTGGTCCTGGGCTGTGAGGCGACTGCAGTGGGCACCTCAGGCAAGGAGAGATGCGTAGCGGATGGACAGAGGGGCATGCTGGTGAGAAAGTGGTGTGGGGACAGCCACCAATGGAGGGAGTTTGTGAGCGGATGAGGAATCCAGAACCTCCACCGCTGGTTGTCGAACAGCGGGCCAAAGTGTTTAACAAAGCAGTGTTGTAGGGGACATTCTGAAGGCAAGAGGGATAAATGACTGACATCATGGCCGCCATGTAGTCGAGGCGGCTGGATTTGGTGAGCCGAGGCTGATGGGTTCTGCAGAATTGCGGAGATGGAATGGTGGAAGACTACCATCCAATTGGTGGGGAGGAACACTATTGTGCATGGGGAGTTGGCAGCGGCCCCGATGAAATTAAGGACACAAGTGGGTTTCAAGTGAGATTTCTTAGGGTTTGTCCGCAAGCCCAGGTCGAATAAAAGGGATAGGGTGGAGTGGATGTCTTTGTAGGGTTTCCTTCTGCAGTATGCCATCAACAGCCAAACAACCAGATGGGGTGGGCCACCCCGCGTCTCATAAGAAGAGAGGAAACACAGTAGCGAGACATTTGGTGAAGACCCTGGAGGCCGTGGATAGGCCGAAGGAAAGCACTTGTACTGGTAGCAAGTGTCCCTGATGGCAAGGTGGAGCTGTCATTTGTGCTGAGGAAGAATAGCAATATGAAAAGAAGCATCTTGTAGATAAATGGATGTGAAGCAACCACTGCAGTAGAGGAATGGAGGATCTTGAACCTTCACGGTGGAATGAAGGAGTTGACCAACCTGAAGACCAGAATGGGGCGAAGGCCTCCGTCTCACTTAGGAACCGTGAGGCAGAGAAGACGAAGCCGGTGTGTCTGGCAGTTAGTGACAGCCTTTCCACAGTTCCTTTCTGGAGAAGAGAAGCTACCACGTATGACAAAACAGAATGGGGAGGTGTAGAAGAAAAGATGCCTATCGGAGGATTACTTCCAAATTCTATGGTGTAAGCCAGACACACAATGGTGAGGACATAAGAGTCATGCTTTGCCAGACATCATAGCGGGTAGGAAGTGACGAGGATCTGGGGAGTCAAAATCAAGACTTGGCTGTGGAAGAAGTCGTCTTTGAGAAAGCCTGGCGCTATCTGAAGAATGGTGAGACGAGGAAGCTGGAGGTGAAGATTGATGCGAAGAACGGTGAGGTGAGGAGGCATGCCGCTAAGTGGAACGACATGCCTGGGAAGTTGGGTGAAGACCCATTGTCTTAGCCATAACTTGGGCTTTAACAGACAATCCATTGCCTCATGAGAGGTGGAATGGAAAGGGCCTTGCCTGACCAATGGCAGGTCCCAATCCTCTTCCAGTTGTCCTCTGTTAGGCCAGCAGAGCACAACCATGTAAGTAGGGAAGGGTGCTGGCCCAGACCATTACCCAAAGTGGAGCTCTCAACAGTATGGTTGGAGGGCTGGATCTGCTGATTACTGAAAGTCACCGATTTGTTGTAGAACTGAAGGGTGTTGGTTGAAACCAAGGGTGTTTTATGATCCCCTGTAGGCTGACAAGAAAGGGATCAGCATTGCAGTAGTTGGCCGAGTGTCAACACAATGGAAGACTGAGTTCCAGACAGAAGGAGGGGGCCCAGAGATGGCAAGGGCAAAAGCATTAGCCATTCTTAGAAGGATGTACGAGAACTGGTTTGCATCCTCCAGAGTTGTATCAGGAGTGAGCTCTTCAAAAGCAAGAGGAGTTGACTCATGGGACAGAGAAGAGGGGTCAAGAGAATCTTTGTCCGTTAATCCATTAAGGAGAAGCGACAAGGTAGGGTGAGAACTTTGTGGAACCAAAGGCTGTGTACGGCAGGGGTCAGTATCCATGTTACTAATGAGAATGTACCAATGAGATCAGCATGGTGGGGGGTATCAAGGTGACGATAGATTGCGTTGGTATCAACAGTGAGTTGGTGATGTAGAAGATCAAGGTTGCTCTGGGGGAGGTTGGGAAACCATGGTCGACACCAGTGGTGGCAGGGGAATAACCCAGGATTGGTGGGAACAACCCAGAGAATGATGATCCATGTGGTCATACTTGTGGTGACATGTGGTGACACTTGGATTGAGAAAACAGTGGGACCAAGAGCGCTGATACTGAGGATGCTGGTTGCATGGCCGAGAACAGGAGCAGGAGGGAGATCTAGAACTGTATCTACTGCAAGGGGAGCAGTGATGGGTGTTGGCTCTCTACAAGGGTGCTCACATCCATACCAAGCAATATAGGAAGCCAAGGAGGACGACAAATCCTCCCTTGTGGCAGAATAGGCCTGTGGTAGTGCTCGCAGCAATGAAGCTATCTAGCACGGTCCCTCTGGCTTGGGGAGTGGGCCGCGCTGCGGGGGGGTGGCTTAGTCGGCACCAGGCAAGAGCTGTTCCAGATCAGGATGGGGTGCAGTGCCAGTAGTGGAAGACGAAGAGTGAATAGTCTCTTGGCCTTCTGGATTCCTTGGTGGAAGAAGTGGAGGCACCAGAAAGAGCCAACGTTCCTGCTTGAGAGGGGAAAGTGGCGATGAGAGTGGCCGCGGCTGAGGCACTGGAGAAAGGCTGACGTTCCTGCTCAAAAGGGGGAAGCGGTGATGAGAATAGCCATGGCTGAGGCACCGAAGAAGGCCGACATTTCCGCTTGAAAGGGGGAAGTGGCAATGAGAGTGGACGCAGCTGAGTCATTGGTTCCAGCGACAGCGCAGGGGCCAGAGTCACCTCACAGGATATCGTATGAGGCTGAGGCTGAGGTTGGGTTGATGGGGAAGTCTTCTTCTTCTTCTTCCTCCTTCTCCTCTTCTTCTTCAGGTCCAGTGAGGGTTGGTGAGGTGCACTGGAGGAAGCACAGAAGCTGAAGAACAGTGTAGAGATATCGAAGGAGACATCGATACCAGGGAGGCTGGTGGGAGAGACAACGGTTTCGGTACTGATAGCAATTTGGGCTTGGAAGAGGGGTGTGTTGAATGCCACTTGGTCTTTCAGTTGGGGGGCCTGTTCCTAGCAATGAGACTTGGAATGAGAAGCCTGATTCTTCAAAGTTTGAACTCCTTGCAAATGGAACAGGCGGAGGCGTTATGTCCTTTTCCAAGACAAAAGAGACGCTCAGAGCACCTGTCAGAAAGCTAAATCTTGCACCTCAAGACTTGCACAGTTGAAAAGTGCGGAAGAGAGAAGCAAGGAGGGGGAAATTCACCAAAAAAAATTCCCGCAGGATAGAGAAAAAAAAGGAACAAAAAGATAAAGAAAGCTACTTAGCAGAAGAAGCATTCCATGCTGCTGATTGGCGGTTGAAAAGAAACTGAAGAGGAGTTGCTGGCTTGGCAGGACCGAGCATGCTCAGTATTGTCAAAGGGGAGGGGTTCCCGCCAAGCTGCTCAGCTCTGGAACTTTCTGAACTGCTACTGTGCATGCGCAAATATCCCATTGTGCGAGGCACAGAGACCACAAAGAAGAACTGGAGATTCAGAGTCCTCCCGTTTTTGGGGAGTTGGAGCAAGAGAGATTACAAGAGCTGTCTCAGGAACTGCTTCAACAAAGATTTGAGGTGCAGGAGGAGACCCTTGTGAACCTGCAGGAAGATATGAAATAGACTTTAGCAGTTAAAGTGGCGGGAAAAGATAAAGGATTGTGTCCAGCTTTGGGAAACAATGGAATGTGATGTCTGAGCAAAATGATGGGATAGTGGTTGTTGAAGATGAGATTATGAAATGTTTTATGAAAATGGCGGTGGGATAAAAATAACTATTTTTAGGGAAAAAATGATAACATTATAGGTGTTACTAGGGTTTTTTTTCTTCTGGAATAGCTGCAAGGATAATGAATTAAGGATACGATTTTCTTTAAAGAATAAAGTGGTGAATATGAGCATATTAGATATGATCTGATAAAGCAGCTTTACTATTCTAAAATTGTCTAAAAAGAAGAGATATAATAGTCTATCCACAGATATAATAATTATCATAATTTTGAATTAACAGAAATGAAAAAAAAAGGAAGCTGATGTTAAGGTGGTAAGCTTTATAACTTCAACTTGGAGTCTTTTTTTCTTCTCTTAAACTCACATGAGAAGTACAAACTGATAACTGAGTTGAACTGATTGTTGTTTTGTAAGTCTAATAGTTATATCGTTTATCTAATCCAACTTTAGGTTATATTGATTATTAACAATAGTATTACTAATAGATCTTGTTGCTTATTACTATTACTATATATTTTAAGACAATATCAAACATTAGTACACTAATATGTAGTCCTAAAATATATAATAATAGTAATATATAATAATACAAATAACATGATAGATATTTAACTATATATATATTTAATTAATATCAATTAAATATATATGTAGTTAAAATACCTATGATGTTATAGGAATAGCAACATGTAGTTATTATGATATATAAGGTGATAGATGTTTAGGCGTTAGACTGATTGATTACTAGGAGCTGTTTGCAACAAGGGCGGAAACAATTTTTAATTATTCTTTTTGTAGTTTTGTAATACATTCTTTTTTATGTATTCTTTATATTGTGCTGTTTTTTTCTTCTTAGTATGGTTTGTGTTGATTGTTGGGTATTGTTGGTTTATGTCTTATCTTATGTTTTTCTATGCTTGCATGTTTTTATTAATTAAAAATGGTAAAAAAGAAAAAAAGAAAAGAAAAGATGACAAAGAAGGTCTTTCCTAATAAGAATGGTACTATTTCTGTTGCTGATGCTGAACTCTTTTTTGCTGTGGAAGAAGCCTTCTATGGCTTCCTTAGTCTTTGAGTTAAACAAACCCTAGCTGGCAAATAGGAGTTCTCTATGCACCTTCCTATGTCTTTTCTTTTGATTGTTGAGCAGGTATCTCCTGCCTTAAAAAAAACTGCTGGTATGCCAACATGAATGTTTGTAGGTTGGTGACCCTAATGGCTAGTACTGATGAGAAATTGTCACATTACGAGATGTGTTGTTACAATTGTTTTACAATGGCTCATGTGGTGCCTGGAGGCCTGCCTCTCGTTAAGCTAAATGCAACTAATTACTTGGCATGGTCAGCTCGCATGGAAAAGTATTTGCAAGCTGTGGGGCTGTGGGGTGCCTTCACAGCTCCTCCGACTCTGCAGGGGACTGCTGCGGAGATAGCAGCGGCAACGAGGCGTGCCATGTCTGTCCTCTTTCTGGTTGTGGAGGATGACCAGCTCACGCATATTAGGGATCTTGCCACCCCTCGAGAAGCCTGGGCGAGGCTGCGGCAACCAAATTGGCAACCAAACATGTTCAATTTCCTTCTCTCTTTGTCTGCTGGTGTGGAGTGGATTTTCTTACTCCCCTTTACCTGTGAAGCCTCCACATGAATAGGTTTAGAAACAGGTTGCATGAAAAAAAAAGTGCCTCATCCTTTTGCTGAATTCTGTGAAGATGTTCTAGATGGTGACAGAAGAATTTGTAGACATGACAAGGATCATTTAGGTGGCTGAGAAGGTAGTTTTAGCAAAGACTGCTTAATCAATTTGTTTAAGACTGGTAGAAGTGGAAGCCTAACTGAAATAGTGTCGTGGTGTCTACTCTCTGGATTATAGGGTCAGACACAGGAAGCACATAAATAGTGTTATCAAGTTCCAGAGATTTAGCCATTTGCAAGATGAATTCCACATAAGAATCTTAACAATCTCAGCATTTGGTGAAGAAGTTAAAAGCAAAGTTGTAGAAGAAGATGATGAAGCAGAATCATAACAGTCACCAGAGGAATTGCTGGACACTAGCTGGGATGGACTGAGTTCAACTGGCTGCCACCTCTTTGGCATCAGAAAGTATTGCTGGGACTGAAGAGGAACAGATGGAGTAGAACCAGTGTACTAAATAGTAGCTGGAAGGAGAGCAGGCAGCAAAGATGATGCTGTTTGAGTAGTAGTTATTGGGAAAAAAACTAGAGAGTGGTGATGAAATTACAGTGGTAAGGGTAGTGGTAGCAATAATGGCTGATGGTAGTTGGGGGACCATAGCAGATGCTCCTGGAGGTGGTACAGGATGTCAAATTGATAAAGTAACATAATGAGTGAGTTAAAGGCAGAAGCATGTGGTGAGGGGACTGCAACGATCTGCAAACTATATAGGAGATCTGAAGTGGCTGTAGTACCACATACAATCCTAGTAAGGCAAAGAATATGAAGGAAAGTAAGCTCATTATCATTATCTCTCTCTTTCTAAGAAAGGAGTATGAAAAGGAAGATGTTGGAAGGCCATTTCAATGGTACTGATCATGATATATATTGAGAACCCTCATGGTACCAATAGTCCCTGTATGAAACATGGGAACTTGTACACAATTGTTCCCAGTGGATGGATTACTGATGGGAGAGCAACTGTACCCAGGTGAGTGCAGATGGACAATTTCCGGAGTGTTGAGCAGTTGGTGTTGGTTGGGTAGATAAGTTTGTATAACCTGTTGAATGTCTTGCAAGGGATAAAGCAGGAAGATGTGAAGTTATCAATAGTGGTAATTCAGTTGCTCTTTGGGTTGTGGATGGTACCAAACTCAGTACCACCAGACTGTTGGTGCTTGGTACTGGCACTTCAGCAGGGACCATGGGAGCAAGGTTCCTCTGAGTTGCTGTAGATTAGGACTGAGAAAAGTCCTTGTATTTTTCCTTAGATCTCGACTCTTTCATTGGATTGAAAGAGGTGGAAGGTGAAGCAAAGCACTTAAAGTTGGAATAAAAACTGAGAGGGAGGCAATACTTTCTGACTCCAAAGAGGTGGTAGCTAGTTGAACTCAAGCAGATGATAATGTTGAGGTTGATGGAAACATCTTGAGGTCACATTAGTGTTGTGGGATGACCTGGTAGTACATCCATGCCCAACAGAAGATATTTTCTTTGGCTTAGTATTCTGGGTGAACTATTTAGAAGTCGGTTTCGCCACCATGGTAGAGGAGGAGTAAAGGTTAGTCTGAAGCAGTGTGGTCCATGACTGGAGTACTCGAGCAGTAAGCCCCCTGCAAATAAAGCACTGTTGTACAATATGGCTCTCCCACAGGCCCTTGGAGTGGCTGTCAGATGAAGCCACTTTCCATCCACAAGAATTGACAAGAGGTATAGAGACCATAGAAGGAAAGAGAGTGGGTGGATGGGTGGCAAAACCCCTGAAGTTAAAAAGAGAAAAATACTTTTTCTCCGACATAATGTGACTAAAGAAAGAAGAAAACAGAAGTAACAGGAAGGAAATTCAGGAAATGCATTTAGAAGAAAACAACAAAAAAGGAAAGTGAGGAGGAAACCACTTAGCAGAGAACAGATCAAACAGCGTACCTCTGATGAAGACAAAACTTTGTAACTTTGGTGGGCTGGAGCACGTATGATGTAAGGAGGGAGTAGCCAAATGCTATTCAGCTCTAGAACATTCTGAACAGGGTCTCTGTGCAGGGAAACCCACTCATGTGAAGCACAGAGACCACAATGAAGAACCTTGTATTTTTCTTCCCTACACCATTTGTTGTGTAATGGTTTGAGCATTTGATTATGACTCTCAGGATCAGAGCCCTTATAACACTTGACTGTGGAAGCTCACCATGTCACACTCTTTCCGCCTCAGAGGAAAGCAACAGCAAACCCCTTCTGAACAAATCTTGCCAAGAAAACTCCATTATAGTTTTGTCTTGGAGTCACTGTAAATCGTAAACAACTTGAAGACATGCAAGAACACCATTCTCTAGATGGCACCTTCCAAGACCTGGTGCCCTCTACATGTTATGGAACTACAATGCCTCAATCAAAACACTTATAGAGTGATATAGGGCTGTAGTCCAACACAATTCAAAGTCACCAGATTGGAGAAGCTTAAGCAGGGAAACCCCATGTTGTGGGTCACTGTGGCCATCAACTTGTGATGAGTTCTAAGATCTGGGTGTGTTACAGCTGTACTGATGTTGTTGGACTACATCCTGGCTGGGGATGATTTGGAACGGGCAGTTCAACATCATCTGCACAGCCACAGGCCCCCTCACATCTGTTTAAACAATCTAACTGTCAGCTTTGTGTACAGCTTCAACCCCCCACTTTTGCAAGCTAAGTAACATAAATCAGCCTTATTAATTTCGGTCAACAAATATGGTCTTGGTATGACTGAATGATGCTTCATAAAAAACAACAGTCAATCCTGGTGCATAAGAAGGCTAGTGCCTCAAGAGAAAAGGCTTCTGTGCTGGGTTGGGGCAGAAAAGCTCTATTCTGTACAGAGAAGCAAGCCCTGCATCTGGTTCAAGACCTTTGCGAGAACTAGGCCGCAGAGGATAGTTTGGACAGGCCAGAAGTACCCAATTTCTTTCTTTCTTGGTATAGGTTTGCTAAAGTTTAGTAGTCTAGATGATAATCTGAACCAAAACCGAACACAGCCAGAGCTGGAGGAAAAATTACTCACTAACAGCAGGATTCCCGAGTCCCCCGAAGGCATTGCTGCTCACAGCTGCAAGACTGGTGAATGTTGTGGGCCGATTAAAAGTCTCTGAAACCAAACGGAAAGATGCTAACGGGAAGGGTTGGGAATGGAGGATCATTATTGTTATATGTAAGTGTGTTGCAAAGACAAATTGTATCTAGACACAGGGATTCAGCATTCAGTGGCCATCCTAGCTGGGGACACTGCAAGCTGCAGCCCACCCTTCAAACAACATTCCCAAGCTCAGATTCTTCTCAGGAGCACTCAGTACAGATGACCTCTCCATTGAAGATTGCTCTAGAACCATTTCTAAAGTTTTAAATCCTGCTCCATGACTACAAATGTGAGAATGGGATAATAATTCTTCCTGGTTGCACCCCATTATGGCTTCATTATTCTGATATCACTTGCATTTTACACAAGTCATCTTTTTACAAGAATTCTGAATTTTGGAATGTCAATGTAAGCCCTGAGATATCCAAGCTGATTTCTGCAAAGGAGGAAAGCGCCCCTCCATCTATTCTTGCCATTGCATGCTCATACCTCAGGAAGAAAAAAAAAATACACACAGTTAAATTCTAGAATGGCAGAATTTTATTTTTAAGAGGGAGGAATTAATGGCGAATGAGCCAAAGTTCCCTGAAAGGAGAATCCTCCTTTCTTTCAAATCTATTCCTGTAGATTTGTACATATCAGATAAAATAACAGATTATAGGAATCAATCATTCTTAATATACCAACTGAGCTGTGAAAATTCAGATCTTGTGGTTCTTTTTTCTGCCTGGGGACTGCAAAGGATTTAACAGAAACATTCCAGCCAATTAGAAAAAAAAATTCTCTTTTTAGAAACACAAGAAGCTGCTTTACCACTGATCGACCTCTCCTAGTACTGTCAACTCTGACTGGGAGGAATTCTTTCTTAGATGTTTAGGGTGACAAAATAAAAACCTATCCCCAGTATGTTGGTGTAACTGTGAGAGAAAAGGAACTTACATCTATACGTGGTAGGAGTGCAGTAAACTACAAAGATTTTGGGAGGAAATAAATCAATAACTAAATAGAACATTGGGGGGAAATTTAGAATTGCATAAGGAAATATGTTAAGATTACTGTTAAAAACCTAGAATTAAATAAGGATCAGGAATACTTAATAAAACAATTGTTAAAATGGGTGCAAGCTGTCATTGTATATAGTTGGAAGAAACAAAAAAGATGGGACTTTAGTAAATGGAAATATTATATATCAGAATAGATGATGTTTGATTATTTGCCTGAAAAAAGAAGGATCGATTTGGGACAATTGAAGGAGGAGTTTTTGTTCAGAAACTGGAGAATACGGATTGAGAACATAAAACAGAGAGAGGGTACGAGGATGTAAAATAAGGTAAGGCGATATCCTACATGAAATGTAAATGGGAATAATAATAAATAATTAGACCATTCCCTGGGAGGGGCACAGGAGGAGGGAGGGAGGGGATTATAATTGTAATTATATATTAAAAAAAAGAAGGAAGAGATAATTGAGGATTTACAGGTAACTTAAATAACTGATTATTATGTGTGTGTGTATACGCACATACATATATTAATTAACATGGGGGAATATTGTAATAATATTGTAATGTTATTAAAATAGTTATAATTGCTGTTAAAATAAATTATTTAAGATGTTCAGGGTGATGAAAGTCTTTGAAACTTTTTTTTAAACCTTTAAGTGTGTGTTCTGCCCACAGAATTCCTGAAAAACTATGGATTATAACTAGCATTGCCAGAGTGAAAACTGGAGCGGACTCTGGCACCTTTAAATGGTTGTGCAGAAGAGAATATTTCAGCAGGTGTTGTTTGTAACACCTCTTCAGTTTTAAATCTGGCAATCCTAATTGTCAAATCTATTCTAGTGTACATATCTGATTAAGCAGTAGAGCCCCTTACAAAGCACCCACAACAGCAAGATTCCACTAATAATAAATTCCTCATGTAAGAAATTAGCTGCTGGCCCTTTTCTGAGCATAATTCAAAGTATATATGCTCTAATGGTTTGAGACCAAAAGAAGTCCACATAAATCTTCCTATCTATCATGTTTTTCCCTTGGAATCAGGTAGCACCTTGTCCATGGAGCTATCACCACTGGGGGGAATTGGCTCTACACCAATCTGATGGAATAAAGCCTACTGTGGGCTTTACAATGGATATTATCTTTGAGCAACAAGCTCATAACGGCATTGTTGGTGTCTTTCAAAACCAGACAGATTACTTCTAATTTTCTTGTGCTTTTGTCACTTGGAAAAATTGTATTAAATATATCAAAGATTATCCTTCTGCTTTTTTTTAACTTTTCAAACACAGGGATACTGCCATTTTTTATTGTATAAAAATCGAAATAATGAGATAAAATGGCATTCTGGATGTTCTGAATGCTTTTCCCCCATGTGAGATTTTATCTGAACAGCTGTCATAGCTGCCAACTTGTTCTGTTGGTCCAGAAGACAGATGGAAATGGAGATAGAATTACAACCTATGGGTTGCAAAACAGGGGAGCAAGTTTACGTTAGAAAAAGTTTTCTAGTGATAAGAACTGTTTAACAGTGGAATAGATTTTCTTTCCTCTCTGGGGTTTTTTAAACAGTGGTTGGGCATCTGCCTATCAAGAATCATCTAGTTGCAGTTCTGAACTGTTTCTATGATTATTCTCACAAGGGGTGATACTAACCTTCTGAGTTAAGTGAATTAAGCTAAGCTCACTTGGAAAGAAAAATATCAAAGACAAGCCACATTACTCTTTCGGATTCGAAAAAATTCACAGGAGACGCACTCCTATTGCAATTTAATTTACATCTTTTTACACATTGTTTAGTTTTTCAACATTCTTATCCTAAAAATGCCAGTTCTAAAGCGACAGCTATTTTGGTAAATGTGAGACAAATTTGTACGTAAGCAACACTGTGTGAGAAATTCACCAAATGAATGACAGTGATAGTGACTTTTAAAGTTCTTTTCAGTCATTATAAGAATGGTCAAATGAGGAGCTCAAATAGATCAGCAACACTGGAATTAATAAGACTCTGGGCTTGCCAATATCTGGAATAAGAACAGACTGCTTACTTGTAGCTATCATTCTTTGAATGGTCATCTGTGTGCTCACACTAATGGGTTTTCGCACCTGTGCAGGGATCCAATCAGAATATTCCAGAGCTGAGTAGGTTGGTGGGAATACTGCCCTCCTCTGATCTACTGTGCATGTCCTAGCCTCCCCAAACTACTGTCCCTTCAGTTTAAAAGTCTGTCAAGAAACAGGCACCTGAAAGAGAGAGGAAATAGGGCGGAGTGTGTGACAGCAAAGAAGAACCACAGTTATAGGTAAGCAACCTGTTCTTCTTCTTCATGGTCTCTGTGCCTCACACAAATAGGTGACTGTGAAGATGCTAGTTCAGGTCACAGGAAAATAGAAGTACAGCATGGCCAAATCAGGCATCTTGCCTAGCTCTGCCATCTATTCTGTAGTGCTGAATAAACACAGATGGCTTGAGACCACGTCGCAGCTGTCATGGGCTTCCAGGACCTAGACTCAGACTCAGAGTCTGAGGCAGCAGAACCTGCTGAGCCAGGCTCTGGCTCAGAGACTGTATCAACAGAACCTACGGAGCAGACAGTACAACCACCCACCCTAGATAGAACAGGGGACAGTGCCAGCCCCAGTGGGGAGCCCTGCTCCTTCTGACACAGAGAATGACTTACCGATACCCACCTTCATCCAGTGTAAAAACTAAAGGAAACTCCTACGCTGCTCCCAGTGATTTTATACCGTACAACAATTAATCAAACATCAGCTGTGCTGATGTCTGAACTATAACAACTGAGCTTTTCCCCTCCAGATCTTGTCAGTGCTTAACTGACCATTTCTCCTGCTGTGCTTCTGTTTGTTTCCCTTACCTATTGTTCTTGCCTCTGATTTGTGTTTATATTGCCTGCCTCTGATTTACAGATCTTGCTGCAACCATTGTTTGCTTCTCATTTGTAAGAAGGTTTCCTTGCTAAAGTAAACTAACTAATTACTTTGCATCCTGAACCTCTTGCCGTGTGCCTTGTATCATTATCAGCTGCCTTTGGCTGCTGGCCCAGACTGTGCATGGACAGCAGCTCTGTGAAGTTCAGGCAATGGAACACTATGGAGTAAAACCACATAGGACGCCTCGGCTCTTGAAGAGTGCAACCTGAGACTGACAAGAACAGGCTGCTTAGTGAGTTTCTAGGAGACAACTGTTGAGAGGATGTTTGCTGTCCAATCTTGGGCCTTCCATAACAAATGGTGGCATCACTTGGCAGGCTCAGGATGTGTGTGTGACACCAAAAGGACTATGCAGCCCCTTCTTTTCTTGCCTCCAAAAGAGCCTATATAGCTTCACATAGGATGACTGCTCCTTTTTTTCTCCCTCCCCTTTCCCCACAATCTGGCCATGACCCTGCAGAGACTCCAGTGGCTCTGGCCCAGGCAGCAAGAAGCAGAGGTGGTGGTGTCCAGGAGTGTGGTACATCCAGGTGTCTTCAGGGGCCAAGCCTCAGAGATGGAGCTGCAAAAGGTGCTGGTGGACTCAGGGGGTACCCTGCCCTGAGCCAAGCAGGTGAGTGAGTAGGAGGGACACTCTTCCTGCTGCTGCTGTCCTCTCCATAGAGGTCTGGTGGTGGGGTGAGCCCCCAAGGTTGCAATGAACACACGCGGCCTCCATGACCATTATGTATCTTCTTCTTTGCCCACTATTTTTCTTGTTTTCTTCCCCTTCAAACCCCTCTCCATGTCCCTCCTCCAACCCCAAGATCTTTGGACGTTCCCCAGTCTGGACCCAAAGAATGGCTTCCTTTCCTAGGGTTCATAGCACAGCCTCTCCCATCACCTCTTTCAGGGCTGTAGAGAGATTGAAGGGAAGAACTTTGTATTGATAGAGATCTTTGAAGATAGCAAATTTGAAAAACTTATACCAATATGAGATGAAGCATCCCGAAGATCTGCTGATGTGAACCAATCTCCCTTGTGAAAGAATGGCAGAATGGAGCGTAGTGTCACCATTCTGAACTTTCTTGATCTTAAATACTGGTTTACTCCACAAAGATCCAAAATATGGGAAGATTCCACAATCCCTTTTTGAAACCATAAAGTATCTGGGAAAGCATTTTTTTTTTGTATTGATACAGGATCTTTTTCATGGCATCTTTTTGCAGCAAAGTAGCCATTTTGTCTATTAGGACTCTTGAGTACAATGAAAACACCAACAGGTTGAATACTTGAAAAACTGCACATAATGGAGAGTATCCAAGAGCATATGGTGACGTTCTACCAGGTGTTATAATGGTGGTATGGTATACTGAGGTCTTGGAACTTAAGATAGAAATAAGCTTGACAAGTGAAAGGTGGGATGCAGTGACAGCTGGAAAGAGCAGTCAAAAATGAGATCTGGGTGAGTCAGAAGATTTCTTTGAGGAAGCTGGCTGGAAATGGTGCCGTTTGTAAGAACGTCTTTGTTCAGAAGAGCACAGTGTGTGGGCGAAGTTTTAGATAGTGACTTGGAAGAAAGACATTTCCATGAAGATCTGTATGGCCACTGTTGCAGGTGTTGCATGCCCAAGCCTGATTTCTTTGCTGAAAAGGTAGTCCAGTGTATCATCAGTTTTAGAACTGAACAAAGTTGCTCCATACAACAGAAGATCTTTTATGTGATGCTTAGATACTTCAGACAGTCCAGCAGAGCATAGCCATGTATAACTATGAAAAGCAACCCGCTCCCAACATTACTTAAGCAGTACATCTCATGGACTGGTGAGACAATTGCATTTGTTGTGCCACCAGGGAATGAGCTTCCTGTTGGACGAGCAAAGTTGCATTCTTCTAGTCATCAGGAAGATATTACAAGGATTTTCTTCCATAAGAAAGGTTGATATGCTCATATGGAAGCCTGCACGTTGGCTACCCATAGTGCAAGGGCTGATGAGCTCAAATATATCCAGACACCTGTCTTCCGATTAGTTGTGCAGTATGATTTCTAGTCTGAGATGCCTCAACGATAATGGAGTTTGGTGCAGCATGCATGAAAAGTAAGAAAGCTCCTTTTTGCCGGGTTATGTATAGATTCTTCAGATGGCAACAAGGTAGTGTCAGTGAGGCTGAGCTTGAGCCGTGACTGCTTAATCAGATCATGGAGAGCAGGCAAGAAAGGAATTGTGGCTGGTATAGGAGTTTGTGAATCTACCATTTGACAGACTGGACTGGAAACTGGAGATGATAGACTGTAACACCCAAACCCAAGAATTTGGCCATGTGCAACACAATGTCTGTGAACATTCTGAGTCTTCTAGAGGTAATGGTGTCATGTTATCCTCAACAGCAGCAGAAGGAGAGGAACTGGGTTCTGCTGGAGAGGAAGAGTCAGTTATAGTCACCATCAGAGGAATCAGGCAAGATCTTTTTCTTGTGATACAGATGCACAAGAAGGAGATGTAACTGGTGAGTGGTACAGCACTTGTATGAGTAGTGAGTGGTGTTTCCATGATAATAGTAGGAACTGAAGAGTAAGGAATGCCACTGGGGATAGAAACAGAGTATACTGTAGAAAGGACAAGAGAAACAGCTGGTAGCACCACAACTGGAGTAGGAGAAGGAAGAAGCCAGGAGAGAGCTGCTGTCATTCTGGCTGGTTGGGGCAGAAGATGGTGATGCAGTGTTGGTGGTAACTGCCTCTGTGGGAAGATGGGAGTAGTGGTGACTGATTCAAGGAGAGACAGGTGGCAAATGAGTGTGAAAAGATATTAACTGACTTCAGTACTGAGGATACTGGAGAATGAAGTGATAGTGTACAAAATTGCAGTAATGACAGTCCTAAAAAGATGGAGAAAAATAATAGCATGATTTGGGAGGTTCCCTCCACAGATGCTCCTTTAGGTACTTGATCTATGTAACAGACAGAAGCATAGAGCAAGCCTTTTTGGTACCAATAATCTCTATAGGAAGGGGAGGACACATAGGACTGTTAACTCCAGAAAGGAGAACTGTCTCAACTAGAAGATGGTGGAAGTGGTCTGTGCCTAAAAGAGCCACAAAGAGAAGGAGAAACAGCAGCTGTGAGATGCAGAAGCAGAATAAGAAGAGAAGCCTGCAGTGTAGGCACATTCTGTTCCAAAAGTGCTTCCATGTCCTACACAGAAAGAGACTTGGACCAGTAGTCAAGATCAATGGTGTGTCTGATTGAGTCACAGCAGTTGATACTGAAACCAGCGGCATTGTCGATATTGCTCTGGAGAAATCATTGACACTGGTACAGGGAGCTACCTAGAGTATTTAGGACTATTCTTTTCTCGTGATGCCGAATGACCATCCAGTGAGATCCGTTTCGTGTCTGGATTTGGACTGAGTGGATTGAGAAGTCTTCGATCTATGCACTGACAAGGCTTGGACAGCCTGTTACCAAAACAACAGTAGATGATGGGGATGAAGGTAGTGTTACTGAAGAAGCAGCCAATGTCAGTTGGGCCACTGATATCAAAGGCACAGTTGGTACTGAGAAGAATCATAGAATCATAGAAATGTAGAGTTGGAAGAGACCACAAGGGCCATCAAGTCCAACCCCCTGCCATGCAGGAAAACCCTCAAAGCACTCCCGACAAGTGGCCATCCAGCCTCCGCTTAAAAACCTCCAAAGAAGGAGACTCCACCACACTCTGTTGCAGCACATTCCACTGCCGGACAGCCTTGACTGTCAGGAAATTCCTCCTGAGGTTCAGGCGGAATCTCCCCTCCTGCAGCTTGCATCCATTGCTCCTTGTCCTGGTCTCAAGAGCAGGAGAAAACAAGCCCACTCCCTCCTCGACTTGACATCCCTTCAAATATTTAAACATGGCTATCATGTCCCCTCTCAACCTTCTCTTCTGCAGACTAAACATACCCAGCTCTCTAAGTCTGTCCTCATAGGGCATGGCTTCCAGGCCCCTCACCATTTTGGTTGCCCTCCTCTGGACCTGCTCCAGCTTATCCATATCCTTCTTGAATTGGGGTGCCCAGAACTGGACACAGTATTCAAGATGAGGTCTAACCAATGCAGAATAGAGTGGTACCAATACCTCCCTCGATCTAGACACCATACTCCTATTGATGCAACCAAGAATTGCGTTGGCCTTCTTGGCTGCCGCATCACACTGCTGACTCATGTTCAGCTTGTGGTCTATGAAGACTCCTAGATCCCTTTCACACGTACTGTTAGCCAGCCACGTGTCCCCCATCCTATATTTCTGCATACCATTTTTTCTGCCTAAGTGTAGGACCTTACATTTCTCTCTGTTGAAATTCATTTTGTTAGCCTTGGCCCAGCTCTCCAATCTGTCCAGGTCCTTTTGAATTTTGATCCTGTCATCAGGCGTATTAGCAATCCCTCCCAATTTGGTGTCATCTGCAAATTTGATCAGCGTGCCCTCTATTCCTTCATCCAAGTCATTAATGAAGATATTGAACAGCACCGGGCCCAGGACAGAACCCTGTGGCACCCCGCTAGTCACTTCTCTCCAGGATGAGAATCTGCCATTGGTGACCACCCTTTGGGTACGGTCAGTCAACCAGTTACAAATCCACCTGACAGTAGCCCTGTCCAGCCCACATCTTACTAGCTTCTTTGCAAGAATGTCATGGGGAACTTTGTCAAAGGCCTTACTGAAATCAAGATATACTATGTCCACAGCATTCCCTTCATCTATCAAGCAAGTAAGTCTATCATAAAAAGAGATAAGATTAGTCTGGCATGACCTATTTTTGAGAAATCCATGTTGACTTTTCATAATTACGGCATTGTTTTCTAAGTAATTAGAAACTGACTGTTTGATGATCCGCTCCAGGATCTTTCCAGGTACTGATGTCAGGCTGACTGGGCGATAATTATTTGGGTCCTCTTCTTTTCCCCTTCTTGAAGATGGGGACAACATTTGCCCTCCTCCAGTCTGCCGGAACTTCTCCGGTCCGCCAAGAGTTTTCAAAGATTATAGCAAGAGGTTCCGCAATGACCTCTGCTAGTTCTTTTAAAATCCTAGGATGCAATTCATCTGGCCCTGGAGACTTGAATTCATCCAGTGTGGCCAGGTATTCCTGTACTACCTCTCTACCTATTCTGTGCTGCATTTCCCCCACTTCCTCACCTGCTCCCCAACTGCCAGGTTGCGCGTTTTTATCCTTTTGGGAAAAAACTGAGGCGAAGAAGGTGTTGAGGCTGAATCAGAGTTGAAATCATTGGTATTGAAGCCAATGCTGGTACCATTCCCGTTTTTGATTTATGATGAGCTTTTGACATCATTGTAGAGGCCAAAAAGAGAGGCTTGTAAGAAGCAGGCTGGTCTGCAAGCTGTCGCAATTACTCTCAGAAATAAACTTTAAGTTGTGAAGCCCAGTTCTTCAGGGGTTGGGAGCTGAAATCTCTACAAATGGAGCACTTTTCAATCAAATGCCTGTCTCCAAGGCAAAACAGACACTGAGAATACCCATCAGACAAGAAGACAAAACAAAACAAAATAAAAAAAACCTCTAATATCCATATGAAGAACAAAGTTCAAAGAGAGAAGTTGAGGTCACTAAACATGAAAGTGAAGAGGCAGAGCTCCAAAGTAAAGCAAAAGAGTTTTTTGAAGCAGTAGAATAAATAGAAGAAAGAAAGAAAAAAAGAAAGAAAAAAACAAGAAAAGAAGAGTTAGAAAGCTGAATGTAAGAACATTCTGAAAGAAGTCACTCTGTCAGTGGATGAAAAGAAAATGAGAGGACAATAGCTTTAATGTGGTAGAACATGCGTGGTAGATGGGGAGGCAGGATTCTCACCAAGCTACTCGGCTGTGGAACAGTCTGACTGGGTCCCTAAACAGGTGCAAAAACTCATTTGTTTGAGGGCACGGAGACTACAAAGAAGACTTTGGACTTGTTAGTATGTTGGATAACCTTTTGGTCACAACCTTTCTAGCAATATTGAGATGAACTGACTGCTCTAAGATGCCAAAATTGGATTAATTTGTTGTTTACTTGAAGACTATATTTACAGTGACTTTGCCATGTAAAGGGAGGCATTTAGTAGATTCATGAATAGCATGGGATGTAAATGTTGAAAGAAATAACCACCTTTCTCTTCTGCAGACGAAAACTGATTTACTCTTCCTAGTTTTGTACGGTTTATGATAGTCATGAATGGGTTATGACACATATCCTACCTTTCTTCCATAATGAGTAGAGTGTCCAGGGTCTTCTCATTTGATGTCTCATCCAGGCACAGAGCAGATTTAGGTCCTGCTCAGGAAGCTTACTGTACTACATGCTTTCAGACCATGGCCTGAATCACTGGAAATGTTCTCACATATGAGAACCTCTCACATGTGATTTTTCTGTTTTGTAGGTTGGTTCAACTTACCTAAATGGGCAGCTGGGTTGAGAAAGCTGCTGTGGTGTGCAGAAGCGCCAAAAGGGGGGGCAGCAGGATGGGCAGCACCTACCAAAATAAATTTAAAAACAAAACAATCAAGACACCAAAGGGGGCTTTGAGAACTTTCAGAACATTTTGTGGCTTTCCTTGTTTAGCACAACTTGCGTGTCAAAAAGACATGATATTGTTTTCTATGAATGAGAAACTAGAAAACCAGTGCTTTGCAATGTACCTTATTAAAGCTAGACTATACATACTTTGAGTTTTTACAAAGTTACCTGAATAAACATTATTTTGCTTAAAATAAGTCTGAGTAATATTAAAATTTACCACCTGGAATTTTTGTTCTTCTGATCCACATGGTTTGGATGCAGAAACTGAGACCAATTTACAGCTTTGGTCCCCAGCTTCTTGGAATGGCTGCACCAGAAGCAGTGCTGCCATGCCCACAAACACACTCAAATGTCCGTGTGTCTTGGGGGATGGGCCCTCTTCTTTGTGCAGTTGATATGGGCCCCATCTTCACATCTGATCTGCCCAGGAGAGTGCAGGCTAGAGAGGGCAGGCAACAATCGTGGACCTATGGAAGCCACTCCTACAATTCAGTCACCCATTTTGGCAGCACCCACAGTACTTCAAGGGACAGGTGTCACAGTTTTCTGGCTGGTAAGTAGTGTGAAGGGAGGAGGGCAGAAGAACTCACCCTATATAGTTTCAGGCTATTTTCCCCTCTAGATTATTGTTGTCTATACTCCTACTGCTGAGCACACTTTAGACCTTGCTTTTTGTGCTGGAAGGGAAGGGATGGGATGAAAGTGATCTAAGAATGGAACTTTCTACATTTTCATTGACATGGACACTACCTGGTTGGGACTTGCTGACACTGAGAGGTGGATTCAGGTGTGGGGATTCAGTTTAAACAAGTCTGCCCCAGAAAGCTGATGGATCCAATGGGATTCCTGATGGTTCTTGGGATTTCCCCTGGTACCTTCGCAGGCTGATCGCTGGAACAGGGAACTGGTCAAGGTTGTATACACAATATCAGCCAAAGCAGTTGATGTATAAGCAGTCCTGACCATCACATTTATCTAGAGTGACAGATCCAGGAGCACTCCCAAGCTGTGAACACAGTCTTTCAGAGGGAATGTGAGCTCTTCCAGAACTGGTTGACACACCTCTAACTCCAGATTAGGACTGTTAAGCAACAGTAAGCATCTCTGTCTTGTCTGGATTCAGTTTCATTTTGTTTTAATTCATTCAGTGCTTCCTCCAAGTATTCAGAGAAGACATACTATCCTTAGCAAAGACTGTTTTTGAAGGCATGGAGAAATATATTTGGGTGCATCAGCATACTGATAGCACCCTGCTCCATGTTCAAAGGCAACAAGGGCATCCCACAGCTGTGGTGGGAGTTATAACTGTTATGACATCTGACGAGATTGGCCACGTTCAGGGTGGTATGGCCATAAGGAGGACATCTAGAGGGCACAATCTCCATGAATATCTGGAGATTTGAACCTGTTAATCTCATACTGTAACTTCAGCTTTTTGCTCACTACACAAAAGGAAAGACTGGAAGAAATCTGGACTTGTTCTAGGAGACATATGATTCAAACTGACATATTTTAGATCTGGCCCTTACACTATCAGCCAAGAGCTTCCTGATCCAGACTCTCTTACAACATATTAGAAGTTTCTGAGATTGACATTCTCTGAGGAACTGCTCCCCTTTACTTCAGTAGCCTCGTGCACACTAATACAAAGAACTCACACAGAAGAAACTACTGGAAGCTGAATAGAGAGTTAGGTTCTTGGTCCTGCACTCTTCAGAAAAAGGCCTGGAACCTGGCCCCAAAGGCCTTTGCTGAATTCCACACTTATTCGGATCAAGCTGTCTGACTGGAAATATGCAAGGTCAAAGAACTCCATTCTCATCTTACCTGTCACCTACCTAAGCCACATGGGTCATCTCTCCTGTGTTGTGGGCTCCTACTGATGGTTATAATGCAACACTCTGTGCATATGTTTTGGTAACACTGACCATCTAACAATCTGTGCTTTATCGTTACCAAACAAGTAATGAGTTGGTAGTTTGCACACTCACTGGCTGCAGAGAAGAGAGTTGATGGTCGAGCTAAGTCATGAGGATGATGAATTGCTCCAAAGAGACTAGGACCTGGCGGTCTACTCAGAAATTCAGGTTTCAGACCGAAGTCTAATTTATGGGGATCTGACTGCATCTGCTTCTGAAACAAAAATAAAAAGACCACAGTTATGAAAAAGACAGACATGTATATGTATTAGTAAGATTCACTGAGAAATATTAACATGGGGGATGTGTTCTGTTCTGATTTCACAGAACCATGGATGAAGTGCTCTGGAGACCTCAACGCCATCTCATTGGGAAACACTGGGAGAGGTTCTGAAAGTCAAATGTGTACTTTTTGCCAGTAGAATGTAACACACGTGGGCACATGTAACATATTCATACATAATAGAAGTCAAGAAATCAGCATTCATGATTTGTAGTGAGAAATCTGGGTGGGGGGAAATCTGACAATGTGACACTGGTAGTCAGGAAAAATTATGACAGGATAGGCCAAAAAGAGAAAATGACAGAAATATTACTCCCAGCTGAAAGTGCTCAAACCAACTACAACCCACCAACCAGCTGCAATTCATTCTGGGCAATTACACTTTCTTCTTATGGGCCTTGGGTGGTAGCCCTGTGTTCTCTGATACATAACCTCCCAACCTTAAACAGCTCTTCCCCAACTCCACACAACATGGTTACAAACACCGTGACATAACCCTGCTACAAATTCAGATGCCAACTCTGTTTCCAAATTTACTCTAGAGCCACAGGACCCAAAAAGGTCACTCACATTATCTCACTTGCTCATCTCCTAATGTGCCATATGTCCTCTGCTATCAGCAACGTCCTTCTGCAATCTATGCAAGGCTGATATGACAATCAATACGCAAAAAAATAACTGGATACAAATCCAATATAAAAGAATTAATGTTGGAACATTCTAGTCTTCTAGGACACACTGTTCCTGATTGGCTATTCTGGAATAAAGAAATTTCAAGGGGAGGGGCTGTAGTAGGAGAAAACTGACAGTTGCATATTTGATTTCTTAAGTGGTATCCTACTGTTTTCAGATAGATAAACACCATAATTAAGGACACAAAATAGACACGTCCAGTTAATCAATTAAACTTTATTACAATTTAACCTGACTTTCAGTTTGAGGGGAAAGAGTTTCATCTTGTAACCTGAAGACAGATTGAAGCCAGTTACTCATAATTAATGTTCTATCTTCTGCCTTGGAGATATCAGAAGCAAAATATAGTTTCTTTTTGTTATTTATAGTGTCTTGTATTTGGTGAAAACTGGAATGGGACTTCCAGTTTGGATCAAGAGCTCAAACATGATCTCCAATGCGTCATGCTCGACATTACCACTGCTGTGAGATTTTTACTGGGGAGTTTTTTGGTTCCTGACCAGATCATATCTGTCCCCCAGGTCTGAGGGGGACAGCTGAAGCTTGATGAGCAACCTAGAGCCAAGACTGCTCCCTCCATGACTAGCTAAGTTTGGAGAGATGGTGGGACCAGCTGTCACTGCCCTTGTCACCTGTGCTTGCAGCGGAAAGGGGAGGGGCCTGCCCTACCTTCCACTTCACTATTCTAGCCACCAGGTATCTTCAATTTTTACAGTCTACATACATATAAGCGTGCAAAACAGATTGAAACAGACTGAGATCTGATTGAAATAATTTTTTAGATTGGAAAGAAACAAAACATTGAAATTAAAAAACAATAAATGTTTGTACTTAAAGAGGAAAGACATGGACAGAAATTATTCCACCCCCTTCTTTTCTTCCTCTCTCTTTCTCTTTCCACTTACACTTACTGGATTTAATCAAGACTGCATATAAAGTAATTAAATTGGCAATTTAAATGAAAAGAATAATTACACAATAAAAAGAACACATAATTATAATAATTGAACACTACTACTGAACTTTTCTGACCAGTCACAGATAATTTTTTTTGGACTTTTTAACTTCACCACATGTTTTATGTTCTAAGTTTGATTGAGAAAGACTGTCAACTTCACTCTGGCCTTGACTGAGTGAGATAAGCAACAACCAAAGCTGATGTCATTAGACAAATAGCTTTGTATGAAACCCTCTAAGTTGGGAGTGAATTATAAATAAAGGAATTAAGAAGAAAATTATTGGGAGGGAAGAATAAAATAAAATAAGAAGAAAGGAAAACAAGAAATGAGAAAAGAGAACGATAAGAAGAAGGAAGAAAGAAAAAAAAAGAAGACAGCAAGAGGAAGGGGGTGAATGGGGGGAAGAGGAGGGAGGAGGGGAAGCCTTGAGATATTTTAAATGAAGCTATAGAACTGAAGGGGATAATTTTAAACAAACTGTTACAAGGTTATTGATGTTTTGGATAATACTACTTTCAATTTTTCTATCTTTCACGTATGAAGAACATAAGTAACTGTTTACAGCTAACTTGCAATTAATAGTAATTAGATTAATTTGATTATTCATGGGGCACATATACGCCCCCCGACCCCAATTCTCCTCCTCCTATTCCCTTGCTGGGCACAGAGAAGGCAGGCAAGCGCCCCCATGCAAAAGGCAAGGAGAGGAGGGGGGAGTCACGCATGCGCCTTCCTTCCCCCACCAACGCCCACCCATCCCATTCCCTTGCCTTTGACCTGGTGTGGAGAAGGAAGGCTCAAGCGCCAGGAAAAAGGCAAGGGAATGGGAGGGGGAGTCGTTCATAGTTTTTTGCATTTTTGTGATAGTTCTGTGCCCCAAACCCAAAAATCCAATCCAACTTTGCCTATGATACGTTTAGTGGAAAATTTAAACAAACAGGGTGATAAAATGCATCCTTGCCCTTGCCTACTGGAAACTATGCTGTTTTTCCATATTCTATCCTAATAGAGGCCTCTCATTCTGAGTGCAGGTTATGCATTAGGATAACCAAATCTTGTGGTATCTCTTTATGAGAAACCCAAATTTTTTTTTTGATTTTCTAATTTTTTTTAAGAAAAACAGCACAATCCAAACACACCAAACATTACACAACAAAACGACAGGAAAAAAATACATCCATACAAACATAAACATCTACATATCTCTAAAGTAAATACTAACAAAACATAATTAAAACTGGTTCCCACCCTTGTTGCAAATGGCTTATATTATTCAAATATTTACATCTATTAAGTCATACATTCTATCTCATAATTACTAATTATTGCTTATCACTTATCATTTTAATTATTTACTTAATTTCACTATCTTATAATTAATTGTTAACTTATTCTAGATTACTTTGTAGAGATCCACAATTTTTCATGATCTCAAAGGTTTTATAATCTTTACAATGTATATGCTTTATAATCTATAAAGCACTATCTGGTTTTCTTCTCAAACTGTTTGGCGCACTCCTTTATAAAACAGTATTACTTTCCTGAACTGAACTTGGACTTCTGAAATTTCTCACTCCTTATATGGTAAAAGTTTTTGTTATTGAGCATCACTCTGCTTGCACAGGATATTGATTCAACAGTCTTGTTGTTACTGCAACCCCCGGTGTCTATTTTCTTAGGGGCTGGAATGTACATTGAGTGTTTCCAATCTTTGGACCATTAGTTCATATTCTATATTTCTTGACAGATTTTAGCTAGAATTTGAGTAGATTCTGTCTCTGCCTTGGAATAGTTCTCTTGGTTAACCATTTTTTTTTTGGTGATTTAGTTCTCTCCAGTGCTTTGAGTGCAGCTTCCACTTTACCTTCTATAATTAAGATTTCCTCTTCAAATCCTCTGTGTTGATCATTATAATTCTCTCTGTCCTTGCACATAAATGATTGAACAGTTCTGCTCAGGTTTATGGCCATGTTTCTGTCCCTTTTGATTGTCTGCTTGAAGAGTTTCATCTGTCATCCAGGGGGGTTTTCTTCCTTTTTGCTGCAGATACTGTCTTTTTGTATTATTTTTCCCTCACGCTATTCCTGATTTCAGTGCGGAATTCTTCTGATTCACAGACAGTTAGTCTTAATAATGTGGATTTTTTTTAACATTATTTTTAAATTCTACAGGGATGTTCTTTGGATTGTATTTTGATCCAGTCACTGATTTAGCTTTGCTCTAACTTTTGATATTAGCAGTTCATGGTCTCTGCCACGATCTGCTTCCAGTTTTGTTTTTGCACAGGGAATGGAGCTTTTCTGTCTTCTGCTTCCAATTATATAGTCTATTTAATTTCTCTGTTGAACATCAGGTGATGTCCATATACACAGTCACTTTTTTGCTTGCCTAAAGAATGTATCTGTAAATGAATTGCTGGCTTTACAAAATTCAATTAGTTCCTCTTCTGCTTCATTTCTTGATCCTAGGCCAAATTTTCCTACAACCCTTGCTTCTGCTCTGTTTTCTACTTTTGCATGCCAATCAGCTATGATTAACAAGAAACTCTGTTTTGGTGTATGATTAATTTCCTCCTGGATTCCAGTGTAGAATCCTTCAGTTTCTTCCTCCTCTGCCTCTGTAGTTGGAGCACAAACTTGGATTATGGTTACACTAATGGGTCTTCCATGAAGTCTTACTGAAATTGTTTGGTCAGCCTTTGCTTTATATCCCTTGACTGCTTTTTGCTACATCTCTTCTCACTATTAATGCTAAGCCTATTTCTTCTCAGATTTTGATTTTCTGAATCAAACCCTGTATTATTATTTGACTGAAAATGTCCCATCCCTGTCCATTTTATCTCGCTCCGCCCAAGTACTGCAATGTTTATATGGTTCATTTCTTGTTTTACAAATGTTTAGCTTCCCCTGATTCATGCTTCTCATACTCCATGTCCATTGCATAGCTTCAAATATTCCTTTCACTTTTGATCATATTAACCACCATTTCTGCACCACACTGTTCTAGTGTTATTATTCCATTTTCAACATCTTATGGAATCCTGGGGCTTGCAGTTTAGGGAGGGGCCTTTCGAATCCTCAGCATGGGAGCTCTTTGGTCTCAGTAAACTACAAACCCCAGAATTCCACAGGATGTTGAAAGTGGAATAATAGCACTGTAACAGTGTGGTGAGGAAATGACCTTAAACAGTAATTGGTTTTCATTTCTTTTCATTCTTCTTACTCACCAAAATCTAATCAGCTGGCTTTTATATCAAACTTTATAATAAACATCTTGATGACTCTGGAACTCAAACATCTAAATTCAAGATTACACTAAATTAATTAAATTATTAAGAAATGCAGACCTTTAGGACCTTTCATTCAACTGAGATTATACCCATTTTGTGAAGTAAATACAAAAGTTATGCTACAATTGTATTCCATATTAATTAGCCGAAACATAGCAAATTCCAATATTAAGGTAACATTAGTGAATTCATATGTTTGGATCACTGTCCTAAAATACTAAACTTGATGTCATAAAATCAAGATAATCATAATTTGGCATCTTATTTCATACCTATTGATATGCATTTTAAAAAACCAAATCCAGCTTCCTTCTATCCAATCATTGTATTAAACTTAGAATTCTAAATATTATCTTCTGTATTTGCCAGGAGAACTACCTCTTTCATCACTGAATATAATTCATCCAATCCAATCAAATCTGGATGCCACCTGGCTGATTCTAATTGAGATGATCTGTAAATGTAATTCACCACGCCAACTCTAAATCAAAAATAATTCCTCTCTCCCTTGCCACTCTGAAGGTGTTTGATGAGTTGGAGTGGGATTATCTCTTCAAATTGTTAGAAAAAATGAATTTTGGAACATGTTTATCTGTCTTAAACCAATTATATTTCTCTGCAATTGTCAATGTCAATTAAATAGGTTCTCATCCAACCCATTTACCACAGGGAATTCAAACATCTAACTAATCTGCTTAAAAACAATCTCTTCAATTTCTGCTATATTGCTAAGTGGCACCCACGATGTGATAGTTTATTGTTCCTATCTGATCCTTACACAGCACTTCCAGAATTAAAAAAAATTCTACAATATTTTGGCACATTTTTAGATTTAAAAATACAGTACCATAAGTCAAACATGCTATGTCACAATCACTTGCAACAGCAAAAAAACTTTTGGAGCTCTTTGTCCCCTTGCTTTTTAATATTTGGAGGTGATTATCACTAAAGACATAAACAAATTACGAGCCCCTTATGTTATGGAGTAAGAATCAATTTAAAAGATTGGCCATGCCTTAATTATTTCAAATTTTTTTATTTTATTTCCTATCAACTCCACTGCACCTCTTTACAGCCAGATTAACAAAATGGCTGAAAGTGACAGAGTGCTTTATTACAAATGGGAAAAACTGAGAGTATCCAGTATAATAAAATTTAATCTGACCAAACAAGGGGGATTGGCAGTTTCTAATTTTACCCTTTACTATGAAGCTTTTTGCTTTTTGTTCATAGATTTTCTCTACAGGACAACTGGTCAAATATAGAGCCCAGCAAGAAAGGCAGGTAGATCAAAACATTGCTTTTATCAAATTTAATAACAAGTCCATCCCAAAAATTACTAATCCCTTCCTCCTGAATTTCCTCAAAACATGGTACTCTTGGAGGGGAAAATCCTTGCTTTTTCTTCTTTGCCTTTCTGTCCTTTCTTAATGCTGCCAAACTTGTACTCTCCAGAAGAATTAATAATAAATTCAAAGCACTCTCTCACACAGGGATATAGACTTGATAAAGACTTGATTTGTCGGGGGAAACCCATAAATAATCAACTTTTTATTCCCAAGTTCACCTCCCATGTGGTTGCTTTTGTAACAAGGTATCTCTTGCAACCAAGTTAGTTACTGATGGGAATCTTAGATCATTAACCTTATTTGAAGAATTTTATGATAAACCTAACAGACAAAAAGGAAGACTCATCTCTAAAATATATTCATGGTTTAACAAAATATGGTTTAAAAACAGAGGTGGTTTAAAACTAACAAGGGAAAATAAATGAAATAACAACTACTGATTCAGAATGGTTTCAGAATTGGAATTCCTTCACCTTTAAATCTATTGTTTCTGCAGTTAAAGAAAATTCCATAAACTTTCTATTCAGGTGAGATAAACTCCACAGTCTCCCCAATATGCTAGGGAGATTGTGGAGAAAAAGGAACTTATAACCACTTATGATTCTATTGTAAAAAAAAGTATATTAATATTAGCTGGCCATCATGGATACTAAATCCTCTATTACTTCTCAAAAAGTAAAACTATATCAATAAACTATTATTTTTATCTATTTTTTTCCTGAGGACAACAAAAATTTTTCAAAATGGAAATTACAGTCCTTCCTCAACATTTGTGGGTTTGACCTTCGTGAGAGGCACCCACCCGCCTCCTCCCCGTTCTCCCCCTCCCATTCCCTTGCCTTTTGCCCAGCCTGGAAGCAAAGCACATGGGCCTGAACGAAAAACAAGAGAATGGGGGGGGGGAGGCTGGGCATGGGAGCGAGTGTGCTCACTAAGGTGGTGGTGGAAATTATTTGCATTTGACTTTTGTGAGGGTTCTGCATCCCAAACCCTAGCAAAAGTTGAGGAGAGCACTGTAATTTTAGTGGCTGCCTGACTTGACATTCCTAGTTAAGTGGAAAAACTTAACTAATTTATCCCTTAAAAGGAAGAGGCAATGAAGACTTTTGGGACACACTGCCACTTTTTATTCAGTGCATAAATATACATAACAGGTCTGAAAAACTGCCACTCATGCAAGCAACATGTTGGATAGAAATCTGAAGAACAGGTATAGTCTTCCAGGGTCTTGTTGCTTTATTAGTAACTTTCTCAACCAATTGACTAATTCTGCATCATGTATTTTGCCTTTTGTACAAAAAGAAGAAAATTTATTGGACTCTATTTGCAACCGTGTCTTAATATAAAATCATGCCCAATTTTATTTTACTTTTGATTGCCCACTGTATTTCTGGTTGTATTTTAAAAACAAAATAAAATCAGTACTGAGACTGACACCAAATGCAATGAGGTGGGCAAAACGTGGCACTACGAAGCCTGGTACAGCCAGCCAATAAAAGTTCACAGAATGCTGTGAAGAAGGGCCTGTTGAGGAAATGATATAAACCTAGAGACTAGTCTATTGAAGAAAGAGATTGGAACAGGATGAATGAGATTTAGGCCTGTCAGAGACACAGTGAAAACCATTTAAGGAAGAGAGGAATTAATAAAAACTGAATAGGGTTTGGGGAGCTGGGAGTTCATGTTTAATTTACATGTTATATAATTTTTTTTCCTGTAGCTATGTTTGACTGTTTACATTTAAGAACTGAAAGAGAAGGCTGGCCACTTTTATCACATCAAACTCACTGGAGTCAAACTCACCTTGAGGCTCAAGTACGAGATCCCGTGAGGGAGCCTGAGGTTAAAAGGGACAAGGTGAGCGACGGGAGCCTAAGAGTTTGGAAGTGTGGGGGCTAACCTGGAGAGGGTTTCCGACACAGGCACAACTGGTAATTCTGTAGATAACAGAGTGGTCAAAGCAATAAAGCTTATGGATGTGGATGTAGGAGAAGTCATAGAAATAGCAATGGATGTGGAGTCCAACGCAATTGGTGCAATAAGAAGTAGAGGATCTGAAACAGGAAGGATTTGAGGATGGCACTGAATGTGGCAAATCATCTCTGGAGGGTTAATAACAAGAAGGCAAGTAACATCTAGATGGCCATGGTAGTGCAGAATACCCACAATCTTCTATGAACATCCTAGTAAGATATAAAACAGTCTGATAATTATGAAGTTAGTGAAAGCTGTATTTGTAACAAGTAGCAATATAAAGCAAAAGAGAACAGATACTAGCAACTGTGGTGAATACAAATGACTACTCAGTTCCTCACCCTGCCATTTCTCACAGTACAGAGAACCTGAAGCTTATCATTATTTAAGGTTACCACACTTCACAGATAGGTGGAGAATCTTCCTGGAACTGAAAAATAGTTGTTTAGGGGAAGATAGTTCACTAGAAAGATGTCTGTGGACCACTTCAGATATGCAGTCATTTTTCTCCCTCTGAAGTGGACCTGGTGACTGAGACATCTGGCATGGTTCTGTAGTATGGGGACTGTGCTAAAGAAAGTTTACTTTAAAAAAAAACCTGGAACTGGAGTATCGGTGCAAACGGGAGCCTATGATATTGTTTCTTCTAGGATGCGACTGATTTTCCTTATGGGACCTCCCTTGAGTAGAGGCAGTGCAGGCTGAATCTAATGCATTGTTCCACTGTTAGAGTTATATCAAAGGAGAGGAAGAAATCTCCCTATGAGCCATAAATGTGTTACTTTCAAAACTCCAGATAATTTACAGACTGTTCTGCTGTGGTCTTAGGCATGCAAATGGAGTTTATGGCATGTTCCTAACCAAGAGCTGGAGTCTTGTTGCCCTGTCCATCTGGGTTTGTCCAGTGAAGTGGAAGTAAACTTGACAAGACTGTGCAATTCTCACCTAAACATAGCAGGCATTTCTCATGGCCACCTTTGAAAGAGATCTTCCCTTTGCAGGTGACATAGCCCTTGAAGAAAGCCTATAAGGTCACAGACATTTCTTCAAACAACAGGTTGTTGACATAATTGGATATGAAGAAACAGTCAGCAATGAGAAACGAAAGAAAGAGAAACAACTACTACAAGTATGTTAGAGTAAAAAGTGAGAAAGAAACTTAGAGCTTTGTAGTCCCTCTCTTGAATTAAGGAGAGAGTGCCTCAGACATGTATAACAAGGGAATAGTTCACAGCCAAAATCACAGCTATCAAGAAGATCCTGAAGTACTCTAAGCAACTGTAGATCCACATATGTATGATGCACAGAAACCAAGATGGAAAATGAAAAAAAAAATTATTTTATTGTTTCAGAAATAATACGCTGCTTAGTAGAACTATACTGTACCTTGCTGATTTCCTTACTTATTCCCAAAATATTTATGCTAATAGTCTACTGCTGGTTTTAATAACATAACTGCAACCTTTCAGATTCAACTGTCCTCTGATCTCACTCTCAAGAACGTAGACTGAAGTCCAACACTGTACTCTGCGGAAGTAGATCACAACCCATGTTAAAATAAATCTGTGTTCGATAAATCTGTTAAAAATTCCCCAAAATATGTATGTGTGTGTGTGTGTGTGTGTACACACACACACACACACATATGTATACATAGAGAGACAGAGCAAGGGAAGGAGGGAGAGAGATGGAGAAGGAGAGGAAAATGCCTTGTACAGACTATTCAAGCCCACGGTCTATACCAGCTGAGACTGAGTCTTCCAACTGAGGATCAAACCTAGGACCCCCTCCATCACAGCCTCTGTCATTGTGATGCATTTTTTCATGGAAAACAAGCTGGGTTGTATTCTTTTAAAACAGTACTGTGCAACCACAAGGACTCATAGAATCATAGAGTTGGAAGAGATCCCAGGGGCCATCCAGTCCAACCAGTCCAAGTCCTGGTAATGCAGGAACCCACATCAAAGCACTTCCAACAGATGGCCATCCAGATTCTGCTTAAAAACCTCCAAAGAAGGAGACTCCACCACACTCCGACTCACCTTTACTTTCTGCTGATGATGGTATATCTGCCATGCAATGTGAACATGCATAGCGCACCATTTTCCTGGTTTCTATAAAAAAGAGAAAACACAAGAACTGCTGAAAATGATATCATTTGTAATGGTAGATTGGAGCTTGAACCTCTCATCATTGAAAAATTGTTCCCTGTTGTCTTTCTTCCTTTACATTTGACTTCTTTGAAGCTCACTGTGATATGGCGATATGGTAAGCAACCCAAGGTCTGCTTAGTTCAGGTATGCTGCCTGCCTCAAGTACCTTACAGTCACACACTAGGATAATCTTGAAGAATTCTTCAGCTTGAAAAGGTGACAATTCACAACTGAAAGTAGTGCTGCAGCCTGTAAATCTATCACTGATTTACTGCCAAGGAGGAAGAAACTATCTATAGCTAGGATGGAGAACCTGTGGTCCTCTAGATGTTAATCAGCTATCACCTGTAATTCTTGAGAATTAGTCAGGTTGCTATGGGCTGAATGGGATCTGGAATCCAATGTGTGGAGGATCACAGGTTCAACAGTCTTGACCTCTAGAGTTTGATGACATGACTGAACAGATGTTATTGTGTTTCTTCTACCCAACATACTCATTCATTTACAGAGATACTGTAAAATCCACTTTGCGTACTGCAAATGTTTGGCTCCTCACTGATTATATTAACCCACAACCATTTTACAAGTGGTCATCATAGTCCTGTTTTGTAACCCCTAGCGAACAAGACACCAAAAATGACAAGACATCACTTTTGCAGTTTGTACCCTCAGAAAATTTTCTCTAATGTTTTCTCAAAATCTTGTAATTTAAAATTGATGATTTTGTAACCAAACTTTCTTCCTTTGTTAACTCCCTAGTATAGACATTATGTGCCTGGACCATTCCTATTTGTGGATTAAATTCCCTATCTTATTTTTTTTCAATAGTCACATACACCCAGTGATACTGCTGGCATGTACAGCTGGTTCACTGGATGTGAAGGCAGCCATTCAGTAACACAATGTCTTTTCCTCCTCTTCCTCTATATAGTTTACAGGTGTTCAGTCATAGCCATGGAATGGTGAATATATATCCTCAGTTCCTCTACTAATGCCTTGGCAAATCACCAGGAAAAGAGCAATGGAGCAGTACAGATCTTTCTAGATTTTGATTGGAAAAAGAAATTGTGTAGTGTTATGGGTATACATCCTGGTATCAGCATACGCTTACCTTTCCATTATAACTAACTAGAAATGTGTGGATTTCCTTTGTTCTGTATCATGGTTTTGCTCTGTGCTGTATTTCATTCTGCTTTATTTATGATTAGCATTCTGCAAAATTCACAGCAGAACTGGTGCATGTGCAGCTGACGATGGTTTTTGGTTCCTTTGCTCCATACATGTTTTTCCCCATCCTGTTTATTGTTCTTAAGCAAGTGCAGAAAAAAATTTCTTCCCAGAAGACATCATAATCAAATATATATACCCTGTGACATCAAAATGCTTTGGAACTGTTTTATCAGTGCTGCTGTAATTTGGCAATGTGAATTGCAAGCAGGGGGATTTGAAGAAACAAAGAGAGGATTACAGGAGGAATTGAAACAACATGAAATAATCTGTACAAGGCTAGGAAGACAAAAAAGTGTGCATGGAGTGGGGAAAAACAGAATATAAGGTTCCTTATTTGTTGCACCTCTCCACAAGCAACCAGGTAATCCAGAGAGAAATATAAGTGGATGAATTTCATAAGCAATTCTTACTGACTGGGAAAGGGAGACTGAGATCAAATAAGGATTAGCTTTCTTACCCTCAACATGGGCCTGAATGGATCTGTCAACTGTAGAGAAAGAGAGAGAGAGAGAGAGGAAAGGAAATAAAAATTCTGTCACTCAAACAATTGTTCACCAAGTAAAAGTTCTATAGTACTTCACCATGAAAACCTAGCTTAAAAAAAAAATTACATGTAGCCTTTTTCTAGAATATTTCTTTTGCTTTGATGGTGAAAGAAAAAATGCAGATTGTCACGTCTCAATCTTTCCACCAAGCTACTTGAACAATTTCTTCCCCAACTTTTTGCAAAAGATGCTTAATTGTAAAAACTGGCACCTGAGCTTGTTTTGTTTCCTTCTTCCTTCCCATCTCCCTTTCTTTGTATCGCGTCCTTAACATACAGCCCTGAAGGTGTTAGTCTTTACAAGCACACCTGAGGGCAGAGATGGCTTTGGTAGCAATAAATGAATAATTAGACACATCTTCCCATTTTTAAAACATCTTTGACCAGCTTTATGAATTATGATTTCATTTTTAATCAATCCTTCAAACCCCCAAATAAGCATTATCTCTGTGGACTTCCCTGGTAACTCATTCAAGTAACATTGCAAGATGAGGTAAATATAGCACTAAATTTAAGAGAAATTATTTTATTTTCTTGAATGGTTAGAAATGAGAGATTGGACTTCCCGTCAAGGTTCATTCTGGGATGGCAGGAAAAGGAATCCACAATGATTGGGTTGTTCCCCACGTGCCAACTGGAACAGGCACAGTCCAAGTTCTTTTCCGTTGTGACATTTAGGATCCCTTCCCTTCCTTGACAGTTTTTATTATCTAGCCAGAGGACACCAAGTCTCCATTTCCGTACTCTGCTAAAAATAACTAATAGTCTTGTCCAAGTTTCTTTCATCTCTTAAGTTGTTCATTTCCATCTTCAATTTTTTTTCCCTTTTAGGGTGGACATGGATTCCTCCTCCTGCGATCCCAGAATGAACCTTTACAGTAAGTCCAATCTCTCATTCTCGGGATGGCATGGAGGAGTAATCCACAATGACTGGGACTTACCCAAGCTACACCTCGAGTGGGACTGTTCCTAACTCTTCAAGACTTACTGCAGCACAGTTGTGCCAAAAGCTGCCTGTGCTGACTTCAACTTGTCTATCTTATGTCTGACAAAAGTCGAAGACTCTGACCATCCAGCTACAGTACATATAACCCTGCCAGTGGACATCCCAGTCATAGAAGCCTGCATCCATTGTGACAGTTATAGAATGAATTGTCATGGGCTTCCAGGACCTAGACTCAGACTCAGAGTCTGAGGCAGCAGAACCTGCTCTGAGCTTGACACAGAGACTGCTGCAGAGAACCTGCACAGCAAAGAGTACCACCACCTGCCGCAGGGACAGAAGTGTCAGCCCCAGCAGGGAGCTCTGCTCACTCTGACACAGAGAATGATCTAGTTTTACCCACCTTTGCCCAGTGTGGACACCAAAAGGGTCTCCTGCATTGCCCCCAGTGAATTTATGCCAAGCACCAATTAATCAGGCACCAACTGTGCTGACCCTGAAGCCTATAAGAACTGAGCCTTTCCCCTGTAGCCTTTGTCAGCAATCAACTGACCATTTCTCCTGTGCATGCTTCTGTTTGCTTCCTTTGCCTATGTTTCTGCCTTTAACTTGTGTTTGTTTTTGCCTGCCTCTTATTTATGGACATTGTTGGAACCCTTATTACTTCACATTTGCAAACCTGTTTCTTTTCTGACCACTTAAATTACTGCTGAGTTTCTGATCTGTTTGTTATCAGCTTCTCCTGGCTGCCAGACCAAACCAAGTACGGACATGAATCATAAAAGGCACCCCCCTGTCCAAGTTCTTTTTGCGTAGCCACCACTTTAGTTCTCTCTTTAGTGGTTAATGGTATTTTCACTTTCCAGCTATGCTTCCTCATCATGCACAACGGGTGATTAGCCACTGCACTGGAGGTGCTACCCTGATCATCAGTCAGCCTGTCCAGGCCCACCTGAGCGTTTTCTGTGGAAGATTGCTCTTTAGTCTCTGAACCTGCAGGCTTTTGAGCTTGGGCAGACTGTGCCATCATAGACTGCTGCTGCTGATGTGCAGCTATAGCAGCCTATGAGCAGCAGTGTTTACAGCACCCTTTGATTGTTCAGAGCCTAAAGGAACTGCTGGCACCCATGAAATCAGTGCCTGCTGCAGCTTCTGTTCTGCCTCTCGCCTCAGAACTGGTGTTTCCAACATGGCAGACTGAAGCTGCCCTGGTCATCGGCAGCAATCTTCAAATGAACACAGTATGTCTGGTCTTGCTTTTTACTTATCTGTTTTGGTTTGGTTTGTTTGTTTTAACTTCTTACCAGGTAGAATTTACTTTTCTTTCTTTTCTCTTGTGGGAGGGAGTTGCCACAACTCTTTTTGAATGACTTTCACTACAAGTTAAAAATATGCTTTTTGAACTTCTTTCCTCCACCACCAGAACCATGCTGGGTAGCAAACATCTGGTTGGCATTTTCTTCCATCTCACCACAGCCATGCTGGGTATTTGGCATCACTTGCTTCTTTTCCTTGCTTTCTATTAATAACTTATCTAAAGCTTGGCTTCCAAAGAGCAGCTCTCTTTTACATGAAACAAGGGCCAAATTGTTCCTAGACTTTGGGTCTGCATCCCAATGATGCAATGACCTTCTAGCTACCACTATTGTACCTATATTCTTGACCATAAAAGTCACTGAATCATAACCAGCATCCACTAATTATTTCGTTTTCTTCTTCTTCTGGCTAATGCCTTAGCAAAAAGCTGGAACTGTATCTCTTCACACTCCACCATCTCCTGCATCCATAACACTGCTGCACGAGCAAACACTGACAGAGCTACTGACACTCTCACTGCTATAGCCAAGTCCTCATGAGCTTTCTTCAAAGCTAAATCTGCTCTCCTCTTGTCTACTGTTTTCAGATTAAGGAATAAAGCTTATTTGTGTGCTCCAGCAGTGTACAGATATTCAAGGATGTTTCCCATTCAGTCTGAATTAATTCCTTAAATATGACTGGCATTGTCACTTCTGTAATATGCTGGCATTGTCACTTCTGTAATAATATGCTGCTACCTTACTATCGTTTCCTTTAGTCACTTTACTTTGTTCCTTACACATATCCAATTCTAAATATAAAGCCTGCAAAACATTCTTTAACACTTTCTGAATTCCCTCAGATGAAACAACCTATCAGCATCCACTTCACTCTCTTCTTCATCCTCTGAAGAAAGTTCAGTTTCCTCCATCTCTACCTGCATCATTTCCCTCTGAACATCCTCCTTATTCTGGGCATCCTACTAGCTATCGTTTCTTGCCTTCTTTCTGCTTTTTCTCTGTTTCTCCTATGCTCCAACATTGTTCTTTATTTTCATTACTATTTTCTTCCTCATTCAATTCATCAGCTTTGGATTTATAATTCAAACTGCTAATATTCTGAGAGTAAAAAAGGGAGAGCAGGGAGGGGGGAAGATGCAATACAGGCATATAAAAATTGTATTTATGGAAAGAAAAACAGGTATTTTATTCTAATCTTTGATAGAATTTTTTTCTAATTTTGTATGTGAAGTTTGGATGACATTGTCCATATGCTCTTTAAGTTTGTAAAGATTAAATATTGCAATTAATTGTATTTGCAACATTCATTTTAATAAATTTATTCAATTGATTATTTCTGAAATCACTGTTTAATTCTTTTAAAACCATTTGTTTAATTAATGGCTGCCATTTATTAGGGCCAGCTAAGCTTCTCCACATGCCTGGTGTTAAAACTGGCAACCCATCATCTGCAAACCCAGGCCTCTGCTCAATATTTCCCCTCCAATATTGATCTTCTGCTTGTGCTCCCTTAGATAGTTCTATAAATATCTATTTCAAACAACTTGTCTACTGAGGAGTAAAGTGCTGTTGGCTGTGATCTTGAGTCAGCTTGATACCTCTGGGTTCCCTCTGACAAGGAACCAGAGAAAGAGTGGCAACTGAGCATGCTTGTCCTGAGCTCTGCCCTGAAGCAGTCACTCCCTTCACTTCTGAATGCTGTGTGTTACCTTCTGAGCATGCTCCCACCTCAGAGGTTCATTCACCAAGAGCCCCTCCCATTCTGGAATCTAGCAATTCAAAATGGTAACCAGAATCAGCCTTTTGAAATGTCCAGTGATGTATTTAAATCTTTTACTCCAAGTCTCAAGTCTATACCTTCAAGTCTCAAGTCAAGTCTCAAGTCCTTGAAGATACTTTCAAGTCAAGTCTCAAGTCAAGTCTGGAAGCCAACTTCCAGGCTTGACTTGAAGTCTCAACCAAAATTTCAGAATTAATGGATAGAGTGAAATAAATTCAGTTTTAACAATTTAAGTAGAGTCGGCTCTCCACATTTGCAGTTTTGCCATCTGCAGTTTTGGACGTGGGGAATAGGATCCTATCTTACTCCCCATTACTGAAGATTCAAAAGCTTTAAAAGAAGGATCTTTCTTTCTCAAGCCCATTGCCTGACACATTTGCTGTTCCCCTCTGAGAAATCCACCCTGCGCTCTGGGGGCAAGTCTTGTCTTTTGCTCTTAGGAAATGCTTTAGAAGAGTCCTCCGATATGCAGTGGGGACAGTCGGCTAAGCAGACCTCCAGCCTGCCCCAAGTCCACAGCCTAACCTGTTTGCTGTTCCCCTCAGAGAAATGCACACTTTGGGCTTCAGAGAGATTGTCATGTGACTAGTAGGCAAAAAGAGATGGAGGCTTTGTTCAAAGTCACAAGGTTTCTGAATGAATGTGTACTGTTACTGAAACAAGGGTATCAAATCAGTCATTAAAAATACAGAAGTCTCAAGTCAAGTCAGTGCATCATTTATGGCCAAGTCAAGTCACTGAAGTGACCTAAGTCCGACTTGAGTCTGAGTCTATCAACTCGAGTCCACATCCCTGGAAATATCTCTGCTGTTGCTGAAAACTTTCTAGTCCTGGACCCCGCAACCCAACCAGCACTTACCGTCTTTCTTCTCCTTTTCAGACTTTTGTGGGAACTCCAATACTTTCTCAGCCTTACTTACCATTTTTTCTATTCCTTTTTCATCAGATATCACCTTCAACGCATCGGTATTGCCCTCACTTGATGAGAGGAAAACCTTTCTTAATGCCTCCTTTTTGTCCTCCTCAGAGACACATCTGGGGGAGTTTGCCTTTAGATCCTTCACTCTTACTCGACTCAGAGCCATGCTGATCAACTGGCATCTGAGATGGCGTTTTCCTTCCCCTCCTCAGAGCCACGCAATGGCTGGCATCTGGAAGCTCTCTGTCAAATCTTCACTCCGATTTTCATTTCTTCTCCTTCTTCCATTTCCTCTAGCATTTCTATCACTGTTAGCCAGAGAAGGGCTAAAACCTGACTGGTTTGTGCAGCAAGATACTAACAACTGTCACAATGGAAACAGAACTTGAGACTCCTGCCTGTTCTGGTTGACACACAGGGAACAACCCAATTGTTGTGGATTACTCCTCCATGTCGTCCCAAGAATAGTTCACAAGGATCCACATTTCTATGATTCTATGATATGGGAAGAAAGTCAGCATTTGGGAAATGTGTGCAACTGCTATGAGAAGAAAAACACTAATGGATAAGTAAGCTCCAAGCCATTCAGTTATAAAATCTGAGAAGGCAGATTGGTATGGATTAGTTGTTTTGCAATGTAACAGTTCAGATGTAAAACATAGATGTTCATCTCAAAACTAATATGGATAAAGAACGTTTACATAGAAGCACTGGTTGATACTCCCACCCTTGCCAGATCAACCGTCTGTACATGTCGATTTCCTCTTAGTTCCAGTTAGATTTCAACTAGAAACTGCAACAATAAGACCAGTTTGGTAGTTAATTTTATGACTCCCAGCACTAAATGCATAAAAATCAGCTATACCCTAGATAATAAAGGAAATCAAATTACTGTTTTCATGGTGACTAATTTAGAAACAAAACCACGCTTTATTTAGTCTTTGAAGAAGAATTTATGGCATTGATTTTAAAATTTTAAGAAGATATTGCATTTACTTCTCTCATCTACTTCTTTTCAAGAAAGAAACTGCTTGAAGGATTATTAAAACAGGCCTGGAAAAATTGATAATACTGGAACAGAAAAAAAAAAAAAGTGGTTTTTGTATGGTCACCAAGAGTACCCATTTTTCACATCAGTCTCTAACTTAATGAAAAATAAAGCATATCTTGTTTCAAAAATATGCAAATGTTATGCTCATGAACATGCACAAATTTCTAAGATGCAAAAACATTAACGATTTGTAGTCAATGGAGAAAATATGTACAAAACTGCATACGTTAAGAAGAATATGTAAATATAGAACACATATTTCCATGTGAAAATTAAAAACTGTGGTTAGTATTCTACACCAACTACTTAGTATATTTAATGAAGTAACTTCTCCTGGCCAGATTCGCCTGACCTGATGGATATGTCATTTACCCATGTTCTAATCACCAGCAAAATAAACCCCCTTCTCTCCATGTATCTGATCCCTAATAAAGTTGGTGGAGGGGGGATTACCACAATGGCAACAGGGCCACAATCATGACTAAGTAATAACAATGAATACAGAATAAGAATACACAGAAGCAGTTAACTGTTCCTTATTCACAATCACTACTTGGTCATGACTATAACACTATTGCCACAATCGTAATCACCCTCCAAACCTAGATCAGCCACATGGGGAAGAGGAGGTGCATTCTGCCAGCAATTGGAGCACTGGGGAAGAATGTTTGTGTCATCCTGTCATTAACTAAGCAGCTGATGTAGAATACTGCTCAACATCTTGCAAGCTCATATGAACAAGAGATGCACGTGAGATTCAGAAAAACACACAAACACACACACAAAAAATCAAGATTGAGAGTTTTTCACATTATCATCACTGAAACAAATAAGCTTGACTTTCCAACATTTAAAATGTTCAGATTTGCTGCCTGGCCCAGAAACTTACAATGGAATTAATGAGTGCCTGCTTGTCAATTTTCCCAGTGGGCTTCCTTGAACACAATTTATGCTTGTCGTTGTTTAGAAGGCTAATGGATACTAAAGTGACACTGTGAATAAACACATTTGCTTATATGGAATGCATGCATTCATCTCAAATATGCACTACAATGAAATGAAAAACGATTAACCAAGAACAGGGGCAATATAGCTTAATGGCTATAAAGCCTATGGCTCTCTCTTGCACTAAGCAAGACCATTCATCAGACACTCTGGTTGATGCTGTACAGGAGAGCCCTCCTGAGTCTTAAAAAACAGAGCAAATATGACACTAGACCTTGCTTTAGACACTGGAGCTTGCTTTAAAAATAAAAAGTACCAAGATACTTCTGAGCCTGTCTATATGGATAGATGTCAACAACAAGGATGGACAAAATTAGGCCTACAGGTTGTTTTTGTGTTCTCTGCCCTCAGATTATTTTGGGACAAAATTTGGAGGGCAGGGCATGAGGACTTTCCAGGGAGATTTGGAAACAGGGCAATGAGGACCTCAGGGAGAATAATACAGACTTCCAAACTTTGGAGGATGCCAATGCCTGCTCAATAAATAAATATTTTCTACGACTCTGCCCAAGGACTGTGAGGACCAAGGACTCTGATCACAAAGAACCACAGCAGCCTACAGGTTGAATCTCCTGAAACATTAACTGCTCTAAGACCCCGAGGAACTACTTCCTCCTATGCTTAATGCTTTGCGCTCCCAAGTTCAGCCAAGGTGAGAGCTGCTCAAGGGGCAACAAGCAACCAGGCTGCAGTTTAGAAGTTTCTCAACTTGGCATCTTGTTGGTCAGTCCCAATTAGAGACTCGTTTAATCAATGAATTGTGAGTCAAAAGGTAGGTAAATCCAAATGATTCAGTTGATCTAGTCTAGTCAAAACTAACAGAACTTAGGCCTATGTCTTTAAGACTTCCTGCTATTATGAAAGTGGAGTGTCTAACAGGTGTAGTGTGGTCTGAGAGAAACAGAATCTTTCATCTGAGTTCCATACTTGGTTGGCGTTAAGGTTTCTCTGTTAAGCTATGGAAAGTTGGGCAACTCCCGCTTAATGCTGTCCCTTGCTGCTCAAATGTCTTTTGTGTCCCATGATCTCTCACTTATGGCCAGGATAGGATATGTCAAAACTATAGGATGGATCATGTGCCTGCTGAGCTGCCTGATTAATAAGCATTCCACAGGGACTCTTAGACATGGGAGAAGGACAGAGCAGGGATGAATACTTTTTCTTATTACAATGCACACTTAGAATTTCATTTTGTTTTAGAAGTCATAGCACTGTGGAACTTACTCTGGGATCTTTCTGCAGAAGGGTATGTGGGACAGCTCCAGGTCTTGTAGTGACATCAATAGGATTAGAAGTCTGCATGTATAACATACAGATACAAATAGTAGTTGAGTACTTTCATAAGCAAACTTAATATTGTACAGTAACTGAAGATCTCTTTTAAATAAAATAAATACAATTGTTTGAAGAGGATGGTAACTTAGTTATACTTATATGCAGTGCTCCAGAAGCTTTTGGACAAAGTCAGGTACCTTAGATCCATTTCAGCTTGGAGCCAAGGTTAGAGAATCAAACTTGATTGCCCTGGTGGACAACCTTCAGTGGGAGCTGGATGGGGAACTCTGATCCTGTTGTTCCCCCCATCTCTCAGCATCAATCATGTGAGGTTGCAGCAAGAGGCACTGTATTACAGTGGTTCTTCTTCTACCAGTAAGTGGCACTGGAAGGTCACTGCTCTGACTCCACAGGGAGATTGTGTGTTTGCTCCCAGCCAACTGCATCAAAAGATGCTGCAGGACACATCCTATTCCCAAATCTTTTTTGATATTTATATGAAACCATCTGGAGTTGTTATTAAAAATTTAGGGAAGAATATCATCAGAATGCAGGTGAGGCTCAGCTCTGTTTCTTCATTAAACAAGACTACAAGGTGACTGTATGCAACCTAGACCAGTGCTGGATGCGGTGGCAAAGATGGATGAGGTTGGTCAGCTCAGGTTGAAACCTGGAGACACGGACAGGTGTTTCCCAGACCCACGAGTTGGATAATTTATCTGTCCGGGATATAGAGACAGCGGGAGCCTGGGCATGTTCTGGAATTCATCTTTTTCCTAGTGCCCTAGTGGTCTCAATGACAAAAAATGCCTACTACCAACTTCAGCTGGAATTCAAGGAGGCTTAGAAATTAAAAAAAAAAGTCCAATTTACCTAAAAACATATAAAAGATTAACATTTAAATTATATTAAAGCATTAAAATTGCATCTAAAATATAATAAAAAATAAAAAATATAGCACCTTCTTAAAATCCCTTCTTTTAAAACCTGCAGTGCTAAAATCCTGACAAAATAATATAATAAAATAATAATGACCAAGTCTTGGCTCCTCAACAGAAGGACAGCAAGGAGGTGGCCATTCTAGCCTCCATGGGAAGTGAGCGCCAGTGATAGCCACTGAGAAAGCACTAACTTGTATCCTCATAAGTCCCGCCTGTGACGGTGGTGGGAATAAAAGAAGGGCATCATCCAAAGATCTCAAGAACTCACTGCAATTATTAAAATTGCAGTGCACATTCAATAAATTCAACAGATTCACAAAGTTTTACTCAGAACTGTACAACTTTCTGAAGGATAATTGGGTAGCTTTAGCTCTGCCTCTGGCCATGACTTCTATTTAGCACAACTTTTCGAGAAGGAGAGACAAGACATCACAGGAATGGATGGATTAGTTACTGTTGCTGTGGTGTGCCTTCAAGTTGTTTCCAGTTTATGTCAACCTTAAAGCAAATGTACCATGGAGTTTCTGGGTCTGAGTGTGTGTGACTGGCCCATGGTCACCCAGTGGGTTGCCACGACCGAGTCCCCAGGGTCGTGGTCTAATGCTCAAACACTACACCATGCTGGCTCTGGATTAGATGCCAGGAATTAATAAATAAAAGCGTACTGCATAATGGAGTTTTGGAGCTGGTTTTCTAATTCTATTTGAAAGAATGGCCAAGGTGTTCAGTAAAGATTACCATCAATCCCTTTTCACCCTGTAGTTTAAGGAACCTCCAGACAATGGACTCTCTGGCCACTGAGTCTGCACTCCCCTTCTTTTTTGATCTGCCTACCCAGTCTGATTCCCCATTCCTTCCCTTCCAAACTAATTCACTTCTATCAGAAATCTACTGAAAGCTTCAACTTAACTATTTTCCAATTTGCTTCATTCCTGCCAAGGTTGCTCCTCTACTATCACCAGAACTGGGTAGGAGAGCAATAAAGGAGAAGGGCACAGAGTCCAGAGACTTTGGGGAGCAAATTGTGTCAAAACAAACAAAAACAAACAAAAAAACAAAAAACAACAAAAAAACAACTGCAGAGCACTGAAGGAAGGGGCAGCAGGAGAGAAGTATCCTTGGCAAGAATAAGAGGAAATAATAGTTGTAGTTTTCACAGTTTAGGTGAAGCCGTCAATAAATTGAAGACAGATTTTTTAACAGATGAATAAATGTCTTTTTTTAACAGATTAAGAAATGCTTGTATTTCTAGATTTTTTTTACAGATTAAGGTTTTTACAGATTAAGAAATGCTTGTATTTTAATTGCCTTGCCAAAATTCGGAAAAGTTTGCTGAATTTTGAAACGTACTGAGTCATTTTCATACTGGCTTCTTTGTCAAGAGAAGTAATGAATGATAAATTTAGCGGGATCCCATTAAGAGCAAAATATATAAACTATTTGTCACATTGTAAATATTATAATGGTACTAGAAAGGATTTTATTTCCAATCTTAAAGCATTTATCTGATCAATGAATGGGTGTTTGCTATTATTTCTATTAGTAGAAAAGACACAAATAGTAGTACTGAAGACCCTAGATCAGGGAATAGGTAGGTCAGAGAACAGGTATTCAGTCTGTGCTGGATGGCATTATAATCTCCTTGAAATCTCAGGTTCTTGAATGTGAATTGTCAATTAGATTATAGAGGAAGACTTCCTGATTTTTATTTATTTGAGAGTAACGGGAACTTGGAATGAGGAAAGGAGGAAAATGGGCAGGGCAGCAAGCCCCTGCCTCACAAATAATCAAATTCACAAAGGTCAAACCTGTGAATGCAGAGGGAGAACTGTAGTTCGCCAGTTGTGCCCACTCCTTGAGATGTCCAATCTAGTTATGGGCTTGATTACATCGTGCCTGGATTACTGTAAAACATTTTATGTGGGGCTGCCTTTTGAAACTACTTGGAAACTTCAGTGGGTGTAAAATGCTGCAGCCAGGCTGCTGACTAGGGCTGGTTACAAGGATAACCAGCCCTATGAATGAATGAATGAATGAAACCCTCCCCTTTGAAGCAACTTCACTGGCTGCTAGTCTGTTTCCAGGGACAATTCAAAGTGCTAGTTTTGACTTTTAAAGTCCTACATGGCAGGTCCAGACTCTCTGAAAGACCATGTCTCTCCATATGAAACTAGTTTGAGTTTTACCATCTGCAGGGGAGGGCTTTCTCTCATTGTCATCTTCATAGGCACTTTGGTAAGGACCACAGAAGACAGCCTCTCCTGGGCTCCTCCCAGACTGTGGAGTTATCCTCCCTGCAATCTTTTCACTGGCACGTTTTTATTCAGAAAGGCCTTTGAGATTTAAATTATGAAGCAGTAGAGTGTACAAAACGGTGTGCTGTATTTATTTTTTAATTGTAATTATGTTTCAAATGTGTTTTTAACTGATTTAACCATGCATTTCTAAAATATTGCTGTTACTTCTTTTTTTAACTTTTATAAAATGAGAATTTAACTTAATTTTGTTTTAAATTACAGTAACTTTCTTTGAATCCCATCCCAGGAGCAAGACAGGATATAAATTAAAAAATAAATAAAATAACACATAAAGAAAATATTATTTGAAGCTATGTAGATTTAGTATTTGATGCATGTAATATTTGCATATATTCCCTGATATTATTCATTACGCTATATTTTGGTACCTATTGCTAATCTGTTATTCAGTTTCTATTATAATGGGTTGCTTACCATGTAAAAAAGTATAAATAAGTATTTATTTATATGGTAAGAAACACATTACTGTATAAATAAGTATCTTCGTTGCTTGATGATGTTAACAGACAGAGTGAATATTATCTCAGTAGACTGGTTTCTATCCAGCAACAGAATTGCATCCAATGGTAATTAATTACAATAATTTATTGATCATCAATAATTCATTGATCATCAATGGATGCAATACTGTTGATAAATAGAAGAAATTAATTTATTGAGATCAGACTCACTGTCAAGTCCAATGGAATGGCTAAGCAGTAGAGACCAGTTTTTCTGGTCAAACATGAGTAAAGATGTTCTAGACATATTTACTGACTCTTGTAGCATCAGGTGAAGATGCAAGGCCTAAAATACCTAGAGTGAGACTGGATTGGACTGTGGGCCAGTTCCCCTACAATGCATGTGTATCTGCCTCCAAGCTGTCTGTTGACTACTGGTTACCTCATTAATTTCACAGAGTTTTCTAGGGCAAAGTACTTTTGCCAGTTTTTCCCTCTGAAATATCGCCATTATATATACAGCAGCTATTATACATACAGTCACCTATATATATAGGTGTGTGTGTATGTATGTGTGTGTATACACACACACACATACACACAACACCTATTACATGTATGTATGTATGTATATTATACACACACACACACACACACAGAGCACGTATTATATATACAGTCAGCCCTCCACATTTGTGGGTTTCACTTTTGTGGATTTGATTATTCATAGATGCTTTCTTTGCTGTCCCCTCTACTGCCTCCCTATGCCATTTTTAATAGGGACGTCAAGCCTCGTGAGACTGAAAAACTGTGAACGAGGCTTGTAAATCCCTCTTAAAAATGGTGTAGGGCAGCAGTGGAGGTGGTAGTAAGCCACCCGCTCTTCTGCCTTGAGAAGGAACCCTGATGCCTCAAAGAATCCATGGTGGGTTGAATATGATGATCATACTTTTCTGTATGTTAAATATGGTTTGGGAAGGCCTAGAGCTATTCATGTTTCTCACTTTCACAGGGGTTCTGTGCCCCTAACCCTAATGAATGCGGAAGGATGACTGTACATTAGTGACCTCTTGTCCAAGTACTAACCAGGGCTGTCCCTGTTTGCCTTCCAAGATCAGATGGGATTTGGTGCCTTTTTGTTGTTGTTATGTGTCTTCAAGTCATTTCTGACTTATGGCAACTATCATGGGGTTTTCTGGGGCCAAGAGGGATAGTGTGAAAATTTGTCACATTGGATAAAGGTAGCTCAGATTTCTTTCATTCTATCACCATATCGTATCACTCCTCCCCTTACACTATTTCAAAAATATGTTCCTTCTTCCAATAGTTCTTCATGCTCTGGCACAACGCTTCTTGCCTTAAATACCACGTTTTTATTCTCTCTTATTTTCATCCATCCATGTTCATCCAGCACTCTGCTGCCAAAATTATTGTCCTCTCTTGTCATTCTGAGCATGCAGTTCATCTCTCTAAATCCCTTCAATGGCTTTCTGTCTGTCCCCTATTTTGCAAAAGACTCCAAGCTATCCCTGACTTTCCCCGCCTTCCTCTGATACTCATTCATCCAGCTCCATCTTTCTTAGCTATCCCAAGGTCTCTTGCTGTCTAAAACATTTCTGCCCAATTTTCCTTGCTTCCCATTATGCTTGGAACTGCCTCCCAGAATGTCTTAAGCAACCATCTTTTAATTCCTTTTGAGTCCGTCCTCAAAAGCCGTATTTTTCAAAGAAGGCTTTGCCTGCAATAATGATGTCTGCCTTCCAGAAGCTGGACTACAACTTCCTCCTAACCCTGACCACTGGACATGCTCACAAAATCTTGAGGAACCAAAGTTAGGAACTGGTGCCCTATACCCTATTGCAATTAAATGAAAGCTAATGCAACACACACACACAGGCCCAACACAACCACACAACATAGCTGCTGTTTACCTTGGGTTGAAATGCTCCTTGAAGTGAGCCAAAAGGACCAGTAGGAGGAATCATAGGAGGGATCCCTGATACAGCAGGAGGGTAGGAGTGGAATAACTGTGACAAAAGGGAGGAAAACATTAGTCAAGGATCCCACACACTTTTCTAAATATATGTTTTGAAATTTCAACAAGAGATGGAGGCAGTTTATCATTTATTCTGTTTGTAAGACTGTTGCTATTAATCTCTTGATGATCCAGTTGTATAAAATTCTTATGGACTACTGAAGATTTTGATCAATGGATGGGCAATGGAAAAGATGATAAGCCTATGAAGAGACAACGATTTCAGGTAGAATAGGCATACTGAACATTCACGGAAAGTGAGACAAGAAGATGAGCAGATGATGTTTCTGGAAGCAATTGGTTATTCAAGAAACTGGAAAATAGAGATGATTCAGTATGGACCAATATAATGATGGCTTAAAAGAAGAGGGATACGTCTACAATATTATATATGAAAGATAAAATAAGGGCAATGGAAAAAGAAAATCTCATTGTCAATTGCATTAGTTGCAGCAGTTAAACAAGAGGAATACAGGAAACTTTCTTATACTGGGCGTTGCATCCATTCAGTTCAGTATGGATTATTCTGACTGGCAGTAATTCTCAAGGGTTTCAAATGGGATACAGTCCATTCCTATCCTTATCTAGAGATAGCGGTGACAGAATATGAGAGGTTCCACATGTAAAAGCACATGCTCTAGCACTAAGCTACAGCCCTGCTGCCTATTCCTGATGAGCAAATGATGTCTTCCTTTAAACCGTAGAAGCATCTTAGAAGCCAAAGAGCTGGTAACTTTTCTCCTTGCTTTCTAAATTTAAAGGAGAGACATTATCATTTGTAAGAAGAGAAAAAGCAAATTATTTTGAGACACTGCTTTTGAAATGACATTAATAAAAAAATACTATTTAACTGAAAACTTTCCTTCAACAAGAATGTGTTATGAACAACAGGATTCCTTCCCCGCTTCAGATGCCATTAAGATTAAATCAGCAGTCTAGCAATTTAGTAATATATGCACAGAATGGAATATTGCAGTTTTGACCCCATTAATATGCCATGCCAACGAACTTGTCACACTATATGTACAAACAGAAAATATGCCTGTTTCTAAAGATACTTCTTGTCCACCCAAATAACTTAATCAACTAGCTTCATCTACAGGAATCAGGGAATGGGGAGGATAAAAATGTTTGTGGTAATACGTAGGGACCTACTAAGCACAGAATAGCTCTGACCACAACAATCTAAGGCACAGATTTCTGAAACACAACCAGCTGGAGTGATAGACTTCAAGGGGAAGAACCACAATACAGCTCTTGTCCTTGTAAACCTGCCATCCCAACTACAGACAGGGCTTTCCCCATGGGCCAGGATTCCTCAGTCTGATACTACCTTTATTATCTCTGAACAGAAACCATTTGGTACACTGGCTGCAGTAATGGTAGCATTCTAGTCTGACACAGGCATATGTCTCTATCTCTAATAATGAGCTCCTTTTTCCTTTTTACAACCCTCCTTTTCCTTCTCAATCCCTGTCTGGGTAGAAGTTCTTTTTCTCAGCGTCAGCACTGGGAAGAAGTGAAAGAGAACACAAACTTCCTGTGTCAGATTTTAGCAGCATCTCTGCAGTAAACAATGCGATGCAAAAGAATGCCTAAACTGGGAAAGAGTGGGATTCTGCTCTAGTTGATCCTACAGGAGCCACCTACAACCGGCAAGGTAAGTGGCAGCTGCTTCCAGAATCCCTTGCAGAGCACAGATGCACTGCAAACCAGAAAGAAAAGAGGCAAGCAGATATAGTTACCTCGCCAGTTATCCCCATCATACATGTTAAAAACGCAAAGATTGACAACTTTGGACACCAAAGGCTTCAGAAAAAGTGGAGACAGATGAAAGAAAAATAATCCCTGGATGTATTCTGGAAGAAGTCTTCAAGTAGTCTCTAGAACAGTGGTTCTCAACCTGTGGGTCCCCAGATGTTCGTGGACTTCAGCTCCCAGAAGCCCCAGCCACTATGGTCAATGCTCAGGGCTTCTGGGAGCTGAAGTCCACAAACATCTGGGGACCCACAGGTTGAGAGCCACTGCTCTAGAAGGTCCAAAATGCTTTTTTTGGACTTATTTTGAATTAAATATTTGCTCCAACATGTTGAACTGCTCTTTTTTCTATCCTTATTCTTTCCACGTTATTTCTGCCTCTAGTATTTATTTTCTGTTAAAGGAGTAATGCCCTGAAATGTACCTACTTTGTTAGCTGAAGAGCAGTCATTCCCAAACTTTGTTCCTCCAGGGGTTTTGGACTGCAACTCCCAGAAGTTCCAGCCAGCTTGGCCATTGGTCAGGAATTGTGGGAGCTGAAGTACAAAACACTTGGAGGAACAAAATTTGGGAACCACTGTTGTAGAGTGCTAGGGTAGAGAATACTTCATTAGAAGGGGTGAGTAGGAAGACTATGACCTTGTATATATTGGCTGTTGAAGGGACCTGAGAGTTATAGCTGCCCACTACAATTTATTATCCAGTCAATGGAGATGTCTGTGGAATGACTATGTGCATCTATCCTGGCCACTGGCTCTTTTTAACAGCTATCTCTTAACCTCTTCTCTGCCATGCATGAACTAAAAAGAAAAGAAAAAAAATGATATATAGAGCCACATTACCTCCAATATTGGAAATGATATATAGCTATCCTGACTAAATATTCAATAGTAGCCCTAACCTCTAGCGTAATTGCAAAAAGAAGCAGGAATGGGCAACATTGGAAATAGTAATTTAATTTACCAACAAAGCCAATCTGCAAAATATATTACAGAATTTAATTCTCTAAAAAGGACTTTGGTTGTCAGGAGGCACAGCTCCTGTCAGAGTATGCTGGCTGGTGAATAGTATCCACTATAATATGGTAGATGAAAGGGGAACTATAGGTTGCTAGTGCTACAATGTATCAATTGCTAATCGCTATTTGCAACAATGTATCTGGTTGAAGGTCTGAAAGTTACCAAGGCATCAAATGGGTAGTCGCTGCAATGTTTGATGTTGCTATGTATCTGGCAAGGAGGAGAAAAATCAGAAGGGGGGGAATGTGAAACTAGCGGGAAGGTGTTATGGGAACTGACATGACATAAATAAGAATGCAGGAGCTTGTCCTAGCTTACAGGATAAAAGATATGCAAACAATGGGAGGGTCTGGGAAAATCTGGTTCTAGTGGGTGATGTGGCATTTATGACTTTCACCTCTCATTGCAATGTGCGCCTAAATTTGTATGACAAGTTATAAAACCTGTAACCATCCAACATAAACATCTAATATAAGGCAATATTAGACAACATAAAATAAGATGCCTATCTGTTCCAAATAACCCTTCTGCTTTAACTCTTCAGCATTTTCTATGAGCACAAATAATCCAGGACATGACACTGGGAGACTGGTTACTATTGCCCCCAATCTACAGGCTGGGCAACTGAAAAAAGACTGACTTGGGCCACTGTTCAGCCCATGAGTCAATAGTTAAAGTTTTTCTTTCTTTTTAAATATTTTTTTATTAAATATATATTAAAATGACAAAAATAGGACATAATGTATAAGAAAAACAACAGACAAAGTACATTAAAAAAACAGACTCTAAATTAAACTAACTTACACTACCTAAACAATAACTACCAAACCCATCTAATTGAAATAAACAATTAATTCAAAATATAAATAATAACACACAGTTAAAAAGTGGTTTCCACCCCGACCATCAACTACTAATAGTAAATGGGGCAAGCATGAGCATAATAAAGTTAATATAACTAAAATTAATGTTTGCTGATTAATCTTATTTTTATACTAAAAATTAATAGGTAATAACACATTCTTTATATATATATATATATATATATATATTAATATCTGAACTATACCTATACTATAAAATTGTTAAGCATAAACTAATACTAATGTATCCACAAAGGAAAAGGAAAGCTTTTATAATTTTCTTTAACTCCTTTGCACAATATGAAACTTTAACACCTTCTATTCATACTATTCACAACAAAGCAAATAACAATAGCAAATTCAGAATCCCAAAATCATGAGCTCAGCTTCATTTTCTCTCAAATATTAAATCAATAATTGCCCCCCCTTTTTTTTACAAAATCTTGCTCTGGAACGCCTTTCAACTTCTTTGTCAATTTATCCATTTCCACAATTGTCATCAATCTACTGAGCATTCATTTACTGTTGGGATTTCTAATACTTTGCATAAACTAATCTTGCTGCTAGTAGCATATATTGTATCATTCTTTGTCATTCTTTATTAAAATTTGAGTTTTGCTGCCAGATCTACTATATAAAAGTCAATGTCTGTGAGTCTGTGGGTTTGTCTATCGGTATCAGGCAGGCGAAGACCTCATATGATTGGCTGAGTGAGGTGAGAAGACCTCGTATGATTGGCTGCCTGTGAAGATTCCATGGAATCCTGAGGTTGGCAGTTCAGGGAGGGGCCTTTAGAATTCTCAGCCAAGAGCTCTTGGGCCTCAGGCCGGTTGCTATGGAAACGTGGCCTACCACCAATAAGGATGCCAGAAAACATTTGGAGGCATATGTGAGAAAAATTAAAGTGACATACACAACATAGTTACAAGGTCTTCTCACCTCACACAGTAGATTGTATGGGTTCCATATGTGGGGAATCTTAAAAGTTGAAATTCAAAACAAAAAATGCTTCCAGAAAAACATAAAGCCATTGCACAAATTCAACAGAAAGCAAAAAAATCAAAATCCAGTACATCAACATTGCCAGAGAATTCTGATTGGATTGAGGACGATGGGAAAAAATTACAGGTGCTGGAATAGGCTGGTTGCAATGAAGATGACGCCTACCAGGAAGGAGGAGGACAATGTATTCCCCCTGAGGAACCCAACTTCTGTATGTTAACAACTCTGAATACAGGTTGGATTGGGAAATCTGGGGAAAAGTTACAGGTACTGGAATAGGCTGACTGCTATGAAGATGAGGCCTAGCAGCAAGGAGGAGAACCGTGTATTCCCTCAGGAACCCAAACTGTGTATGTAAATAACTCTGAATACAGATTGCATTGGGAAATATAGGGAAAAGTTACAGGTACTGGAGAAGACAGTTGGGTGAGTTCTTAAGAGGAAAATAAAATGCCGAGCAATGCTGGGAAAATTAACTAGTTCCTAATAAAAACAACTCTGGGGACTTTGTGATTTCAAAATTTTTGAATTGTATTCTGTATCTTCTTCCAAAATTACATTGCTTTTTCACAAATCCACCACAAATGGTACAATGATCCAACTCGATCCAAGCATTTCCAACAACTATTATTCATTTCTTTATGCATCTTGCAGAGTCCCTCTGGTGTAAGATACCAACGTATCATCATTTTACAGTAATTTTCTTGTAGATCATAACAGAATATACTTTTAATTCTTTTGGCCATAGTCTTTCCCACTGATTCATTGGTGCTGAGTGTCCAATATTCCTTGCCCAACTAATCATGTATTCCTTCACTTCTTCTTCTTCCATCTCTATTTTCAACAAATGTTTATATATTTTGGCAATCAAATGATCTTTGTTGTCACACAACAAAACTTCCAGACCTGACTTGTCTTTTCAACATCATTTTTCTTTTTATCCAACAAATATCTTAGATAATACTGTGTGAAAGCCATTTTATTGGATAACCTTCCTCTTGTAGTTGTTGAACTGTTTTCATCTTGTTCTCCTTTCATTAACAAGTCATAATAAAGCCAGCCATGTCTGGTCCGCTCTCATTTCTGCTCTATAAAAAGCTTCTTGCAGTGAAATTCAGAGTGCTATCTTCAGATATAATCTCAGTTTACACTTATTCCATATTTTTAACAGGGCATATCTAATACAATGATTATTAAAAGCAACATTTGCTTTAACTTTCTCATACCATTAAGTAAGTGTGCAATCCAAATCTTAGATCCTGTCATTCTAGGTTCAACAGTTTATTATCCTTTAGAGTTATCCATTTCTTAATCTTGTATCTTGTAAAATCTTAAATCTTACTCTGGACTTTTTGCTTCCCAATATAAATTTGGAAATGTCCTTTTGCCATACTTAAAATGGCACTTCTTTGGTCAAAATTGGAATCATTTAGATTAAAAACATCATCTTCAAAAGTATGGTCATTTTAACTGTGGAAATTCTTCCCAACAGAGACAAGTTTAGTTTCTGCCATTTCTCCTTATCAGCTTTAATTTCTTTCCAAGTCTTAACATAATTATTTTCATATAGTTGGCTTGTATTCCTGGTTAAATTAATACCTGAGTATTTCACTTCCTTCTCTATCTTAAAACCAGTCTTTAGTTGAAGCTCTTTCCTATCTTGTGTAGTCATATTTTTAGCCAATATTTTTGTCTTCTCTTTATTTTATCTTCAGTCCAGCCAACCTTCCAAATTCTTTGATATTGTCTTGCGCTGTCACTATTGATTCAAGAGGATTCTGAAGGATAATTACCAAGTCATCAGCAAAAGCTCTTAATTTAAATTCTGCTTTTCTGATTCTAATTCCCAGGATCACTTCATCTTTTTTAATTGCTGAATTCATAACCTCCATCACCGAAATGAATAAAAGTGGGGATAGGGGACATCCTTGTCCTGTGAATTGGAAAAAAATAGTCGAATTCCCATTAACTGTTATTTTGGCTAATTGGTTTAAACAGATAGCTTTGATCCATTTTTCAAAGTTCAATCCAAAGGTCACATATTCTAATACCTTAAAAAGGAAATTCCAATTTAAATTATCAAAAACTTTCTCAACATCAAGAAAAATCAATGCTCCTTGTTTCTCATTATGGCTTTCAAAGTATTCAATGGCATCTATCACAATTCTATCTTTCATCTGTCAGCCTGGTAAAAATCCACTTTGATCCTCATTTATATTTTTTTCCCAGTAAATTCTTTTTAATCTTTCAGCCAGTATCAATGCAAATATCTTGTAGTCATTATTCAGTAATGAAATCAGTCTATAATCCTTTGGTAATGTTAAGTCTTGTCCTTCTTTTAGAATCAGCGTATTCATTGCTTCTTTCCAAGAGTTAGGAATTAGTCCAGTCTCTAAAATTCTGTTTCATTACCGTTTGCAAAGCTAACACTATATCATTCTTAAAAAATTTGTAGCAGAGAGTACCAAATCCATCTAATCCTGATGATTTTCTCATTTTTAGTTTCTGAATAGCTTGTTGTATCTCCGAGATAGCAATCTTACTATTAAAATATTCTTCTTCTTCTCCTCTTAAATTGGGCAATTTTTGTCTCTTCAAATATTCTTCAGTCTTCACAACTTCAATTTCAGTGCCTGAATACAAGTTGAGAAAATAGTCGTAAAAAAAACTTTGTAAATCTTTACCTTTGGTATATTCTTTAGTATCATCTTTCAATTTCATAAACATCCTCTTCTGCCACTTTTTCCTCAATCGATAAGCTAGCCATTTACAAGACTTGTTGGTGTATTCAAAATTCTTTTGCTTTAAAAATCTCAATTTTTTTTCTATTTCTATTTTTTTCTATTTTCTATTTTTTTCTATTTCTATGACATCAGCACCTGAAAGCTGGTTTCTTGGTTTTCCCAATTCTTTCAGAACCTTTCCATCTTCTGGAGATTTTTAAAGCCCACTTCTTGTTTTTTAATCTCTTCTAATATTTTCAGTGTTTTCTCCATCTGTTTTGTCTTATAATCTCTATTAACTCATATAAATTACCTTCTTGTATAGGTTTTGCTCCCATCCCAAACAGTTTGAACATTAACCTCATTGTTCAAATTTCTCAAGAAAAATTATTTAATCTCTTTCTTCGCCTCTTGGACAATGTGTTCTTTAATCAGCAAAGATTCAGTCTCCACTAGAAATCTCTAAAAACCTTTCTTATATGCCTTATCACTGGGTTATTGTCAGAGATAGTTTTTGGTAAGATCTCTACTTTTTAATCTTATCAGTCCATGTCTCTGAAAGCCATATCATACCTAGTCTTGAAGATGATTTATATCTTTCAGAAAAAAAAGTAAAATCCTTTTCATTAGAATGTTTCAATCTCCAAACATCCACTGTTTGTAAATTGTCCACTAAGTTAAAAAAAAATTCTTACGGTACTCGACCTTGTTTTTTCTTAAGTTCTTTCTCTGATAATCTGTCACTCTGTGGATAAGGTTTTTCTAAGAGACTTCAGAGCAATGCTCCTGCAACTGGATTGCACTGGTTCTCTAGACAAAGCTAAGACAGTTTGTAATGCCATTGTGGGAATACCAAGCTCATCTAAACTAAACATCTTTTGGTATATATTTAATTGTTATGTGGTGTGGAACTCAAGAATTCTCAAACATTTGTGCTAAGTTCATTAAGAAAATGCAAAAATTCAAAGTGATTCACTTTGGTGCTTGGCTAGATTTTGTTTCTGTAGATCACCTATATTTTTAAAAAACTATTTCATTTAAATGTGAACTTCTAATCATGCAGAAAATGTTTCCAAGATTACTTGATATTAAAATGGAACATTTTCCAGGAGGCATTAAGTATGCAAGTGACTCATGATGCAATCACTTTTAATGCCTAAAGCAAACACCTTAAAGACCTGCACACCTATAACATTTATTTTATGGAAAATGTACCAGGTCAAAATGATGGAAGAATAAAGCAATTTCATCACACTACCAAAACCAAAAAAGACCACAGCTATATCCACTGGGCCTCTTACAATGTAGGGATGGACCCACGTGGACATTTCATTTCCTCAACTACTTGGATTCTTCCTCCCCAGTATTGTACAAGTTCACCTCAGAAACTCAGGTGGTGGCATGGTCAACTGGAAAATCAGAGGCAGAGCTGCAATTTCTGTCTGCCAACACACCTCCAACTTTTCCTCAGCTCTATCCCTTAGGAGGAAACCCTCCATGTACTCTGGGCCAAAGCCCTGGTAGGTCTGAAAGATGTAGAGCAACAAAGGCGCTCAGCTGAAGTCAAAACAGTAATGAAGCAACAACTATTTGCTATGTCTTCTGTGGCTCTTCATTGGACATCCCATCTGCTATCCTCAGAGGTAACACTGATTCACTGGGTAACATCTGAAGTTTGGAGTCACAGAACAGAAGTGGCAGGAAGTTAACAGACTATGTCCAGAGGAGTAAAACTAAGAAGTAAAAGTTCCAGAAAACAAAACCTATGCAGGAATGGTTGAGGGAGTTAGTATGTTTATCTTGAAGGAGAGAAAAACTGAGAAGACTGAGGCATAAGACAGGCATCTTTGAGAGCCATTCGAAGGGATCTCATGTCGAAGATGGAGCAAGGTCGTGGTTCCAGAAGACAGGATCCAAATTGATGGTTTCAAATGATGAGCAAAGAGATTCTGACTCAACCATCAGAACAATTTCTCAGCAGTAGAATTGACTATTCTCCTCTGATGCAGTTTTTAAAACCTAAGTCATATAGGCTATTTAGCTTGCAAGGGTTATGGACTAGGTAACCCTTGAGTAACTGCCACGTTATGCTTTTATTAGTAACAGGTTTACACCTGAATCACATCCACATAGTAAACTTTGCTGTACTGGGTTGACATGAGGTTTCATTTCTGCTTGCTCAGACTGAGACCACAAATGTACACTACATAGCAGTTCTCAGAAATTTGGAGTCACATTCAAATTTGTATTACACAAGGGCAATGGGGTAAAGAGGCTCAGCATCATTTCAGACTACGACCCTGGAGACTAGGATTTAATTCCCCACTCTGCCATGGAAACACACTGGTGACCCTGGGTGTGTCTTACACTTTCAGCCCCAGAAAACCCAGTGATAGGCTCTTATGGCCTTAGGGCCACTGTAAATTGGAAGCAACTTGAAAACAAATAATAACAAGTGAAGTAAAACAAAACTCTGGACAAGATTCAATGACTCTACTCTCTACCTGTTGCATACCTCTGTGGCAAAACCTAAACCTAATCCAAAAGTTTTCCTGCCCTGTGGAACAGATTTCAGGGAGCATGGGTGGTGGGAGGGAGGGATCCCTAATTCTAATGCAAGTAGCAGGATTCAAAGCAAATATACCCCTGGATTCTGGCCAAAGTCCTCTGTGGTGACTCTGATTGGAGAAGAGCTGGAGCCAATCGAGTCTTCAGAATGTTCCACCCCTCTCCCCTAGGAAATCAATTCAAATCTTTCCCCCTTTTCATTTGTCTTGTTCCACTTCTAAGCTAGCACAGCACAGAAATCCAGCAAATCTGACACAGTAAGAAAACACATTCCTAACTGAAAAACTGAAGTTCTCACAAACATAAAAAGCAAGGAATCTGTCTTATGAATTTTAACCATGATGCTTACATACTTTGAAGAATTATGTAAAATGCATCAGTTAACAGCATATTTTTAATAAAATGCCAGCTTAAAAAGTTTCAGTGTTTTCACCTTGTAGCTTTTAATCTCTTTTAATCACTGAAACGGAGACCAAAGTCATCAGGGTGGATACATTTAAAATGCAGGGGCAATGAAGAGATACACACTAAAAGACCTATTCCTCATTTAGATTCCTTTTGTAGTTTTAAACATCATAGGAATATTACTGTGAGGATCAACCATGTTTTTTATCTTTGGAGAGCTTTCAGTTTCGTAAATGTTCATTTTCATGCCCAAGGGATGAAATCCCAAAGGATGCCCAAGTTAGATGATCTGTGAGTCTTCAGATGTGTACAAGGGATTCTGTGTATCAGGAACTGTGTGCACTTGGACCATCCTATTCTGCTCAGTACAGTGAGCAGTTACGTGTATATAATGACATTCTTCTCTCTTAAGCTGCACCATGGAAGGATGGCTGTTTCCGGTGGGAAAGATGGCACAGAGAATTGTAACTTTTTATGTGGTATGCCTTGTGCTGGCGAGCCCATGGGCTATAGATGTCCACAGGAAGACTTTATGGCTCATCTAGGTAGACAGTTTACTTGGCACGTTACACAAAATCCAAAGTAGGGCTTGAGAGGAGTGAATCCCTCAACACTTCCCAAACTCTGTTGTTGGCTTGTGTCAGCCGGATATGAAAAATGAGATATTCCTCCTTTCTTCAGGTCCAGACGGGCATAGAGGAGTGACCTTAGGAATGGGCCCCCGGACGATCGAGGGGGCTTTGGATCCAGTGCTGCTGGACACTCTGGCCCTCCACTTCCCACAAAACCTGTGATTTCAGGATGGCTTTCTAGCTACCCAGGCGCCACTACAACCTCTGATGCAATGGAGGCACTCACACCAGTGGTGGCTCTCTAAGGAAAGAAAACCACTTCTGCTACAACTTAACCCTCCAGCTATCAGTGAGGGAGAGCAGCTGGGACTGAGGTTATGCTGTTCCCTATTTGACTGGTTCCCTGCCAGCAAGGCACCTAGAGTGATACATGGACTCCTTGCAAAAAGTGTTATTCTAGGGTATGAACACTGCCACATATGCACAGTTGTTTGTTATTAATATGGCCTTACTTACCCAGAAAATACAGTATGCAGTAGCACTGACTTTGTGACTATAATCTTGCAGCCTTCTTGCTGATTTTTAAGGGGATAGTACTCTTTTTTTTTTCCTTTTGAGTTTTAAAGGGGCAGTATTCTTTCATTTTCTCTCTGAAGTGTTTACAGGATATAGTTGGGGTATTTACGTCTAAACATTTAACTCTCTTTATTTTGTCTATACTTTGCTTCTGATTTTCGACTCTTAAGAATAGGAAATTTCATATATTTTATTGAAATTTTACACAGAAAAACACTCCCCCTCTGCTTCTGAGCATCTCTTTTCCAGTTGAGTTTGTGTTTACATCCCATTTATACATTATTTCTATTTAAGAGTTAATCACATTATCACACTATTACTTTTAACATTGTTACATTCAACTTATACTTATTCTATAACATCCTTAATTTTCATTACCAACATTTCCAACACTCTTCCTCTGTTTCTTCTTTTCCTCATTACTTTATCCAATCCAAAACTTCTTTTCATTCTCTTTCAAAGTTCTGGATTGGTTTATTTTTAAGTGAAAAAGGTTTATTTTTAAGTGAAAAAGTTAAGTGAAAAAGTTCTGCTCAGTACAGTGAGCAGTTACGTGTATATAATGACATTCTTCTCTCTTAAGCTGCACCATGGAAGGATGGTTCTATCATATCCAGAACTTTTAATTTCCATTCTTTTATATCAGTATAATTTCATTCTTTCCAATATTGTGCATATGTCATTCTTGCAGCAGTTATTACATATAACATTATCTGATAAGATCTTATTTCTCTTTGTTGTCCTAACATGTTCAACAAATAAAATTCTGACTTCATTTCAAAGTTTAAACTATACATTCTTTGAATTTCATCATGTATTTCCTTCCAGAATTTCCTTGCTACCTTACAAGTCCACCACATGTGAAAGGACCCCTCTTTTTCATCACATTTCCAACATTTTCCATTCCCATTTTTTATCTTTTCAATCTTACAGGTGTCATGTAGCATCTGTATAATATTTTATAAAAATTTTTACCTTAAATTTAAAACTTCGTGTAAATTTTATATCTGTTTTCCATGCCCTCACCCATGTATCCAACTCGATTGGGTGTCCAATATTTTGAGCCCATCTAACCATATTTTATCATCTCTGGTTCCATTTCTCTTTGCAACAATATTTTGTAAAATCTAGAGATTCCCTTTTTCTGGTCCCCTTTCATCAACACATCTAATTCATTATCATTTTTTTCAAACCCATACAATTTTTGATCCATCTTGAATCTCTCTCTTAATTGTCTCCATGGGAACCAATTAAATTCATGTCCTAACTCTTTTAATTCCTCTTCTGTGTGCATTCTAGGTTTATCTCTATTCCACGTTAACAACCCTCGATATGTTAAAAGATTTCCTTGTTTTGTTGGAGCAATTTTAAAAGCTTCTTGTGGTGAGGTCCACATCACAAGTCTTCTGTAAAATCTACGCTTTATTTGTGTCCATGCTTTCAATATAGTCTTTCGTATACAATGATTATTAAAATCATTATTTGAGAGTAGGAAATTATATTTTAATTACATTTATACTTGGGCCAGAACTCTGAATGTCTCTCTTCTAGTTTTGATAGATCTGGATTGATTTTTGGGTTAATGCTGGCAACTATGGCCCTTTTCGCATGTCTTTTTTTTTTTGCACAAGAGCCCCTTGAGCCTCGCATGAGTGGGAGCATCCCTCCGTACGACGCACTCGCGCGACGCTCATGAGGCTCAAGCGGGGCGAGCGTGCTTTTTTATTTTCGGCTCTAAGCCGAAAATAATGCACGCTTGCACAATGCTCACAGCGGCCTCGCGCACTTACCTCCGTGCAGTGCGTCGTCCCAGGTGAGCGGGTTGCGCTTCCTCCCCCAGCACAGCCTACAGCTCCCAGACTGCACTGCAGAAGGAAGGGGAGGGCCGCAAGAGTGACAGACGCACCACCAGGAAGCCAGCTGTGATATGAAGGAGCGGGGAAGCAGCAGCTTCCGGGTTGAGGCTTCTGCGCGAGCCGCCCTCCCCCGTCGCGCAAACAGGCAAGATGCGAAAAGGGCCTATATTTTAATACAGACTTGATTCTTTTTTTTTTTAAATGAGACTACTGCTCAGTAAGTTTTCCATTTTTTGGGGGGGGTTGACGTTGATAGTCTGGGAACTTTGGATGTTATTCCTTCTTATCCGCTGTTATGGGAACATATTCCACTGCTTTTGAGGTTTAAATTCATCACGGTTTTGATTATGGACTCCTGCATTCAAATCAAAAATTGCTTAAATGATCCTGAGGACATACTGGACTATTTTTTACACTTTTGGGTGGAATTTAGGTAATTTACTACATATACAGAAGGAAAAGAAAAATCTGACCATCTTGGAAAGCAATTATTGTTACAGAAAGTTGAGACAAACCCTTGGGAAACTGATGAAGTTCCTAAGAATCAGCAGTTGGAGGATATGTTTGTTTGCCTGCAGAAAGGAAATGAAGATGGTACAAAAGAAATGGCTTTGGATCTGGAAATAATGTAGGGACAACAGGATACAAACTGCAAAGAGAGGATAACGACTCCCTTTATAGGTGAGATTGAAGAAGAGAAAATGCAGGAAAAGGAATGATACAACTTTTGGTTTGCGACTTAAAAGATCAAATATCTGTTGGGGAGATGACATCTGATTATATGACAGGCTGCCAGATGTATTTCGTTGTTCTTACTGGGTTGATTTTGTAATTTGGATTTTTACCTACAAAGACGTAAGACACTGTATAAGTTTGGACAAGTTAAAAGGAGCTTTTTTAAGTTGGTTCAAACAGGATCTAATTAGTAAAAACAGAAATTATAAAGAGAAATAAAGGTATTTTATGTTGGCTTAAGCAGGATGTAATTTACGGACATAGAAATCATAAAGAGAAATACTAAGACAAGGTATTTTAAATAAAATATTTTTTTCTCTTTCTTTTTTGACTTAAGGCTTAGGAGAATTATGGTGTATGTTTACTTATAGGTAAGAAATGTACACAATGCTTTCTAGTTTATGGTCTTTAAAAAGAAATATAGAAAGACGAGTTAAGACACACAGAATAATTTTGTTATTTCTTTTTTTTTTACTTGTCTAATAAAAGTGAGTTGAACATCAGTTTTGACATTACTTACTGCTTTTTGCTGGTAAATAGATTTTGTGTTAATAAAAATTTAATATTTTGAGAAGAATAGGTTACTAATGATTAATGACTAACAGTTAGACTGATTAAATAAATTTGTTTTTAACAACTAACCTAGAAATATAATCATAGAATCATAGAATCATAGAAATGTAGAGTTGGAAGAGACCGCAAGGGCCATCCAGTCCAACCCCCTGCCATGCAGGAAAACCCTCAAAGCACTCCCGACAAGTGGCCATCCAGCCTCCGCCTAAAAACCTCCAAAGAAGGAGACTCCACCACACTCTGTGGCAGCACATTCCACTGCCGGACAGCCCTGACTGTCAGGAAATTCCTCCTGAGGTTCAGGCGGAATCTCCCCTCCTGCAGCTTGCATCCATTGCTCCTTGTCCTGGTCTCAAGAGCAGGAGAAAACAAGTCCACTCCCTCCTCGACATGACATCCCTTCAAATATTTAAACATGGCTATCATGTCCCCTCTCAACCTTCTCTTCTGCAGACTAAACATACCCAGCTCTCTAAGTCTGTCCTCATAGGGCATGGCTTCCAGGCCCCTCACCATTTTGGTTGCCCTCCTCTGGACCTGCTCCAGCTTATCCATATCCTTCTTGAATTGGGGTGCCCAGAACTGGACACAGTATTCAAGATGAGGTCTAACCAATGCAGAATAAAGTGGTACCAATACCTCCCTCGATCTAGACACCATACTCCTATTGATGCAACCAAGAATTGCGTTGGCCTTCTTGGCTGCCGCATCACACTGCTGACTCATGTTCAGCTTGTGGTCTATGAAGACTCCTAAATCCCTTTCACACGTACTGTTAGCCAGCCACGTGTCCCCCATCCTATATTTCTGCATACCATTTTTTCTGCCTAAGTGTAGGACCTTACATTTCTCTCTGTTGAAATTCATTTTGTTAGCCTTGGCCCAGCTCTCCAATGTAGTTTGCTTCCTTTTTTATTACTGTTTCTTATTTATTTATTTATTTATTTTTATTACTGTTAATTATTAAGCATTCTTTTAGATTTTATATTAACCAGTAAACTTTAAATCTTGTCTACATATACTATGAGTAGTGGTTATAATTAGATTTACACTGGCTATTTGCAACAGGAGTAATAACCAATTTTGAGTTACGTGTAATTTAGGATAGCTTATTTTTGTCTAATCTATTCGATTGTTTATGGTTTTTATTTTGTATTGTTTAATGAATTTCTTTTGTGTAGTTTTCTGGTGTGGTGTGTGTTTTTCTTTTGTAGTTATTTTAGTAAAAATTAAAATTATATTAAAAAATTCTAACCTCAAGGTATATTGGACTACAAATACTATAGCAGGATAGAGATTCTGGGAATTGTAGTGCAACATACCTTGAGAATGAAGAAGGCTGTGTTAAGGGCTTTTGTTTTTTGATCTTGCCTCAATGTGGCACTTTTAAAAAAATTATTTCCGCTCACTGTTTGGAATTAAATACTTTAGCCGGAATCCTGTTGGTGACATGTGAGATAAAACTTGGAATTATCTGCACGTATGCTTTATTTTCAATAATATGCAAGGGATTATTCAGTAGTCCTTGGGTACTATCGAAGTCCGCCACCCCCCGGCAGCTGTCAAGTCCTGGGGGCATTGCCACAGCTGCTTAAAGGCTTGAGGAGGGAGGTGACCGAGCTGCAGGGGCAGTGGTTCATCCCAGTTGTAGTACTTCAGCCAGAGCAAGGAAAATGCAGTTTCTCTTGTATATAACAATTCTGAATTAATGAATTATCATCTTCTCTCTCAGATTAAGAGTCTAGGAGACTTCCTGAAGTGCTTTGTCTGATCAACATAGAAGGTGATGGTATGTCTGATATCTAGCATGTGCCAAGCTGGCTTATCACCGGTTGACAGGTTTGAGAAGAACGTTGGAAGCAAGAGTTGCTGAGAGAAATGAGAAGATGAAGCCACTTTTGGAAGGAAAGTAACATCAGAAAACACGACAGGAAAGAGAGGCCTTTGTGAAATTGGAAGAATGGCAGCTCTGCCTGCAAAGAGGCTAGTTTAGTGGCCCTCCTGGCAATGGTGATGGTGACAAAGAACACAGTCCACATTAAGAGGTATAAGTCACACAAGGCCAGAGGTTTGAAAGGACACCCTATCAACTGGCAGAGAACCAACTGTAGATACAAAGATGGAACTATGAGAATTTTGGAAGGAATGGTGTTCATGAAACCTCTGAAGTAAAGTTTGACCAAAAGGTGAACAAACCGAACGGAAAAATCGTCAGGTTGAATGAAGGCCACGAGAGCCACCACAGAGGTCCATATCAAAAGGACTGAGAGGTCTAAGGAAGGCAGGAACCAAAGGACGTGTTTAACAGAAACCTAGTGCTAGTCCACATGAAATGTCATGAAGAAAAGAGACAAAAAGCTTTCACTTACAGCAGTAGGACAGTGGGACAGGTAGAGGAACATGGCGACCCACAACTGGGAGGCCACCAAGGTGTAACCAGATGCAGTCTGTGTCATTATCTCTGAGTTTTACCAGGAACCTCACGATGAGCGGAAAGAGAAGGAAGATGTAGAGAGGACCATTCCAGGTGAAAAGAAATATATCTCCTAGCACGCCTGCCCTGGGAGCTCTGAGCAGTGAGGGCACTGATTATTGTCTGTACTGGGAAACAGTTCCACTTTTGCATGGGCCCAACAGTTTAAAAAAAAAACTTGCGGAGGACTCAAGGAAGCAACTTTCACTCATTGGATTGAGTCTGAGACCTGTTGGTGATATCAGTCTGGATGTTCTTCTTCAGAAGATAAACTGCAATAGGGGAGGTGTCCCTCAGGATACATCAATCCCGGAACTTGATAGTGAGATCAAGAAGAGCCCAGGAATGGTACCTCCATGCTTGTCCAAATTCTTGATTTGTCTGCTGTGACCCAAATATAGCATTTTTTGAAGAGAGACTTGCAGGGTCTGAAGACTTTGACCACCATGAATAGTTTCAGAATAAGATACCTTTTCTCTTGAGGAGACCAAGAGCCTTTGATGGAGAGGATTCCTATCCATCATTATGATTCTCATGGGCTTCAGAGTAAAGAATGGAACACCTATCACTAGATTCAACAGAGCCATCCACCAAAGTAGGGATGATGAACCCCAACCTTGAAACAGAAACTGTTTCTCTTCTGGCAAGACAAAGGATCCTCAGAAGAAACGTCAGCAAATTTAGACTCCTTCTTATAAGACAAAGATGCATCTGAAGGTTTCCTCCTCTTCCTAGAGACTTCTAAGGAAAGCTGCTTAGATTCAGCTTTCCTTAGAAGCCTCTAGGAAGAGGAGGAAACCTTCAGATGCATCTTCAGATGCATCTTGAATGAATCTGAACTTGAACACCAAATTAATACCAAAGTTCCCTGGTGAGAGGAGGGAGTCTTACTGGCACTAGCGCAGTCCATCATTACGTCAGAAGATGCAGCTGACGGTATGTAAGCATGCAAGATAAGCCTCAAGAGGCCATAAAAAGAGGCCTGTTTTGGGTTGCAAGGTTAGCAGTATTGATAGCCAACTCCCAAAAAAGGGTTTTGAGACATGAACCCCTGTTCCAACAGGCTTGCTGAGAAAAGGCTCTACAGTGGTAGCACTTATTCACAATGTGGGTATCCTGAACACCAGCAAATGCCCATGGTAGCAAGCTGGTGTGTAGGAGTGACTGAGTCAAATCCAGGTCAAGATGTAAGGAGAAGCAGGTCTTCATCTGGTCCAAAACCTGTATCAGCAGGTCAAAAGTCCAAGTACATGAGCCAGCTAAGAGTACACAGAATAGTCCAAAATGTAGTCAGTCTAAGGTCAAGGCAAAACAGGAATGTGAGCCAATACTGTTGGCAACCAGATAAGACAGCACTAAGACTGGAGGCAGCTGCTGTGATATTTATGAGCAGCTCCTTCAAGGTCAACACCTGTCTGTCTCATCAGTACTAACTGGACAAGTATTTATTAGTTAAATGGCTCTGGGCTTGGTGATTTTCCCTCTGTCTCTCAATGAAGAACAGCACATGTCATCAGTGTCTGAAGCCTCTGCCATGTTTTGCTGGGGAACAGGGTCCTGCTCAGTCCCCATCTCCTTGAACTCAGAGAAAGTTGCAGCCTCCTAGCAATCTGTTTCCTCTCATCTGAGTTCTCCAGTCTGGGGAACTTCTTACCACAGGACACATGCCTCTTGAAGAACACTGAAAATGCCATAAACCAGGAGAAAAACCAAAACAATATGCTGAAGAAGAGTAGTTAACACAGAAAAGTTCCCTATGATGCAGCCAGGATGGCAGACAAAGAGAACTAAGGAGTTTTGAGCAGGAAATGTACTGAGCATGTGTGGTATGGAGTGAAGTGGGCTTTCACCCAGAGAGATATACCTCTAGAAGTTTCCAAGAATGATCTGCACAAGCACAGTCACAGAAACCACAAATTAAGAACAGGTTCTCTCCCATCTCATACCATGACACCTGGATCTATGCATATTGGTTGGGTGGGTGGGACTTCTTGAGGTCAGAGCTGTCCAGCAGTGGAATATGCTGCCTTGGAGTGTGGTGGAGTCTCCTTCTTTGGAAGTTTTTAAGCAGAGGCTGGATGGCCATCTGTGGGGAATGCTTTGATGGGTGTTCCTGCATAGCAGGGGGTTGGACTCAATGGCCCCTGGGGTCTCTTCCAGCTGTATGATTCTATGATTCTATGAAGATCCTTGGGGAAAGATGAATTTGTGAGGATGGCTTAATCACAGAACCCGTGAATTATCAGTTCACTGCTCTGTCAGATGGAAAGAAAAAGACACACAAAACTGCTTTCTTCACTAAAATTTGCAAAGAGTGCAGCTTTTGGAATTCAACTTAGATCCAGGCTATGTCAAGGACTGTATTCTCCTTACAAAGCTGCCTGGATTTGAAATTTTTCAGGGGAGGATTTTCTCTTGCCTCTGATACCTTCTGAGGTATGTCTAGGAAAGATGAGAGATGGAAGGGCTTATGCAGTGGTCTCTCCCAGGCTTTGAAATTCCCTGTCAAGGGAGACTAGGATGGCTCCCTCTTGCTTTGCTATCAGATGATTTTAATGGAAATGCACTTTTGACAAGCACTTTTGCTTGTCATTTTTGCCACTTACTGAGGAAAGAGCTGTTAACTAGGTGAACACTCCTGCTATATTTTTATTGGTGTGTTTTCAAACTGGCTTTTAAGTATTATATGCTTCTACTCATTTTAAGTTTTACTTGTATTTGTCTTGTTTAACTCTGAGGTGCCCTGAATCTTGTTCTTGTCCATCCCAAAAGAAAGGTCGGTTATACATTCAATAAATAATAAACAGTGAATAAAATAAATTCTCAATCCAGAATAAATAGCTAAATAAATCATAGTGTCAGAGTAATACATCATTTTGGATTTCAAAAAAAGAAAGATGCTTCATCTTTGACAAGGCAAAAAGCCAAAAGCCAAAGCAACTGACAATACTGATGGAAATGAGAGAAGTGTTTGAAACACAAAAGTGGATTGACTGAGTGGTGATCTTGCCACTGAGTAGAAGAAATGAATATATTTTGAAGAACTCACACTGTGACGGTAGAAAGGGTCAACTTTTGTAGGGTATTTGTCAAACTGCAAAAGGATTAAAACACACACTCATTATGCTCTATGATTCAGCAGGCAGTTTGAAATGCTACTTATATAATAGGTTTTAGCAGAGTCAAAAATACAATTTCAAAGATGAAAGATATCAGAAGGGAGAAGATCAGAAGCAAATCTTTCATACATAAATTATATGGAAAAGGTGAGACCTGTGGTGTGTCTTTGCACTTATGTATGACACGATTTCAGTTAACGCTAACAGGACATTCTGTTTCTCTCTGGTTCTCCATTTTTCATTTCCCAGTAGCATTCAGTGTTCCTCAGCTGCTCAGCATGCTGGCTGGGTTTAGAGTCTGGTGTACTGTTCGTTGGGAGGGGGGATTAAAATTAAAAAAAAAGTTCTCCCAAACATCATCTTCCAATCTATTTCCAAAGACTTTTCAGTCTTGAGTTTTGGATGAGGAGGCAGAAATGGGGCAGCAATAAAATGCAACTGCAGAACTACTCTGTCTTGGGTGGATGTCTAATGTGAAAGGGAAACTTTTTATGACTCTAATCCAAAAGCTCCCGCTTTTCAGGTTCTGGATGTTCCACTGTTTTCTCTCCAGTGTGGTCAGCAGCATTACTGAATAGTTTAAATCAGCGGTTCTCAACCTGTGGGTCGTGACCCCTTTGGGGGGTTAATTGACCATTTCACAGGGGTCGCCGCTCCTCTATCCTGCCCTGCCCCCTTTTGAAAGAAGGCGGCCTCACAGCCAATGGGAGTGCTGTTTCTGAGACCCTGCGCTGGGAGCAGGGGAGAGGAGGCGTGCTGGGCGTTTTCCCGTCTTTCCCTGCCAGGTGAGGGGGCGGAGGTGGTGAGAGGAGACCCCACGCTGGCAGAAGGAGAGAGGAGGCATGCTGGGTGCGTGTGGGGACGTTTCCCCGTCTTTCCCTGCCGAGTGGGGGGGCAGAGGTGGGGAGACTGAGAGGGGCTCACGGATGTAGCATGGTCGAGGGGCTACAGCGGGTATCGCACCCCACTCTCGAGCCCTCAGAGGGACAAAAGGAGGAAGGAAGGGGCGCCCGTGCGACGTGGGAGTGAGAGCGTCTGAGCAACCGCGCTCCCTTTAAGAAAGGGAGGGAGGGAGGGAAACAAAACATCTCCGCTTATGCCGCCGCCATCTTTCCTCTCTCCCTGTCCTTTCCTCCCTGCGCCTCTTGTAAAATGTGGACTGTTTCAGTATTCCCTTTGGGAGTGACTGGTTTTTTGAACTGTGGAAACCTAACATTCAGAACTAGAACTACTGCCTTAATTCTGGCATTGATGGACGGGGAGGGTTACCAGTTTTTAGGCATTAGAAGTCTATCCAGAGCAGTGATTTAGGGCAGTGTTTCCAATCTATTTGATGTTGGAAATAACTAACTAACCAATAAATAAATAAATAAATAAATAACGAAAATAATTTTATGGTTGGGGGTCACCACAACATGAGGAACTGTATTAAGGGGTCGCGGCATTAGGAAGGTTGAGAACCACTCGTTTAAATCATATCCTTTTAGTCAGCTTAATTTCTGCTTATACAACTGATTTTATATATAAAATTATCCTTCCCTAGCGATATAGTTTAATTAATAAAAGAAGAAAGAAGGAAGGAAGGCGATTATTCCTTCTTTTTCCAATGTATAACACCAGGTACCACATAAGACTCTGCTCAGCAAATTATTAGCCTCCCAAATAAACTGAGCAAAGAATAATAAATCTCCAGTGCCTGCATCTAGAACACTTTTAACTACCACTGCTACGTACGATCTGTAGAACTTCTATTTTAATTTGGCATACAGAACATTTCTAAGAAGCAATGCTAAAAGGCATTGGTATGGAAATAACTTGAATTCATTTATGTATATTCTACAATATTCACAGTAAATTGCTGAGTTTCTTTAGCAAGTTCTCACTTGCATGCTCATTATCAGAGTATCTAGAAATAGGTGTGGATATAATTTAGCTATTCCACACAGCATGTAACCACTACGAAAAAATCTCCAGTGTTGTCATGAGACCCCACAAATTCATGTTTATTGTTTTTATTTAAATTAGGGATATGCAAACTGCGTGTAAGTCAATTTTTTGGCCTACTTCCCTGTGAGCTGCATAGTCTACCTCTGGAAGATGGGAATGGCATATTATTTTTGGTTTCATTTTCAGTTGAATATCAGCTACTTTTTCTTGTTCTGCAATTTTGGTGGTGGTGGGGGTATGAGGGCTTGAAACTCCAAACCAAGCAAGTCATTACTTTTTAAAGCCGTTGTGTGGTGTCTGGGGGACATTTTGCCCAAAATTTTGAAAAGGTGGAAGTCTTGAAGGCTTGTGGGGTACATATGGTGTGTGGGCCACCTTTTCCCCACTCTTAAATTTTCAAGACGTTAGCTCTCATGTTTGCAAGAAACGCAGACACTTTTCACTAACTACTAGAATTCAAAGCTCTTGCTCATTCAGCGTTGAACTCAATTACCACAGTAACATCCAATTCGTATCTCCACTACAAGAAAAAAGAAATCAAGATATACTTTTTTTTGTGCGGGGGAAGGAAGAACAATATCAAGACCTGCAACCTTTAGTAAGATTATAAGTGAAAAAGAACTGTTTATCTTACCTGTAAGATAGTCCTTTTCAGTGGGGGAAGGAAAGAGCATCCTATACTGAGTTGGCTCCACCTTTGCCCAACAGGCAGGAGCTGAAGTTCTTTTGGGGGGAGTCCTCTAGGGGCAGCAATCCTCTCCACCTGGCCAGTCATTATACAGTTTGAAAGCTCCAAAGGAACCCAGGTGAGAATACTGCTGAACACACTACAGGAGGATGGAAGGTTACTGCTCTCTCAAATAAAGAATGGAGAAGGTGAAGGAAGACATGTCTGAGACAACACTTGCTAAAATTTCATCTACTTTCCACATCAAATAAATGTGTAAATATTTCTGCTCTTCTTCTTTAAAAAAAATCTGGAAAAAAGATAATGTAGAAAGGAACTAAGACACTGGATACCAGCAGAGTTGATGCCCATAGTGGGAGAAGCTTACACTCCCAAGTGTCCCTCTTGCAATGAAATTTATAAGTAAGTTAGCTAACTTAACATGGAGAATAATGGGCAGTTTAAACATCATGGTGGAAGGAGGACCCCCCCCACACACAGTTTTTACTCATGTGCCATGCCCACAACAGGGTGAGGACGACACTCTTCAGCTCCCTCATGGAAAAAGACCATCTCACAGGTGGGAGAAATGGTTCTTCTTCCAGCAGAGAGGGTCACAGCATCCTACATTGGGATGTACCAGTTTCCCTAAGTCGGGAGAGGCTGGCTGGTGTTGGAGCAAGATGGGGGTCCTCAGGGGTCCATAACCTGCTAAAGGACATGCCTCAGAGGGGCAAAGGAGTCTAATCTATAGTGCCTCACAAATGTGGAGGGGGTCTTCCAGGTAGCTGTCCTACATATCTCCATCAGAAATGCACTGGTGGCAAAGACAGTTGATGCAGCCATGTGCCTAGTCAAGTGAGCCTGGAATGGACCAGGGAGGGCCACCCCCATTGTCCTGTAGCACTCCTTGAGGCAGTCCCTGATCCATCTGCTCAGAGTAGAGGTTGACACTTTCCAATCTAACACTTGTTGACACTAAGCTACAAACAGTGCAACTGACTTTCTGAAGTTGTTGGGTCTCTCCAGGTACACCCTGATAGCCCTTCTGATGTTTAAGATGGGTCAGTTTTTTTCTAATGGCCTGGTTGGCTTCAGGCAAAAAGATGGCAGAATCATCTCCTGTTCCCAGTAGAATGGAGAGTTGACCTTTGGCATGAAAGATGGAATGAAGTGCAATCAGATGGTGTCTGGAGTGATCTGGCAAAGCTCCTTTCTGGCTGAAAGGACACCCAATTCAGACCTTCTACAGGCTGGTGCAACTGCTGTGAGTATCCCAGGTGGGATGCTTAATAAAAGATTCTCTGATGAGCTTGAACGGAGAGATGTAGAGGGCCTTGACTACAGCATGTAGGTCTCAGGATAGGAACCTGTACATGCTGGAGGGGCTGAAAGGGAGGGGCCTCTTACAAACAACATGTGGATGTGAGAAGATCCTCTCTTCCTCTGCCAGAGGCAGTTTCAATGTGGTAGCGGTGATCTGCCTCTTTATGGTGTTTGGTCTTAGACTGCTATCGACTCTTGCTTGGAGAAACTCTATTAAGCAGAGGAACAGAAACCTGAAGCCAGTTACACTTCTCGTGCATCGTTCGAATTCATGGAAGGTGCATTCATACACTCTCTGGGTGGAAGGTTTTCTCAAAGAGAATATGGTGGCAACTACTTTCTCTGAGTATCCCTGGCTCTGGAGAATGACCCTCTTAACAGCCACATGTGAAGCTGAAGCCAGGCTGAGTCTCGATGATGAACCTTCCCCTGAGACAGTAAATCTGGTCTCAGTAGAAGAGAGAGGCTTTCCAAGGCCTGGCTGGTTATCTTTGAAAACCAGGGTCTACTCAGCCATGCAGGGGCTAACAGGATGACCAGTGCCCTTTCTGTCTGCACCTTCTTTAGCACTCTGGACAAAAATAGAAAGGATGGAAAAGTGTATACCAGGCCCCTGGGTCACCTTCCAGTAAGGGTATCCAGCCCCCTTGCCCTTTCCATTTGGTATCTGGATAGAAATCAGGAAATGTTGCTGAATAGAGATGTGAATAAGTCTATATCCAAGAGTCTGAGCCTCTCCACCTGCAACTAAAACACCTCTGGATGGAGGCTCCACTCATACTTGTTGAGACTGACGCAGCTTAACCAGTCCACCTTGCTGTTGAGGACACCTTGGAGGTGTTTCGCCTCCACGGAGACTAGATAATTCCCACCCTACTCCAATAATAGTCTAGTCTAGTCATGAGGTGACTGGATCTGGAGACTCCCTCATGGTTGATGTGGGCCTTGGCTGTTATGGAGTCTACCCTGACAAGGACGGTCCTTCCTTCCGCCTGGTGCTGGAATGATGGCTCTTCAGTTCCAGTCAGTTGATGCTGTGGGCTGACTCTTCTCTCCACACACTCAGTGCTAGGAGAGAGCCACAGTGGGCTCCCCAAGTGCTGAGGCTGGCATCAGTCTTGATCTGCACCTTGGACACCTCCCAGAAGTCTCTCCCTCTGAGGACTGCTGGTGAAGTCCAACAATTCAGGGACTGGAGAACTGTCCTGGGCACCTTGACTCTCCTGTGTATCTTGGCTGTAATTGTGGCTTGGTGTGGAAAACGAAGCCATTGTAGGTACCTTGAATGGAATCTTACCCAGGGAAGACAGGTCATGGGGGCTATTATGAGGCCCTAAAGATGTGCCAGAGCAGCCAGGTCTGCAATCTTGGCCTGGCTTACATGGAGGAGTGCCCTCCTAATGGCTTGGATCCTCTCAGCCATAGTGCCTATGGTTGTGTTGATTACTGCACTCATGTGCCTGATTGTCTGTGAAGGCATGAGATGACTCTTCTCCTGGTTCACAAGAAAATCATGGAGCTGCAGCAACTGAAGGACTCACTGGACATACTGGAGAAACTCCCGTGCAGACAACAAGATTTCTGAGATAGACATATATTCCTGCTCTTCTCTAGGCTGCTACCAAGGCCACTACTGCTTTGGTGAAGACCCTGGGTGCTGAGGATAGACCAGAGGGAAGCACACAACACTGGAAATGTTTGCCAGATTAGGGAAAGTGCAAGAACTTGCAGTGGGAGTGATCAATCAGCATGTGAAGATATGGCTCTGTCAAACTGAGTGAGGCCAGGAAATGCCACTGCTGGATAGTATGAAGAATGCTCCTCAGTATCTCAATCGGAAGGTGGCACTTCCTGATGAATACTGATGAATATTGAATATTGACCCTTCACAGGTCCAGGACTGTCCTCCAAGCACCATTTTTCTTGGGGACGAGGAAGATGGCAGAGTAGCATCCTCTGAAACTGTGTGGGAGTGGCGCTTCCTCCATAGCTGCAATCTGCCTGAGGTGGCTGATTGCTTCTAGCATCAGACTGTGCTTCTATGGGTCCCTGGATCTTGCCGAGGGTAGAAATTGGGTGGTGGGCTTTGGGAGGTTGCAGCTATGGGTGAGGGTGTTGAGCACTTACTTGTCCCAGATAGATTGTTGCCAGGCATCCATAAAGCTCTAAAGAGGACTGGCATCAGCTCTGCTGATTCTTTTGCTGGCCCTTTTTGCCTGAGCCTGCCTAGGACTTTGGAAGGAATTCTGCCTGGTGCGATGTCTCTCTTCCTCCCTTGGCTGCCTGAAACATCTAAAGTCTCTAGCTTTTGGGGCTGAGGAAAAGCTTGATTGTGAAGGCTGAAAGAAATCCTGGCTCTGTCTAAAGGGCCTCCAATCTTCCCTTTTTTGTTCCTTGAATGAGGTCCTTCTTATCCCTGGTATCAGTAAGAATTGGATCCAAGGATTTCCCAAACAACTCAATGCCATGGAAGGCGGCTGAGGTAAAGTTCTCCTTGGCCTTAGAGTCAACTTTACAGTAATTTAGTCAGATGGCTCAGGTCTTGGTACCGAACTGGATCCCATCAAAGGCTGAGACCTTAATCAGCTTGTTGGCTAGTTTGTTGGCTAGCTCAGGTTGGGCTACCTTGGGCAGAAGCGTTATTATCAACTTCTTGGCTGGTAGGGTAATGGCTCTGGACATGATGGAGGAAGCAGCTGTTGCTCTTATGGCTAAGCAGGCAGCCTCATGGGTTTTGTTGAGAGATGCCTCAGTCCTTCTCATTACCCAGGGTTGTGACACTGCTATCAACCAATGGACTTGTAATCTGACCATGACATTAGTAGGGCATACAGCTTCTTGGCACAATCTGAGACAGGCCTGTTTGCTTTAAGCTTCTTCCATTTCTCCCTGATAATGGCCATAAAGTTTGCTGGACAGCGACATGCAAGGAGGCAGGACTGGCATTCCCCACTGACCTGAAGGAACTCAGAGTCAGAGCCTCTGGTGCCTGGACAGGCACTGTGACACTCAATGTCTTCATAGCCTTCTTCAGGATAAAGTTCAAGTCCTCTTGCTAGAATAATATAGATGAGGAGGGAATAGAGGCATCCTCCTGTTCTTCATCAGAGAGAAGCTTCCTTTCCTCTATCTCATTGTAGCCATCAGCACAGTCTCTCTCATCTAGCATTTGCCCAATGGTAGACAGGAAGTCATCATAAGATTCAGAGACTGATGAATTCCCCAATCTGTGCCTCTTATGTGGGGTGTGTGTGTGTACCACATGAGGCTGGAAAGATTCTTTCTCTCACAAGAGTCTTGGCTGGTGATGTGCTTGGCAGGTGCCCTCCCACAGCATGCAAATCTTCCCTGGTGTCTACAGGAACGGGCAGGGGTTGCTGCTAATGACTGTGCTTCAGCCTGCATGGGCTCCATGGGCACAGCAGGGAAGGCAGCCAGTGCTGTCCAGCTGGTCATGCCAGTGCATGACCAGCTGATGAACATGGTGAGAGGAAAGGGGAAATAGCTGCTCAATTTATACTGGCTTCTGAAGGCACCCTGCCTGCCCTAGAATTGGTGGTGGGAACCCAGGGAAAGCCTCGAGTTGGAGAAGGCTTTTGCCAATCACAAGACATCTAAGCCAGGTCAGAAACTGAGGGGGTGGTACCCTCCAGGGGAAACTCCCTGAGTCCTCACTGCTACTGTGTTGGTCTGTTTAGGGGGCATGCACCACACTGCTAGCTGTTCTCCATTCACCTGGACCATGTTGGGGGCAGCTGCACCAGGTGTGGTTTCCGGATCCACTGCAGCCACTCCCATCCCCTCCAAAGGTTCCTTTAAGAAGGGATCAGCTTGGGGCAAGCGCTCTGTCGCACCACTGTTTCCAGCCCTGATGGGGTCTGTTTGTCTGTCTTTCTTTCTAAACCTGAACTTCTCTGCCCATGAGTTGCTGCTGGTGTGGAGCAGGCAGAAGTGAAAGTAAAAGAAGAAGAGATGGAAGAACAACAGAGAGGGGAAAGTGAAGGCAGGGAAGGTTGGAACAGCTGCTAGTGTCAAGGTCAGAGACCTAGGCAGCGAGACAGCCCGGAGAAGAGAGTGGGAGAGTCAGCAAACTCCAGCCAGGAAGAGACAAGCAAGCACTTCCTCAAGTAAGTTCATTTACCAGAGCGCCAAGCAAAGCCATAGTCAGATTTCCAAAGCCAAGGGTCAAGAGTCCAGAGATCAATTCAAGGTATCAGGAACCGGGTGCAGGGAGCACGATACAGGCAAGAGGAGGGCTTGTAAGAAGTTTGCCACAGGCAAAGGGAAACTTCCAGGCAGGCAGTTATACAGCCCCAGGCACAGGTGTGTCCAGTCACCGCTTCTTAAACTTAGCCAAGGAAGCCTCCCTTTGCACAGCCCTTTTGAGTCTCCGCCTTGATTGGGGGCTTTTTGAACCTGGTTCCAGAGCCTCTTCAGAATCGGATCCCTGTTGCTCCAAAGGAGCAGGCACAGAATCGGATCCCTGTTGCTCTAAAGGAGCACGCAGGGGGATGTCCGCGCCTGCTTGGTCCATGGCAGCAGGGGGAGCTCTTGAGCAGCGGGACTCATCTCCAGCCAGAGCCACAGGGACCAACAGCTGCTGCTTGTCATCAGCAGCTCTGACAGGGGCTTCAGTTATCACAGCTAGGGGAAAAAAAGGCAGATATAGTAAAGTCCTTTTTTCCCCTTTTTTTGCGAGGGCGGGGAGGGCTAAAGAATTAGACCGAGAGAAGGTAAGAAAATGAGAGAGTGAAATGGAGCTAAGCTGCTGAGCTGCTGTTGGATCCAAGGCAGGAATGAAGATGGCCATGTGGAGAGGGTTGCTCCCTTTCGAGACTCCCTTGAATGAACTCCTGTTCCTGCCTGAGGAATAATGGCAGAGCCAATCCAATGTAGGATGTTCTGACCTTCCGCACTGGAAAACACGACATAGAAGTTTGCATGGTTTACTTCTGTAATAGAATCTGTGCTCTTTGAACAACAGAACCTAACCACATGGTGCTAGAAGTTAAGAACCTGAGCACTCAGAGGTGACATAGCTATTCAGTGAAAGGCACACAGAACAATTATCTTGAGAGTGTTGTCAGAAGAGATTACAGAACAAACCAGAAATTGTACATCTTTCCTAGGAACAGATGTAGGAAAATGCACAAGAGAAGTTTTGCATAACACATACAACATAACACTAAGTTTTGAATCTTCAACAGAAGGATCAGAGAGCAAAAGCAAATATGAAACCATTTCCAGTTCTGAGCATGGTCTAGCTCACGATGGTCTGTTCTGACTTATTGCAGCCTTCCACATTTTCAGGCAGAGGACTTTCCCAGTTATTGTACCTAAGATTACTTCAGCTGGAGATTGAACTAGGGACCCTCTGTAAGCAAACCATGTGTTCTACCAATGAATGCTTTCTCTTCTTCCCAGAAAGCCATTAGACAAACTAACACTACTTTTAGTCCATCAACCTAACTGGATCTTATGGGCCTGGGATGGTTCCACAATGCCTAATCCTAAACTATTGTCCATGTCAAAAAGTAGAAAGCTACTATCTGAATGATGTTTTTGAAGAGGTTAACAAAGAAGGTTAAGAAAGGAGAGCATTTAATTTGACCATATACAAGTAGCTGTATCTGGTCAACGGTCTCAGCAGGAAAAAAAAATATTATAAACTCCAAACCACTATCTCTAGAGACTAACATAAACTAATGTATAAAAAATTGATGTAAATTTATGATGATTCACCCCAGATGCATGGTACTACCCCTCCTACTCCCACATTCAGAGACAAAACTTTCCAGAGAACTGCCCCACGTGCCTTTCTGAAGATATGAAGTTATTCTTAACCTCAAGACAAAAGAACATTTTCTCCCAGAACTCCTTCTACCATTACTATTTTGAGTCACTACAATAACCTTTGTAACAGAAGAGAGTTGTGCTCTACTTATCCTCACATTTCTGCCTGGGGTACGCACCATGGGAGGTGCTGGAGTTGGCATGATGGCGGTGGGCGGGATAGCGTGGGGGAAAGGTGTGAAGGTGTGCTGGTGCGTGTGTTGGTGCGTGTGCTGGTGCTGGTGCTGATGTTGGTGGAACTCTGTCCTCAGATAGGGTGGTGGACCCAGGGAAGCACCACGGTCAGCACTCTGGGAAGCCAGAAATCGAGTGTTCAGTTCCTGACGGAGAAGGTCTTGCTCTGAAATATAAAACAACAGCATTAAGTGGGGTTTTTTTTTGTCCTTTTCATTCATTCTATTCTATTCAGTTCACACACCATTCTTAAAAAAGATTGCTAAGAATTCCAGCTTTCCATGCTGCAGCTTACTGCTTGATTGGTCCTCACTGGTCCTCGCTGTTTTTGAAAGCAAGCAAAAAACCCTCTAACATTCCTCTCTTTTCTTGCACTAAACCCTTTGTTTTCTAGGGTGATGATGTCCTAAGGTAGTCAGTCTTACCAAAGCTCACCATGGTATGTGAGCGTATCAGTTTTTTTCTTTCAGTGAGGAACTTTCTTCCCAACATTGTGGGTGTTTGTTTTGTAACAGCATAGTTATATTCAGACACCTTTCTGAATTCAACGGTCCTTTCACACAGTAAAAAGGTGTGAAAGTGCAGCCTCCAAGACTGAAGAAAAAGAGTGAAAGATGGAAAATTCGGAATAAGAACATCTAAACACTGCAATGCAAAGTTAGGTTACATGTTAGGGATTTAAGATATGACCTGCTACACATCCATAGGATGCTGAAAGTGGAATAATCGCACTATAAGAGTCTAGTGCAGAAATGGCCATTGTCATCTCCAATCAGCTGGTATACAAGGAGCATGGCTGCCAAGCGACAGCAGAGGCAGGGAACTGTGTCCTCACAGAAGTTCTGGATGTAAAGATCCATCAGTCTGAGGCAGAGTAGCCAATAATGAAATTACAAGTTATAGTCCAAAAACATTGCAAGGGCCACAGTTGCCCACACTTGAATAAGAGGTTCTATTTAGTCATGTGAGCTAATAATTACTGATAAACTCACTTTCCTCCATGTATATGTCTAATCTCCTCCTAAAGTCATCCAGGCCAGTAGCCTTCACCATATCTTTCCAGCAGCACATCAGAAAAACAGATCATATGCTACTTTAGAAAATGAAGTAGTACTTTCTTTTGCCTGTTCTGAAACTACTGCCAATGAATTTCAACAGCTTAATTAAAAAAGAAAAAAGAAAAAAGCATGATCATGAAGGAAGTGAGAGAAAGAGGGAGAAAACCATCTGTCCACTTTGACTATGTTGTGGTTCATTTTTTCCATAAACAAGTAAACCCCAAATGCTTTAACTGTTTCTCCTTGAGAAAGCACTTCAACCCCTTCATTACTTTTAGTTGCCCTTTTCTCTAACCTTTCCAGCTCTCTGTTTTCAATCCAATGCACCTGGAAATCTGTGCCTGTGTACCTCATTACATACAGGTGTTAAAAACAGTCCAATTCACACATTAATCACACAAAAAGTGGACCAGTGGAGCTGACCTCACTGAACAGTGTGCTCCTGGAATATCCATTTTCTTTGACATTCATGCTCAAAGGAACCCTTATGCTTGAACACATGAAGAGCTGTATGATCAGGAAACCTGGGTGCATGAGTCTCCTAATCAAGTGGAGTCCTTATTTTGCAAGCAGCCACGCAGCTCGTGGGTAACCCCAGGATGTGATTTGGACTGGAGGGCAGGGGAGCCAGCTACCAACCCAGGAATCTAGCAATACAGTCCCACTTCTGCTTTGTCACAAGAATAATGTGGGAACAGGCCTCATGCTATGCGTACAAGCAGCAAAACCAAATGCAAATACAGGATTTTGGTTGCTTGGAAAGGAAATCTGTCTTCACCCATCCCACCCACCCAGAAGATAACAGCACTTGGGTAAGAAAATGTTTGCCATTCCCATCCAGAATCTACTGCAGTTCTTACCTGAGTAAGCACTCCCAGCAGGATGGCCTGGAACCTGCAGTGTCCCTGATGTCAGAGGAGGAGGTGGGGGCAATGCTGTGGGAGGGGCAAACATATTGGGGTGATGGGAGTGTGTAGGAGGCTGGAGGGTGGTTGTAAAGGTATGTAGCGGGCTGTGGTTTGGCAAAGAGAGGGGAAAAGATGATGCTGAGGAATGGTGGGCTATATGTGGAGGTGGAAGGGGTGGTGGTGGCGGTGGCGGTGGAGGAGGAGGAAGAGGAGGAGGAGGAGGAGGCTGAGTCTTAGCAGGAGTACTGCTTCTGCTGCTGCTGTTCAGGAAAATAAAACAGGCATGTCAGGAAACATAGATGTCCAGAAGTCCTAAAAGCCTAAAAACCCAAGAACTTTTGGGCTCCATCATCATGGACAGTGTAGGAAGCTGGATGCTAAGGAAACTTCCAAGAGTTGGAAGAGATCCCAGGGGCCATCGAGTCCAACCCTGTGCTATGCAGAAACTCCCATAAAGCATTCCCAACAGATGGCCATCCAGCCTCTGCTTAAAAACCTCCAAAGAAGGAGACTCAACCACACTCCACTGAGGCAGCAGATTCCACTGCCAAACAGCTCTGACTGTCAGGAAGTTTTTCCTGAGGTTCAAGTGGAATCTCTTTTCCTGCAGCTTGAATCCACTGCTCCTTGTTCTAGTCTCTGGAGTGGTAGAGAACAAGCCTGCTCCCTCCTCAACATGACATCTCTTCAAATATTTAAACATGGCTATCATGTCCCCTCTTAACCTTCTCTTCTGCAGATTAAACATATCCAGCTCCCTAAGGCATTCTTCATAGAGCATGGCTTCCAGGAGATGCATATCTGCTTTGTATCTAGTCACGTTATTTGTTCATTTGTCCATGTTTGGGAAAAAGTAAGACTCATGGTACACGGGGCTGTTTTTGTGGCCCCCATGATCTCTCCAGATTTTTTTTTGGGGGGGGGGAGATCCATTTTTCTCTCCAAATATCTCCTGGGAAAATTGGGGTAATAGTGCCCTATTTTGGAGATTTCCTAACCTAACACAAGGCCAGAAGAGGCCTTTGTTCCAAGAGAAAATCAAATTCTAGGTTACCTTCTGCTGGAAAAAGAAGACTACCTGGACCTAAAATGGCCAAGAGAGTGCCAAAACCATGGTGAAATTGCCCCTATATTGCATCCACAGAGATAGACTTGCCTTGTTGTACTAGATTTCTCAAGAGGATTCTGGGAAAAACTTGGGCCACGCTCTGAATAATCTAATGCTGTTGTGGACTTCACAAACTTCTCACTGTCTGCTGAATCAAATTATTAATGAGAGTGGCACCGCAACCTTTATTTTTCATGCCCCATGAAATATAAGCATATTACAACAAAAATAGAACAATCTAGGATTTATTTCAATTCAACTATGGAATAGGCTGGCTGAGAAGGTCATGGACTGTCCTCTGTTAGAATTTTGTTTATTCATTGAATTTATAACCCATCTATTTCCCAAGATAGCAATTATTTAAGCAGAAGTGAGACAGCTATCATCAAGGACACTGTATTTCTGTCTTGCATTACAGATCTTGCACTGACTTGAGGGGGGTAGATCACAGCCAGCCATCCTTTGCAGTTATGTGGTTATATGAACTCCCCCCCCAAAGAGGTATTCCTACCTAACATGCACTCATAATTTCTGTCCCATTGTCTTTCCTGGGACACAGTGACAGCTGATGGCTTCCGCGCCAGGGATGTGGTGAATCTGCTTGAGGTTTTATTCCAGACATCAAAGGACCATCCAAGGTATTGAATCCTATTCCAAATATGGAGTTAAAAACTCAGAAAATGTGCCTGACGTGGATGCCACCAGTTACCACTGAAGTTAGATATGACTGTCTCCCCAAGTTGTCTTTAATCAGAGCAGAGGATGACTATACCTGCCATGAGCAATGATGGCTCAATTATTCCACATTTCACAGGGTGATCAGCAACGTAAGAAGAGTCATAAAACAGAGCAAAGCTCCACTTAATTGGACATCCTGTCCCCCACAGTGGCCAACCAGACGTTTCCAGGATGCTCAAGACACATACTGAATCCGAACATGGCTGTGGGTGAGTTTATATTTGGCTATCATAGTAAACAGCCACACTTACAGCGGAGCTGGTCTTAAGGAACGTGTCTGTTTCCAATTTTTAAAGCAAAAACTGTTACCACACGCTGTAGCAATAAGTTCTATATTTTAACTCTGTGTAACCTTTTCTTTTCATTGCTTTTCTTTTTTCTATGGTCAATTTTGTTCTAAAGTCTTATCATACAAAGAGAAGTAAGTTCTTTCTAGCTGCTTTTTGCACACTGTGGGAAATATTTTGTTTGCCTTCAGCAGATCAGGTATCTTGGCACATACCAAGCTAATAAGCCCAATCTATTTCCCTCAAACTTTAATACCTCTACCTTTATGACAGAGGCGATGCTTCAAAAATAAACAATGAGGCTCTCACCTCAAACTGTTGAGGCTCAGGCTGCTACTGTTATACGATGATAACTGTTGTGCAAGGTTTTGGGATGGAGGACACAGCTGGGAGGATGGCAGGTTCTGATTTGCAGGCTGTCCAGGGGAGAGCGGCCTTAGTGGATGCTGTATTTGGGGTGGAGGCACTGTGGGATGCTGGGCCACTTCTGAGGTCTGAAGTTTCTGCGGTGCTTCAGATTGTGAGGTATGAGAAGGCTCTGGTCGCTGGATCACAGCAGGATTTGGAGGATGTGTCTCTGAAGGTGGTTCCAAGTGTGGGAGGATCAAAGGCTGAGAAACCTGAGGGCAAAGATTTTGAGGCACAACAGGGTCAAGGAATGGATCTTTATCACTGTCCTGACTCTTCTCTTGACTCCGTTCTAGTCCTGATATTTTCGGGACTGACAACGTCCTGGCATCTTGTTCTTCATTTTCTTTCAGTGTACCAACCCCTAAGTCTGTATCTGGAAACAAGCACAGCAAACACAAGAAGGACAATTACAACATGGAAAATTATATATGTATATATTTTGAAATAAAGGTAAGCTACATGTAAAAGCCATTGTTTAATGCATTGGTTCAATCATCCAAGTAAGCAGTCTTCAACCATGAAGACAGATGTTCACAAAAGTTCACTTTTGTGAGAGAATTGCACACATACACACAGAGGTATGAGAGGATGCTAATTGTCAGAATGCTAAGTGTCAGGATGCCCTGGGGTAACAGCAAAGCTACATTGCACAAGGCCAAGATCTATGGTAACTAGAGCAAGAGTAGGGGGTGTTGGATAGCACTGAGGGGAGCTACAATCCAATGACATCTGGTGGACAACTTTTGTTCAGGTGTGTGCTGAAGGAAGGAAGCAAAGCAATCAGTGGACTGAAAAAGAAGATCTAAAGATAAATTGTAGTGTTAGAACGAAGGCTAGGTGAAGAAAAGAAAACTAAGTAAGACACAGGAGGTATCTGGAGGCATCAGGAAGTATTCTGAAAACCTAGAGACATCAGGTATTGAGCTGAAGAGAGGTGAAGAAAAGGCAGTGTTCACAGGGCTCGGGGATAAGAAGCTGGTTAAGGAAGAAGTGAGCAACCAAGGATTCAGGAGTCTGGCAGCTAAAATCTGGTGAAAAATGGAAGCAAGGACATGCCCAGAGAAAGCCCCTGCACTTCCAGAGTAAGTAAATAAATAAGAGAAAAGAGTAAATAAGAGAAAAATAAGTTGCAGGGTTTCCCCCTTTTCACTAGACTGTGATGGGAAAAGACTAATTTGTAGACCACTGCCCTAGACCCTTTAGATAACAAGAGTGCTACTAAATCAGACTAAAGAGCTCCCTATTCCAGCATCTTGTTCACAAGGAAGCCACACAGACGCTCCACTGGGAATTCCCTCAAGCAGACACAAGAGCAAGAACACCCTCCCCAGCAACTGACATGTCCCATTCTCCAGCAACTGGTGTTCTGAAGTATACTGCCTCCTATACTGAAAGTAATACACAGGCCGCCTTCCACATTTGTGGGTTTCACTTCACATTTGATTATTTGTGAGCTTCTCCAATGCCTGTGCCCCCTCCTGCCAATTTCAAGTGCTTCTTTTCCAGGGAACATTCCTTCTCAGTTGCTCCGATCAGGCCTTATAGCCCTTTAACACCCTTTTTCTGATCTTCCTCCTCCACCACCAGCTGCTTCCTGGCCAGCTCAGAGCTCAACTTCTCAGCACCACAGACACTCTCATGGCCCCCTCCACAACCAAGGAAAGAGATGGGTTAGAAAAAAGCATGAGGCCACCATGCCGACTTGCCCGCTTTCCCAGAGGAGAGAGCAGAGGGAGCAGAGGGAGAGCTGAGTCTGTGAAGACATCCTAGACCAGGTGTGTTTACAGGCTTGAGGGGCTGTGCTTGCTCGTGTGTTTGTTGCTTGTGTTTGTTTAGTCTTGCCTGTGTTTGATTAGTCTCTTTGTGCTGGCCATGTGCTCTCCTTGAGCACATGGTCTGACTAACGAGGGGAGGAGCCAGCTGGGGGAGGAACTTTATTAGGAGCTTCCAACGGCCCTCTAGCTCATTTCCCAGAGGAGACAGCAGAGGGAGCAGAAGGAGAGCTGGGTCTGTGAAGACATCCTAGACCAGGTGTGTTTACAGGCTTGAGGGGCTGTGCTTGCTTGTGTGTTTGTTGCTTGTGTTTGTTTAATCTTGCTTATGTTTGTTTAATCTTGCTTGTGTTTGATTAGTCTCTTTGTGCTAACTGTGTGCTCTCCTTGAGCACATGGTCTGACTAACGAGGGGAAGAGCCAGCTAGGGGGAGGAGCTTTATTAGGAGCTTCCAACGGCACGTGCACTTAAAGTACTCTACTTCAGTCCTCCAATTTAACCCTTGGCATTCGGTAGAGCAGACATAGCTTATTCAGCTGAATTTCAGAAAGAAAACCTAGTTATTCTTTCTAGAATTATGTACTATACTGCTCTCTTTCAAGTTTCAAGGATGGAAGGTGAGGGAGCTGCTGCAGTCACCTGTAACACTTGTGGCATGTTCCTTTTCTTGCCACAAGATGTTCTCAGGTACACCTGCACCAAGTGCAAGCTGGTCGCCTTCTTGGAGGAGAAGGTGCGCCAGCTGGAGGCATGAGTGTCTGATCTTCATCTTATTAGGGAAGGGGAGGAGTTTTTGGATAGGGCAGAGAAGACCTACCGGATGACCGAACGCACGGAGGAGCTGCCAGGTCAGGAAGTCAGCACACTGGGCCAGGAAACGGAGGCTTGGGCAAATGTCACACGGAAGAGTAGAAGGACCAGGTAAGCAACAGAGACTCTTCACCTACACAATCGCTTCAAAGTTCTTGGCCTTATGAACAAAGAGGACCACCATGCGGAGGGAACAGAATGTTAGCAAGAAGAAATCCAACTTCAGCAACAGGAACTAGATCAACGCTCCCAGCCTCAACAGAATGCCCAGGCAGTCCTAGTAGAACATGCTCGTTGAGGAGACCAGGACAAGCTTCAGAGGAGGCGAATTCTGGTTGTTGGGGACTCTTTGCTCAGAGGAACCGAAAGGGCAATTTGCAAACCGGACAAGCTCAATAGAGAGGTCTGCTGTCTTCTTGGGGCCAGGATCAACCACGTAACAGAGAGGCTAACCAGGCTAGTAAAACCCACTGACCATAAGCCCCTCATTTTGGTTCATGTCGGAACCCATGACACTGCGAGGAGCAGTTTTTACCACATCGCAAAGGACTACGAGCTTATGGGGATGAAGCTTAAAGACCTTGGTGTGCAGGTGGTCATTTCGTCTCTCCTCCCTGTTCAAGGATATGGCGCACGAAGGGAAAGGACAATAGCAGAGGCCAACAGCTGGCTCCGCACGTGGTGCTGCCGTCAACAGTTTGGGTTTTTGGAACATGGCCTGAATTTCCATGAACGTGGGCTTCTGGCGAGGGATGGGCTGCACCTCACAAAACTTGGCAGGAATGTTTTCGCAAACAGTCTCGCAAGGAGGATTAAGAGGTCTTTAAACTAAGTTCCGCTGGGGAGGGAGACAATATTATTCAGGGTAGGGACTTGGCGAGCGCAGGGGGGAAAGGCCCAAATGATACTGGACAAGTAGTACAAGTGGCCAATGGCGGGAGGAGTAGAAACAATAGTACAGGACTGGCAGGAAGGGCCCGGGGACTTAAGTGTCTCTACACTAATGCACGGAGTATGGGAAACAAGCAGGATGAACTTGAACTCCTAGTACAACAAAATAAATACGATTTGATAGGCATCACTGAGACCTGGTGGGATGAGTCTCATGATTGGAATATAGGAATAGAGGGGTATAGCCTATTTTATAAAAATGGACCAAACAAGAAAGGAGGAGGAGTAGCTTTGTATGTCAAGGATGTTTTCACCTGTGAAGAGATCCATGACTTAAACCCAGTAAGCCAGGTCAAGAGCATTTGGGTAAGAATTAAGGGAGAGAGAAACAATAGGGATATTCTGGTGGGGGTTTACTACAGACCTCCAACCCAGGCTGAGGACTTTGATGACACCTTCCTCAACCAAATGACTGCACATTCAAGGAGGAGAGATACAGTAATAATAGGAGATTTCAATTACCCGGATATATGCTGGCAGTCAAACTCTGCCAAGACAGCAATGTCTGGAAAGTTTCTTGCTTGTCTTGCAGACAACTTCATGGTCCAGAAGGTGGAAGAGGCACAAGGGGATCAAATATTCTAGATCTGATCCTGACCAACAGGGACAACCTTGTTAATGAGGTAGAAGTGGTTGGATCTTTAGGGGGGAGTGATCATGCCCTATTGGAATTTGGCATTCAGTGGGAAGGAGAAGATAAGGGTAGCCAAGCACTCACCTTAGATTTTAAAAAAGCGGACTTCTGTAAACTTAGGGAGCTGCTGGCTGGAATTCCATGGTCAAGAATAGTGAAAGGGAAAGGAGTTCAGGAGGCATGGGAGTTCCTTAAAAAGGAGATACTGAAGGCACAGTCTAAAACTGTGCCAATAAGGAGGAAAAATGGAAGGCATCTGAAGAAACCAGAATGGTTGACTAAAGATCTCTCAGCTGAGCTAAGTGTTAAGAGAAACATGTATAGGAAATGGAAGAAGGGGAAACCACCAAAGAAGAATTTAAGCAAGCAGCCTGGAGATGTAGGGAGGAGGTCAGAAAGGCTAAAGCATAGAATGAACTTAGGCTGGCCAGCGACATTAAAAACAATAAAAAGGGCTTTTTTAAATACGTCCGCAGCAAAAGGAAAAAGAAGGAGATGATAGGGTCGCTGCGCAGAGAAGATGATGAATTACTCACAGGGAGAAGAGAAAAGGCAGAACTACTTAACACCTTCTTTGCCTCAGTTTTTTCCCGAAAAGATACAAGCACTCAACCTGGCGGTTGGGGAGTAGGTGAGGAAGCAGGGGAAATGAGGCACGAAATAGGTAGAGAAGTGGTACAGGAATACCTGGCCACACTGGATGAATTCAAGTCTCCCGGGCCAAATGAACTGCATCCTAAGATATTAAAAGAGCTGGCAGAAGTCATTTCAGAACCGCTTGCTATAATCTTTGAGAAATCTTGGAGGACAGGAGAAGTTCCAGCAGACTGGAAGAGAGCAAATGTTGTCCCCATCTTCAAGAAGGGAAAAAAAGAGGACCCAAATAATTATCGCCCAGTCAGCCTGACATCAGTACCCGGAAAGATCCTGGAGCAGATCATTAAGCAGTCAGTTGCTAATCACTTAGAAAGCAATGCGGTAATCACGAGAAGTCAACATGGATTTCTCAAAAATAAGTCATGCCGAACTAATCTTATCTCTTTTAATGATAGAGTTACTAGCTTGATAGATGAAGGGAATGCTGTGGATGTAGCATATCTCGATTTCAGTAAGGCCTCTGACAAAGTTCCCCATGACATTCTTGCAAAGAAACTAGTAAAATGCGGGCTGGACAGGGCTACTGCTAGTTGGATTTGTAATTGGTTGACCGACCGAACCCAAAGGGTGATCACGAATAACTGCTTTTTATCCTGGAGAGAAGTGATTAGTGGGGTGCCACAGGGTTCTGTCCTTGGCCCAGTGCTGTTCAATATTTTTATCAATGACTTGGATGAAGGAATAGAGGGCATGCTCATCAAATTTGCAGATGACACTAAATTGGGAGGGGTTGCTAATACGCCAGAGGACAGGATCAACATTCAAAATGACCTGGATAGATTGGAGAGCTGGGCCAAGGCTAACAAAATGAAATTCAACAGAGAGAAGAGTAAGGTCCTACACATAGGTAGAAAAAATGGAATACAGAAATACAGTTTGGGGGACACGTGGCTGGTTAGCAGTACATGTGAAAGGGATCTAGGAGTCTTCATAGACCACAAGCTGAACATGAGTCGGCAGTGTGATGCGGCAGCCAAGAAAGCCAATGCAATTCTCAGTTGCATCAACAGGAGTATGGTGTCTAGATCGAGGGAGGTACTGGTACCACTCTACTCTGCTTTGGTTAGACCTCATCTTGAATACTGTGTCCAGTTCTGGGCACCCCAATTCAAGGAGGACATGGTCAAGCTGGAGCAAGTCCAGAGGAGGGTGACCAAAATGGTGAGGGGCCTGGAAGCCATGCCCTATGAGGATAGACTTAGAGAGCTGGGTATGTTTAGTCTGCAGAAGAGAAGGTTAAGAGGGGACATGATAGCCATGTTTAAATATTTGAAGGGATGTCATGTCAAGGAGGGAGTGGGCTTGTTTTCTCCTGCTCTTGAGATCAGGACAAGGAGCAATGGATACAAGCTGCAGGAGGGGAGATTCCACCTGAAGCTCAGGAAGAACTTCCTGACAGTCAGGGCTGTCCGGCAGTGGAACATGCTTCCTCGGAGTGTAGTGGAGTCTCCTTCCTTGGAGGTTTTAAAGTAGAGGCTGGATGGCCATTGTCGGGAGTGCTTTGAGGGTGTTCCTGCATGGCAGGGGGTTGGACTGGATGGCCCCTGGGGTCTCTTCCAACTCTACATTTCTATGATTCTATGTTTCCCTCCCCTTTCCTTGACCTGGCTTGGACCCGGGTGCCCTTCTCCCCACCATGCCTCAGCCCTCTTCCCACAGACTCACACACACATTTCGATATTTGCAGTATTTCACAATTGAAGAGCTAACATAACTAGTAGAAAAAAAATGTTTACTAAATGAACCCCCCCACCAGAGATCACTAGGCTATAGTTTCCATCATTTCGTGCCTTTTGTCTGCTGCCTAGGGCTGATGGGAACTATAGTCCAACATATGTTGTTGCCACACTTTGCCTGGCTTACATCATAGAAACAGTAGATGGTAATCACCAGTAGGATAGTGCCCTCAAGAATTCAAAACAAACTAACGCTTGTCACCAAAGAAAGAAGAGTTACCTTGCCTAGGTGAAGAACAATATCTGCATAACTGGGACATTGTAGAGAAATGCCTTGCTATTAGAAACTCCCTACATACCATCCATTTCTACTCTTTTCCTAAACATTCCGTAACAGCAAATTATGAAAGAAACAATAAATATAAACAACCAGGGAGAGACTTCCATTACAGTGGGAACTCCGGATGTACAGCAAGTAGTTCCTATATGTCTATTATATATTGTATACCATGCCTTTGTGGAGGTTTTTTTAGGTTTTTAAATATATTTTATTGAAATGAAAGCATAGACAAGAATAATTTAATAACATAACAATTTAAGAATATAAAAAGACAAAAAAAACTAATCTACAAAGCAAACCTAGACAAGTGACAAAACTATAAAATACAAACTAAGCTAAATAACTAAGATACACAATGTCTAACTAAAAAGAGGTTCCCACCCCTGTAGTAAACAGCGAATAACAATACAGTAGTAATCTTAGCCCATCTAACATACTATATTGTTTTAAAATTAGCTGTTTACGCAACAGTTAATTAAAACAGTTAAAACGTTAATACCAACAATTAGAGATACCTAAAATATATTTATTACTTCTATCCTTAATAATAATAAAAATATATTAGTTTCAAAAAACCTAAAGATTATATGTATTCTTTACAATATTCAGTTGAATTCTAAGCAGTAATACATAATAAAACTAATTACCTAAAAAACTGCAGTATCCTAGTCTCCATAATTATCAAACAAAACCATTTTTCTTAGTTCTGTACTTTTAACACCATTCATAACATTGAATAGCTATAAGACATAGGCCCTTTCCACATCTGGAGGGAGAAATGAGGGAAAACGCGTAGAAACGGAGCTTACCCGAAGCCGGGTAACTCCATCGCCACGTGGAGCAGCGCGAGTTCGCTGCTCCACACTTCTGTGGCATCCAAAATGGTGGCTTACAGCTGGCGGAGGCTCTCCACCAATCGGAGAAGCTCGCCAGCCGGAAGCCTGCCCCGGCAGATCTGCAGGCATGCACTTGCGCGCGCCTGCAACTCTACACCGGGGCACTGTGACAGGGTGGTACAGGGCTGCACGCTCGTGTTTTATAAAAACCACTTGAAAAGTGGTTTTTAAAAAATATGCGGTGCCACCACTTCTGGTCGCTTCAGGGCGGTTTGAGGTGTAGAACCTCAAAATTATAAATTTCCCAGCGCGCTCCACGGTGTAGACGACCTCCGTTAGAGGTCGCTCTACACCAGTGGTTCTCAACCTGTGGGTCCCCAGATGTTCGTGGACTTCAGCTCCCAGAAGCCCTGACATTGACCACAGTGGCTGGGGCTTCTGGGAGCTGAAGTCCACGAACATCTGGGGACCCACAGGTTGAGAACCACTGCTCTACACCGTTTTAATTACCCCATGTGAAAAGGGCCATATTCTAATACTCATAGTATTTTCTCTTGCAATAGTGTAACTATCAATATTAAAAAAGTAAAAAATAGTGCCATCTTATATGTCTTATATAGTTTCATTTATCATATTCCCATTTATCATTTTCCCTTAAATCTCTCTGTATGTAACTGTGACATAAATCCAAAGCACAACAATTTTGTCTGACAAATATCATTACCTTCCAAAGTAAATAAGCAAATACAACATCTAAAGCCAATTTACTTGACAAACCACGTAACAGACCTATTAACCTACCTGATTACAGTTTACAATAAAATAATTCCATTTAGAGAGACTCAGAAAATCACTCTTTAACCAGATCTGCATTAAATAATGCCTTGAATCTTTATAATTAAAAATCCAAATTTGTAAAATCATCATGTGAACAAACCCTTCCAAAACAGTAAGTCTATTCAGTATTATGCCCTTCTTTAACTTAGTTTGCCCTTCTCCCATTACATGATCTTCTTCTTGGTCTTCCCACATAAAATCCTCTGACTTTGAATTAGAACTGTCATTTTCTTCAGACAGTGTGGTCACCCTTAGGCTTGAAAGTTGAAAACATTGATGCATCTTCTCCTCTGTTCTGCAGACAATCCAATTCTGATATAGCGAAATCCAGTGACAGCTGTTCTACAGTATGTTCTACAGTCTTAGTTTTTAATTAATAAGTGACATCGATTGCCTGAATTCTACCCCAAAATCCAAGAAATATTTAGGTATTTTCTCTGGATTGTTCAACTCATTCTTAATTTCAAGACTAACATCCTTAGTTGAAGCCATTTTACGTTTTGTACTGTAACTATAACTAAAAACAACAGTGAGTGTTCCCACGGCTGGAGATAAGGCAGCACAACAACAAAGACTTTCCCAGGCAATGCACCATCCACTGGGGGAAGGGATGCATAAAAATCAGCATATGCAATGGGAAGCAACGTTCACAATCTTCATATTAGTAAAAAAAAGAGAAAAAATCATTTTTAAGAAAAAAGTATTTTCCTCGGAGTTCCAGTGAAGCTCCGTCATAGTCCAAACAGACAACTTCCAAAATCAAAGCCAAACAATTAAACTAGATCAGAATCCAAAAGAAAAAAAAAAGAAATAATATAATAAAATATATAAAATCTCAGTCTCTACTTCCTTATTCAAATATAAAAGTAAAAGACTAAAATGTTCAAAATAAATCAGCGACTCCAAAGAGTAAAAATAATCAAGAGCAAAGACAAAAACAAAAATCCCCTTTAAAGTTAAGCAAAAGAATCCTCTTATCTTATAGACAAAATCACAGCTGCTGCAACCCAGGGGCTCCTTGTTTAATTGCTCAAATTTTCATTTGAATCAAGTCTAATCATTACATAGGGATCCAGTGGTGACGAAGTGTATTGTCTATAAAGGAAAGTGGGAAGCTTCTCACCTCCTGGCTGGCGTCACTGAAGCTTTGTGATGGCTCCTGCACCTGGGTCTCAGCCGCCCCCATCCTGTTCCCAAATGGCTGCTTTTGCTGAGCCCTGCTCCAGCTGCTTTGGAGATCTTCTGGTTCCCTGTGAATCAGGAAACCGTTTCCTTGACAGGAGGATCCCCGCTGTCAAGTACAAAGCCCTGGGAAACACGACTGCACTAGCCTTTGTGCACTTGCACACTACCATCCTTTGGATTATTTGCTGTCAGCTCTGCTTCCATCCTATGCCATTTTAGTAGGGACTGCACGTCTTGTGAGACTGAGAAACTGTGAATGAGGCTTGTAAATTCCTCTTAAAAATGTTGTGGGACAGCAGTGGAGATGGCCATAAACCCCCACCAGCCTTGGGAAGGAACCCTGATGCCTCAAAGGAATCCAGCGTGGCTTGAATATGATGATCATACTTGGTGTGTTAAATATGCTTTGGGAGGGCCTAGAGTTATTCACGTTTTTTCACTTTCACGGAGGTCCTGTGCCCCTAACCCTAGCGAATGTGGAGAGATGACTGTTCCTGTGTTCTTATTGCTTTTGATATTGGGTTAGCTTTGTTATATGTCATGTTATATGACCCTGAAGTTATCTGATAGTTTGCTGTAAAAGCAGGTGCTAAACTAGCCTTCAGGGTTTGCTTGGTTTAGACTTAACTAGGCCTGGCTAACGGGTTTAGACTTAACTAGGTCTGGTTAAGAGGTGTCCATTGGAAGGCTTATAAATAATCTTCTGAGAACGGAGGGAGGATGTCTGGGAAAGATTGTGAGAAGCCATTATTGCCAGATCTTCAAAGGCTGTGGGTGGCATAACAGCAGAAGGAGGGAAGATCTGGGAAAGTGGCCTAAGACACTCAGCTGGAAAACTTATTGTTCTTGTTAGTTAGCAAATGAGAAATCTGAGTGTTCCTAATTCGTATGTGTTATGTGTAATGCCTATGTGAGCTTGTATAATGCTATGAACTCCAGTCCTGAAGCTTTCATGCTTTGAAGTTCATGTGACCATGTGTTTTTCAGGGTTCCTGAAATAAACTACAGTAATATTTCAAAAAATATTCTAAACCATTTACTTGACTCTGAAACTAGCCACTGTTTATGACATTTACATACACACATACAGTCAAACTACTGGCATACCTCGGTCCACAAAGCCTCTAACAAAGAAGATTCATTTTACAAAGTCTTTTTACACCTGCCCAGCCCCCTTTTCTTCTTCATTCTCTGCCTAGCTGGAAGTTTTCTGTAGCACCAGCACTGGAAGATGATGAAGGATAAATGCAAACTTTTACTGTCAAGTTGCAGCAGGGTTCCTGCAATAAACAATGCAAAAATTGAGCTGGGGAAGAACAGAATTATACTCTAGCTGATCCTACTGTAGCCATGAGTGCCTGCCTGTAAACCAGCAAGATAAACAGCAGTTGCCTCCAGAATCCCTTGCTGAATTTGTGAGGACACCAAAAAAAGATAGAAAAGGGGAGAACAGACAAGCTACCCCCAACATGTTTTTTAAAAAAAGCATAGATTCGTAAGCCTGGCCACCAGAACGAAAATTATAAGAAAAGTGGTGGCTGGTGAAAGAAAAAAAAATCATCTCTGGATGCATTCTGGAAGAAGCTTTCAAGTGGCCTCTAGAAGCTTCATCATGATTTGTTTACTTATGCAAGACTTTTGTTACCTGGTGGTTTCATTTGATGCATGCATATTGCTAGGTCTGAATACAAAGTCTGCTGAAACACGTTAACTGCTCGTCTCTTTTGTGCTGTAGGAACACATATTCTTTCCATACTATTTTTGCCCTGGTACCAAATTTTCTGTTAAAGAAGTTGTGTTTAAGAACACATCAACTTCTTTAACTGAGGTATGCCTGTATTTCCCAAACTTCCTCCCATTAGGCTACATACACAAGCTAGTATATGTTGTCATTACAGAATGCATCAAAACAGCAATCTACAGCTCTGTTAACAATCCCAGGGCAAGCACATTCCCCTAGAGAGAAAAAATGGAAGTTAACATCCTTCAAGTGGAAGTACAGCAAAACAGAAAGACAGCATCCTTTCTTTTAAATGTTAGAAGGGATGCCATGTTGAGGAAGGAGCGGACTTGTTTTCTGCTGCTCTAGAGACTAGGATAAAGAGCAATGGATTCAAGCTGCAGGAAAGGAGATTTCACCTGAACCTCAGGAAGAACTTCGTGATGGTCAGAGCTGTCTGGCAGTGGAATCTGCTGTCTCCGTGGAGTGTGGTGGAGACTCCTCCTTCTTTGGAGGTTTTTAAGCAGAGGCTGATGGCCATCTGTTGGGAGTGCTTTGATATGGGTTCCTGCATAGCAGGGGGTTGGACTGGGTGGCCTTGTGGCCTATTCCAACCCTATGACACTACTAACAGCAATAGTGTTAGTGGAGCCTCTCTAGAGACAGAATTCTTGGAGTTGGGTATCAACTCTGAAAAACCTTACATCTTCTGCATAACCTTCTAAGTTGGAAGGAATCTCAAGGGCCATCTAGTTTGACTCCCTCCCATGTAGGAAGACACAACTAAAGCACTCCTGAAAAATGACCACCCAGCTTCTGTTTAAAGATTCTGAAAGAGACACTCTGACTCTGAGGCAGACTATTCCACTGTCAAACAGCTTTCACTGTCAAGAAGTTCTACGTAACGTTCAGGCGGGAACTCTTTTCTTGTAATCTGAATCCAGTTATTCATGTTCTGATCTCTGGAGAAGCTGGAAACAAGCTCACTCCATCTTCTACATGACATCCCTTCAAATATTTAAAGATGACTGCCATGTCTCAATTTTGTCTTTTCCAAGGCACAACCAGCTCCCTAAGCTGCTCTTCATACGGTTTGGTTTCCAGAACATTTACCATCTTGGCTCCCCCTCTTTGGGAGATACTGAGAGCAAAGCTTTTCTGATACCCTTCCAACTAAATAGGAAGTCTCCTGTGAAGGCAGACTCAAATTCTTATGGACTCTCCCTCATGCATATTCCCTTATCCAGCGCATGTATCTTTTGACAGAGAGATGGAGGCAAAAAAAAAAAAAAAAGGTACAATTCTGTTTACTTTACAATTCTGTTCAGAACTTAGCTACAGGGGAAGGTGCAACATACACTTTTCATGGAGAAGGTTTCCAGCTCATATAGGCAAAGCTTCATTTAGAAGCATGATCCCAAATCCCAAGGAGGAACTGCCAATCAAGACTAAATGGTATTGAGCTACATGGACAAACAGTCCGACCATAAACACAGAAAAGACCATTTTCCATACTTCTGTAGATTGTTCAACACAGCATAACTAATGTTGCAAAAAGTGATGGGAGTATTCTTCCAATTTCTCAGACAAAAGAGTATTTCATCACAAGAAACTTGGAGAAAGGCTATCTGCTAGTAAAGGTGGATACATGGAAGGAGAAAAGGTAAGGCTCAAAACACATTTACAGCTACACTGCACCTCCATGACTTCACAGGTCTTTGATTGTCTTTTGCATCTGCTTCTTTAAGACAGTACTGTTCTGCATCATCAGTTGCTGATGCAGCCCAAGGGTAGGCAGACTTCAGACTTGCAGGATCTACATTTTTTGTTTTCCAGAAGCCAGAGATTAATTAATTGTAGTAACCGCAAAAGATAAACACTTCCAGACTGTGCAGGTATTTGCTCTGCAACATGGCTAAAAGAAAACTGAGACAAGATGTGAAAATGCATATAAAACCTCACTTCAGAAGTCCTGACTCCGTTCCAGGTCTTTGCATGTTTAATAGATAAGAGTAGGATTCTCTAAGGATGAGCACACTTGGAAATCTCCTGTCAGCAGGCACCTTGACAACATATACACTTCTGCATATGTAGAAACCACTACCTTCTCCTGGGGTGGCCCTATTTTGTTTCAATTCTAATAGGTACTTGGTTTTCTCAGTCCACTATCATGGGGATTATATTATTTTGGAACCTCCATTTTAATCTTTTGCAAAAGATAGCAGAAAATAAATGACTGACAGGAACTAAACACTTGAAGCACTTGAAGAAGCAATTATCTTCAAAATGATATAAAGTAGAGATGGGACAAATCCAGAATTTTCCGGATCTGAATCCCTGGAAGGTTCTGGGAGCCACAAATCTCATGAATCTCGAATCTTTCGAATCCTTTTTTAAAAAAGGAGTTAAAAAGCAAGGGAAAGAAGGATAATCTTGAGCAAGACACATTCTCTCAGCCTTAGCAAAATCCTAGGCAAAGACAAACCTCCCTCTGAAGAAGAAATCTGGCCAGGACAACTGTCATAGTTTTACCTCAGGATCTCCTCAGATTGAAAAATGACACGAATGCCCTTTCTACACAGGCAGGAAAATGTGGATTAATCCCACATTTTCCCGCCTGTGTAAACAGGGCCACATACTATAGTACATAGCTAATCCAGGTCAAAACTGGATTTTCTTTGCATAGCTCCTTATGGCATCCTGGGTTTGTAGTTTGATGCTGCACCAGCACACTTTGGCAGAGAAGGCTGTGACACCTTGTAAAACTACAAAACCCAGAATTGTGTATGAAAGAGCTTTGCAAAGGAGCCATGCAAAGGAATCTTTCAGTTGTCCTTGAAATCTCAAGACTGTACCTTCCAGTCAAGTCTCAAGTCCTGCAAAAAGGAAGGCACTCAAAAAAAAAACACTAGACTCTAGTCCAGTCTCAATTCTGCACCCTGTAGTCTCAAGTCAAGTCTCAAGCCCTGCAACAAGGCACTTAAAAAAAAAAAAAAACAGCCTCCAGTCCAGTCTCGATTTTCTACCCTCGACCAATCTCAAATCCTGCAAAGGATTTTCAAGTCAAATATCTAGTTTGATCTCAATAATTCCCAATCCCTACTCTCCAGTCTCAAGTCCAAAAAATAGAGAATATTACCTTGCAGTGGGAGGCAACCCCAGTGGGCACAGGCAGCAGCCCCAGGCACTGGCAGCCTATAGTGCACGTGTGCAGCTTTATTCATGTGCCCAGGGCCCCCCAGCCAATCAGGCCTTTGGCGCGCCCCGGAGGTGCCAATTTTTAAAAAACATTTTCTCCTTTCTGCTACATGTGGTTTGTCATGTGGCTCATGAGAAACATGACAGACATTTCACTTCTCATTCTATTCTAGCTCTAGGCTTACAATCAGGCACTGGTCCTGTGGAAGAAGGTACACTGGCCTACATGTGGCAATCACTGGATGAGATTGTGTGACCTTGCCCTCTGCCCCACTACTTCTGATAGGCATCACTGACCTCATTATTTATACATGCCATTGATTTTCAGCGTAGAAAATAGTGCTGAACTTAAATATTCAATGCTCAGTTTAAATATATTAGAATACAACCGCAGATGTAATTTCTGAATTTGTTAGTAAAGGCCATTATTACTCCAAGGGAAAAACTCACCTACTTGCCATCTCTCCTTGTGTATCTGGTCTCCCAGATTTTCAGGTGTCCTAGTGTCCAACAAACTATTTGGTTGGTGGATTCGAAAGATTCAGTTTGCCTATTTTGGCACGGAGATTCAGATTTGCGAATCTTGAATCCGTGCTGAGGATTCGGTTGGCCCATCCCTATATTAATAAAGTCCAGTTACAGGATGTCTTTCCTTTGTCCTAAAGCAAACATGTGGCTGGCAGAGGACACCGTTATGTTTGAGAATATCCTGAATCTAAAGTGCTATGCAATACAAGTATGGGTTAAAGATCAACATGCACAAGAAAGGAGAACAGAGAGCCTTGAATAGTCACTGACAATTAGCACTTGGACATCACTTGGACAACAGAGGACACTGAAACACAGGGCACCAACCCATCCTGTAAGCCATTGCTGTGGGTATAGTGCATGTTTCTTTATCTGTACAGTTCCCTCTCCATGTTTGTGAGTCTGACCTTCATAAATTTAATTATTAACAAGGCATGCATGTGCTCCCTTGTTTGCTTAGGCAGGCAACATGGGGATGAGGGGAGCACAAGAAGGGAAAGGCACATGCAGGCGTTTCCTCACTCGCTCACTTGAGTGGAGTTGAGATATTCATGGTTTTTCTACTTTCATAAGGGTCCTGGATCTGAACCCTCACAAACATAGAGAGCCAACTGTTGTTATTTCTAAATTTTCATACATAAATTTGGAAGTACAAATTGTATGCAAATCCATCTTCGGTGTTGCCCTGTTCCTCACGGTATGTAACTGGCCACCTTCACACAACACACTTTCCAGGGCAAGTCACTCATGCTTCCTGACTGATTCCAATCTGCTAGCAGAAAGAGATGGAGTAAAAAGTTCCCATGGCTATCCACCCTTTAGTCAGCTCTTCCCCTGGGGGAAATGAAAAAAAGAAAGAAAGAAAGAAAGAAAGAACAAAAGAAAAAGCATTCCAGCTACATTTCTGCAATCTGAAATCCAGAGGACACTGCCAAGGCTCGTGACTATTCTTCTTGCCAAAATCCATGAAGACAAATTGAGGGGAAGCTCCATGTTTGTTTTAGTTAAATTAGCTTTATACGGTAGATGTGGAGGTGGAGAGACACGGGGGGGGGGTGGCTAGCAGACCTCAAAGATATTCCACTTTCTGCCTGTCGTCCTGGATAAACATTCATTACAACCAGGAAGACTGTGGTGACCCCAGATGGAGCTCACTCTCCTTTTACAGGCCTGTGGGTGAGGAGCAGCCTCTTATTACATAAAATCTTAGTAAGGGGAAACTGCCTTGGAGCTCCAGGAATTCCTCCACTACAAATCACATCATATTAAAAACAGTTGAATTCGCTTCAACATGAGTCTCCAAGGAAGGAAACAAAAAGCAACAACAAAACTCCATGCATTGCCACTGATGTGAACTTGGTTTTCTATTTCTGACCCCTCTTCCCCAGTCAAAGAGCAAAACACAACACAATTCCTTCCACTAGGAAAACACAATGATGGCTCCTGTCCATCCGTTTTTTGCAGGGAGAGGGCAACTGCCAAAATCCTTCACATTGGATATGCTTCTCACAACTGATTTGAACTATGGGCTAAAGGCCTTTGGAAGGCTGCAGTTGCTGACCCTTGACTAGAAGATCCCTTTCTTGAGTTGTTCTTTCTTCAGTTAAGATTCACCTCCACACTTTGCTTTGTAAGGATGGGTGGGATGGGTGTTGTAAGGAATTACCACAACTCCCCAAAACAACCTAGGTACAGAAGAAGAACTGGGCCAAACGTCAGTGTCTGCCAGGGTTCCGTGACCTGATGCTTCTAAGTGCAGGTTTGTCAACTTGAGCTGACAAATATCTATGCAAATAACTGCTGCACCTTTGGGCTACCCCTGGCCCTGAGATTTAAGAGCCAAACCCTGAGACCTAGGGACAACTCCTTGGTTATGTCACTGAACATGAGATATTAAGCATTAACTGAGATATTAATTATTAACCACAATTGTATGCCCTCCAAATAATACTAATAATAAAAAAAAGTCTGCCAAATGAGCAAAGTACACACATACACAATGTTCATGGCAGCACTCTCTTCCTAAGATATTTCCCCCTTGCCCTGGCAACAAGATAAGAGCGGTCTAACCCTGAAATCTGGGATACCCAGTGCTACTCCTCAATTGTCTCACAGAAGTAGCTCTTTTCCCATGGGTGGAGACTATGTAAGGTCAATATGAGAAATTGAGCACATGATCCTGCTCCTCTAATATCTGGAATGGGGTGAGCGTAGGTTAGACCCATAGGATCTACCTAATTGGATTAAGGCATAAAAGGCACAAACATACAATGAAAAATATTCTGAAGCCATGAGTCTGCGAATGAACTCTCAGTTCTACAACATTACATGACCATAGAAAACTCTCTTTCACTTCAGGATAGATGGGTGGCAGAAAAAGCTATGTTGCTGTTATTGTTAAAAAAAAAACCCAGGAGTCTGAAACACTTAGTAAAAAAGTACCAACTATCCGGAGATCTCCAGTAGTGTTACCAGCCATGATGCTTCCACCCTGAGAAATGTGCTTTTTCATATCTTAACATATTTATGGCTGGAAATACATGGCTGGATGCACACTGGACAGAAAAGAAAAGAAGCTATCATGGTTCCCATAAATTCTGACATGCTGGTGTCAAAGCAATCCTCTATTCTGGAACCCTTTGCTAAGTCAGTCCCATGAGAAAGCTTTGCCAGAGCACCCCTTCAAAATGTGGACATCCCAGACTGCCAGTACATGTTATCCTCAAGTGGTTATTTGAGGAGTGCTTTAGCTAGGTATACCCTTGATTCCCCCAGTTTCTTCAGGAATGATAACTATCACCCTTCTCACCTGTCTGTCTGTTGTCCCTTGCTGCATATTTTTTTTTTTTTGGCCATCATTTTGAACAGCGGAATCAGGAGTGCTTTAGCTAGGTATAGCTGCATGGCAGAGGCTTGAACTCTTTTTGTTCTTTCCATCTCTAAGTGCCTTTCCAAACTACACTGTTCTAGTGCTATTATTTCACTTTCAACATTCTATGAAATCCCAGGGTTTGCAGTTTAGGGAGGGGCATTTGGAATTCTCAGCCAGTCAGCTCTTTGGTCTCATTAAACTACAAACCCCAGACTTCCACAGGACATTGAAAGTGGAATAACAGCACTATAACAGCATATTGAAGAAAGACACCAAGATTCTGTGACTCTATGACTGTATTATGTAACAATTTTGGAGGGAGATTTGGGGCAGGGGATCACAATCTAGTTGTCTTGCACAGAAAAAACTGCATGATAACTACAATTCCTAAATGTCAGTAAAATCTTTTTTGTTTAATCATTTAAACAACATTAATCTGGTAGCTGCACCAAGGCTGTGGACTTTCCCTCCAGGGAAGGCTTAGCCTGGCCTCCTCCCTATTCTTTTTATACAGATAGGATTTGGGCAACTGACTAGCTGCTGGGAAAGATGCTGTGAATGGGTGAGTTCAATATTTTTTTACTCATGTGACTCTTAACTCAATTAATATTAACTGAATAATAATGTTACCAAATTTGCAGATGATACAAAACTGAGATGAGTAGCTAACACACTGGAAGACAGGAACAGAATTCAAAGGGCTTTAATAAACTAGAAAACTGAGCTGAAATTAAGAGAATAAAATTCAACAAAGACAAATGCAAAATCTATATTTAGGCCACAAAAACCCAAATGCACACTTATAGGGTGAAGGAATGCTTTGGTTAGCAGCAATATATGTGAAAAGGACCTTGTGATTATTGTTGATTATCAGTACAACATGACCCAGCAGTGTGTTGCTGCAGCAAAGAAGGCAAATCATACTTTAGCCTGCAGTGGCCAAACTATAGCTTCAAAGTTGAGGAAGTAATAGTCCCCCCCACCATATTCTGCATCAGGCAGCCCTCATCTGGGGTACTTTGTTCAATTCTGGGTGCCTTATTTTAAGAAAGCTATAGACAGGTCGGAGTAGGGTCAGAGAAAGACAAGCATGATAAAGAGGTATGGAGAACAGGACAAAAAGGAAAGGTTGAGGGAACTGGGCTTTTTCAGCCTCATGATGGATAGACAGAAAGGTGACACGACTTCACTCTTTAAATATCTAAAGTCAAAGAAAGGAAGGGGCAAGTTTGTTCTCTGCTGCCCCAGAGGATAGACCAAGAATAATGGTTTGAAGTTGCAGGAACGTAGATTTTTACTGAACGTTAGAGGGAACTTGACAGTAAGAAGTGTTTGACAATGGAACTAATTGCCAAGAGAAATCATGGGATCTTTGGACAACCTCAAAAAAAGGTTGAGCAGCTACCTGCTGGGGATGGTCCAGCTGGACCTCCTGCACTGAGCAGGTAGTTGGACACAATGGCCTATGAGGCCCATTTCAACTCCATGGTTCTGTGATTCTACACTGTAAAATTGTACATTCTTAAATTATATTTCATTATATATGCTTGTGTTTTCATCTTTACATGTTTTTCATCTGGTTGTGTCCTGACTTTGAGAGCCCCAGTTTTGGAAGAGAAGTGAGATATAAATCAAACAACCAAAATATTCTGCAATTTTAAATTTGAAGAGTAGATGGGATAGGAGAATGATTATCTTCAAGGAAAAGCAGTTGGCAAGTTAGTGATTAAATCATTTCAGAAAGTTACAAAGAAACCACAAGTACTCTCATTAAAATCAAGTTAACGCCAGGGCTTTTTTGGGAGGGGGAGTTCTCAGTAAGATGCCCTCAAGGCTGCTTGTTGCCCCCTCCAGCAATTTATTTGTTGGTGGGCACTCTGCCTGAATATGACGGTGACAGCCCTCTCCAATGCTTGAACTCACCTGGATCACCATCTTAGTTATGTTGGCCAAATCTCCACTGTACTCATAGACCCCAGAATGGGGTGGGAGGGCACATGACATGCGCTGTAAAGGCAGTGTCTTCATTTGTATTTATTTTTATTCCATCTTCACACCAAAAAATATCCTTCAAAGGCAGCTGACAAACATCACTAAAAGAAACTAAACTAAAGCAATTACAATTATTGCAATAATCAATAAAGATCAAAACTATTTAGAACTTTATATAGCAGCAATAGCAGTTACATTTCTGTGCTGCTTATCAGTGTGAAGCACTCCCTAAGCAGCTTACAATGTGTTTAGTTAACTGCCCCCAACAAGCTGGGTACTCATTTTACCGACCAAAGGAAGGCTGAGTCAACCTGGAGCCCCGCAGGATCGAACTCACAACATTCTGGCTGCAGTACCGGAATTTAACCACTGTGCCACCAGGGCTCTACATTGCAAAGATGTGTCCTTGCAGCCTTTGAAAAAGCAGCAGAAGAAGAAATGGATGACAGCTCTGAAGGGAGCACATTTCATATTTTGGGAGTAACACAAGAAAAAACCCACTCTCATATGTGAACCTCAGCAGGCAATGGCATTCTCAAGAAAAAGGAACAAGAAGAGAACTCTGACCAGGGAGAGTTCTTGTGCATTTGGAAGTAAACAACAGATTCTCTGCGCCAGCCAATTCCAACACCACATCACTGGATATTCTGTACTATAACTCCCATCAATCCAGCCATTGGCCATGCTGGTTAGGGCTGATAGAAGTTGTAGTTAAACCATGTGGAAGGCACCACATCAAGGAAGTCTGCTCTTCATTAAAGGAGAGAAGAAACCTGTTGCCTGGTGTCACTTCTCAAAGACAGCATCATTTTGGCCTTTTTGACCTTCTGAAAAGGGCAATCAAGTAACTCGCTCAATAATGTTCTTTACTGTGCCAACTAAGACTGGTCCATCAAGGCCTTTTCCAGATCTGCCATCTGAAATCTTTGGACTATACATCCCCAGAACTGAATTTCAAGCCCAGTTGGATGTGAAGGATGTGTTCTCTCACTGAGGTCTGGAGATATATATCTTGCCCCATTGGAGAAGGGTGATTTTATGAGACAAATTAATACCAAGAATATAATAAGCCCATCCAGTGCAACACTCAGATACATTTCTCCTCTGGGATGGGAAATGAGATTACAGGCACCAACTGTGCTGAAAATGCTGCATGAAGACAAAAGCTATGAACTTTGTTTGCAGACATCCTGAGAGCTTCTCTTGCAATGCAAACATTCAAACTGGCCCCCATCAATCATTCAGTAAGCTATAAAAGAGTAAGTTTTATAATCCTTCAGCCAACTGCTGCTCTAGGACAGTCTGGTTCCCCAGGACATAAATCCTTCTAAGAACATAACATTACTGTATTGTTTCTTTGTTGAATTTGTTCAGCTGTCATTGATAGACAATAAACGTGTAGTATGAATTTAAGATTCCAGATTTTTGTGATATACGTATGGAGGAAAAGACTGTGAGGAGGAACATAAGCCCTCCTAGTTCTGGCCAGATGAAAAATTTAAATAGTTGGCTTCTGAACCACCAGAGGACTATTTCTTTATATGTTAATAAAAAAAACCTGTGTCATTAAATTCAAAAAATGGTACTTTAGGAGCAAAACAAAATGCAGGAGTTAATTGCAGGAGTTAAGAAGACAGGAAGAAAAAGACCACAGATGATAGTAAAAAATGATACAAAAGAAAGTTTTCAAAGACTGGGTATTTATATTTTCTGAAAAGACTTCTTCTAAAGAGAAAAATGAAAGGAGGGGAAAAGAGATCATTGGTTCCTTTACGGGAAGAGACTACAGAGGCTAAGAAGATCAAAGTGACAATCATCTTTACTAGTTACCATAGTTGTAGAATGAACAATGAGAGCCAGTGTGATGTAGTGGGGTTTTTAAAATTCTTTTTTATAAAAAGCATTTAAATAAAACAACATAGTAATAAATACTACAATATATAAATAATACAACAGGTAGATAAACAAACCTAAATCTACCCACATACTCTATATCTTCATTCCTATCTTCCACATCTACACTTTACTTCCAACTAGAGTGTCTTTATGAAAATATAATAGCATAATAAATGAGGATCCATTTCCTCACTTTAAACCCATCAGAAGTCTACTAATATAAACTTGAATGTGATCCTAAGTATTACTTTGCCACATTTATAGCTTTGTAATCTAATATTAACATTAATATAAATACATTCATATATTATATAAATTAAGATAGTCAGAATAAATTTTAACCATATCTCCTCCTTCAATCAAGAAAACCCACTATCGACAAATCTCTCCATTTGTTTCTAAAATGTTGTATAACTGGATCCCATTTCTTAACAAAGTTACCAAGGGGGATCCCTCTCAATAGCATCATCATATCAAACAATTTTATTTCCCAATCATCCACATTTGGTATTTCTGTTTTTTTCAAAATCTTAGCATAATTAATTCTTGTAGAAGCTGTCATATAAAATAAGATTTCTCCATATTTCTTTTCTAATTCATCTTCTGGTATACCCAATAAATACATTTGTGGTGACATGTGAAAGTGAAAACCCAAAATTTTTTCAATCTGCAAATGTATTTCCTTCCAATATTTCTTTGCTTTTCGACATGCCCACCACATATGGTAGAAAGTACTCCTTTCTTTCTCACACTTCCAGCACTTAATACTACAGTTTATGTATATCAGTGGTTCTCAACCTGTGGGTCCCCAGATGTTTCTAGACTTCAGCTCCCAGAAGCCCTGAGCATTGACCGTAGTGGCTGGGGCTTCTGGGAGCTGAAGTTCACAAACATCTGGGGACCCACAGGTTGAGAACCACTGATGTATATCTTTACCAATCTTTCGGGAGGAAGATACCACTGCAAGTGCATTTTATAAATGTTTTCTTTTAGATTCTGCCATGCTATGAACTTGAGTCTTTTCTTCCAAGTTTTCTCCCAATTTTCCAGATCAACTGGGTGTCCCAGATTTTGAGCCCAATGTATTATCAGCTCTTTAACAACCTCCTCTTCAATCTTAACAAAATTGTATAAATTGCAGATTTTTTCTGGGATTTCTTCTCAAAAAATATCTCATCAAAAGCTGTTTTTTCAATTTGAAAGCCATTTATTTTCATCTCCATTTTTGATTTCTCATTTAACTGTCTATGCAACAGCCCATGACAATTTATACCTTCATTTCTTAGTTCTTCCTGCATTTTTATTGTAATGGAGTCACCATGAATTTTTATTAACTTTTTATATGTTATCCATTTGCCTTGCAAGATGTTTTCTTTTTTATAAGATGCTTCTTGTGGTAAAAGCCATAACGGTGTTTTAGAGTATATTCTTGATCTATATCTTTTCCAAGTCTTCAATACTGGTCGTCTTATAAAATGATTATTAAAGTCATTGTGCACTATATCTTTATTATATCCAAAATATGCATGCCAACCAAACCTAAGTCAACACCTTCCAGTGCCAAAAGCCTATTATTCAATAACTTTTCCCATTCTCTGAACCAATCTAAACAATATGCACAGAAATAAAATCTCAGGTTAGGGAGTATTAGTCTACCTCTCTCCTCAGCATCGCACAGTATTTTATGTTTGATCCTTGGTCTCCTCCCATCCCAAATAAAACGGGAGATATCCTTCTGCCATTTTTAAAAGATAGAATCATTACTAATTATAGGTATAGCTTGGAACAAGAATAGTAGCTTTGGCAGAACCATCATTTTTACAGATGAAATACGCCCAAGTAAAGACAGTTTCAATTTTTTCCAATTCTGGAAGTCTTTGTTAATTTCTTTCCACACTCTCTCATAATTGTTTTTTAATAGATCAGAGTTTTTCTTCATTAAGTATACTCCCATATATCTTGCTTTAGAACTTGTTGTGAAGTCTGTATGAACACTCCATTCCAATCATCCATAAGAATTATTTGGTCACAGTCTTGATCTAGTATTTGAGCTTCCAACTGTTTATAAAATTTATCTTTGGCATTGTGTGGGCCATAAACACCTACCAAAAGTATTCTTTGGTTCAGCCAGGCCATTTCCAGCCCTATATAGTGACCTCATCATTAAATATCTCTTGCACATTGATATGGTCATTAACATAAATTATAACACCTTTCTTCTTTTTTTTCCTGAAACTGATACAAATTCCCTTCCAAATCTTTTATTGCGAATCAGAAGTGTGATGTAGTGGTTTGAAGACTGGACTATGACCCTGGAGTCCAGGGTTTGATCCCCTGCTGGGTCATGGAAACCATTGGGTTATGCTGGGTGCATCAGACACAGCCTCAGAAAACTGTGATAAATTATGTTAGGGTGGTGGTAAGTTGGAAACAACTTGAAAAAAGAGATGCAAAGAAAAGAGCCACCTCAAATTGTATGAAATGCAAAATACACTACAGTAATATACAACATTTTCAAGGCCAAAGTCAGTGGGAGCCAGGTGTCAGAACTAAAAAAAAACAGTTTAACAGAAGCTCCAGAACAAAGAAAGGCTATCATACTCCAATAAAAGTTACAGCCTTCGTGGGAAATCTTTATAATCCTTTCTGTAGAGGTGGGACAATGACCATCTTGGATGGGCTGAACCATTACAGTAACTGAGTACCCGTTATAGTATAGTAATATTTTTTGGTGGGACAATAAATGTATTGGTTTCTTTGTGGATTTTGGATTTTCCTGTATTTTGCTGTATGGCTAACATATATACTTCTTATGTTTGAAGATACTGAATTTAGCTGGAACAGGGGAATTGTAAACAAGAGGGAGGTAAAGACTGGGACTTAATTCTTTGATCCTTAATTCTCAATCCTTCCAACAAAGGCAAAACTTTTTTATTTAGGAAGTTTTAGCTATGCAGCACCTGAAAGTTTTTCCAGAAGTAGCAGAACACAGACTTCTTGAGAAATTCAATGTTCTCTGCCTAAGAAAGGGGTCTGTAGCTTCACAAAGGACAGAGACAGGTGGGAGCCCAAGAAAAGTTATTTTACTGCCGCTAATGGAGTTTAAATTTTACTGTTCTTTGTCACATGGCCAAGAAAGGTAGTGACCTCTGCCTGCATTGAAATCCCCCCAGAACAGACTTCCAGTTTGAGACATGGCAGCATGAAGAGAAGTTCTCCTATGAACTGGCAGGGGATTCCTGCATCTAGTGACAGGAGTTGATTTAGGGATGATCCAGGCCAGCCAAATCTTCTCCTTAGCATAGAAGAAGCAAGTTGGGGTTTCAGAGGTCCAATACCTGCTTCTAGCTTTCTGCAGTTTGAGTATCAACTACAGAAGTGGATAAAGAGGAGATGGAACAGCCATTGTCACATGTATGCAGCTGGCCTAGGCTGGCATAAATGCTGTCAGCAGACCTTGCAAATGAAACCTGACAAAAAGCCCTGGAAAATCTTATTAGCTATGAGAAAAGATTCACAATTTGAAGATAGGTGCTATTAGACAAAATAAAAGGGATAAGTTGTGTTCTGTTCCATTTGCTGTTGCATGAAGTCTGTGATCTGTGAGTTTGCAATTGGCCACACCCAGTGATGGGAGAGTGTCAGAGGGGAGGTGTTGAACAACAGAACAGAGTTCATAGATAAAAACAGAGTAAAAGACTTGAGAACAATCAGATCGAAAGCCTCTGATGTTTGATCAAACTGACACCAATGTTGGTAAATAGTGGATTTGGGGAACTTGGAGAAAGACAGAGGGGAAAGAAAGACAGAGAAAGTGACAGAAAGGTAAGAGAAAGGAGTGGAGCTCTAAAATGACAGTGAGACAGTGAAACAGAAGAGGATGCAAAGAAAGTGCAGCAAAGTGGGAAAGATGAGAAGAGGAAGAAAAGGAAAGAACAATCAAACGAAATCAAGAGAAAGAAGAGGAAATAAGGAACGGAAAAGGCTGAGATGAGGTATGGGTAGAGAAGGACAAAAGATGGCAGAGAGAATATATGTGTGTTGGGCTTCACAGCCAGCAGGGAAAATCTGGAAAACGATACAGGAAAATTTGGAAGACTAAAAGGGCAAAATTGATGGAGAACTTGAGGGGACAGTGAATGAAAGTAAGTTTGTAGGTAGCAGAGAAAATATACAAGACAGTGGTGACAAGAAGGCAGAGAAAGATTAATGGTAGATTGTGACTGAGGACAGAGGAAGTGAAAGTGACCTGGTGAGACATTGCCGGTGGCAGATGAGCCCTTTGACAAGACCGCAGAGGTTAATACAATAAATAATTATATGGAACTGAGAGGCTGAGAATAGCTGGTGACTGAGGAGAATGAAAGGCTGAATGTGAGATGACAGGACGACAATGAGAAAAAGGGGAAAAGTGGGGTGAGAAACGAGATCTAAAGGGAAGAAGAGGAGATATAAAACAATAACTTTAATCAATTGTCTGTAGTGTACAGAATTAATTCATCTTCATTAGGAACTCTATTGTAATTGGGGTTGAAGGGAAATTAAAATGAGGGTAAAGTACTTAATTGATTATAAATTATTATTCATCAATAGAAATGTATTATATATTTATAATAATCAATATTAAATGTATATGTTATATACAATATATATAATATCCAATAATATCCAATATGATATATATTTTTGCTTGAAAAATAGCTTGGACTGGAGGAGGAAATTTTGATTTGGAAGGAACAGTGAACTGTGCATGGTGAGGGAGGCAAAGAGAAGAACAGAGCTGATATACTGTGATATAGAAGGGGCAAGGGAGGGCATCTCCTTTTCTTTCTTCTTTTACTCATTTATTTAATTATTCCTATTTAGAAAAGATAATGAGGAGTTAATATAGTCAATGAAGTATAAGTAAAATATAGAGTGTTTTTTCCTCCTCCTCCTTATTTCTTCTTCCCTAGTTTATCTCTTTTTTCCTTCTTCTAATCCGTTATAATTGGTGACCACTGGTGTTAATAAATATAAGTAGATGTAAAAATAGAAAGATAAAACAAGGCAATCAGATAATACAACAAAATAGTTGTAAACAGATTGCAATAGAGTGGGGATAAATATTATTCGGAAGGAAAGAGGAGAGGAAGAGAAGACTAGAAAAGAGAAAGGAAAGAGAAGGGGAAAGGAAGGAGAAAGGAAAAAAGGAGGTAATTCATTATTTTATAACAGAATTGCTATATAAAGAAATATATACATGTAATACTGATGGTGATGATGAGGAGGAGGACAATGTACACAAATAAATGAAAAGGAGCAGAGAGGAGGACACTGAGAGAGAGAGATACAGTTAAACTACAAATGAATATGCCCACTGGAACAAGGAAAACAACAGCACAGATGACATCACAACCTCAAGGAAGGCCATCCTTGGAAGCCACTCCAATGTACCATTCTGGATGGTACCATGACCAATGTACCATTCTGGAAGAAATTAAAAAGATGAAAGCAGAAATGAGACAGGACATGAGGGGAATGTGAACTAGATTAAGCGGCATGTCCAGACAGAATTAAAAGAGATTAAAAATCAATAGAGTGAATGTTAGAAGACCTAAAAGGAACAATTAGCAGAGTCAATGTTTTGCAAGAGAAGATGAAGAATGTGGAAGATAGAATGGATGTAATTTTGTCAGAACGTGAGAGAGACTTGGACAAGAAAGATCTAACACAATTAAAACTAAGAGCTAATTCTTTGAAAAGCAGAGATTTAGGAAGTAGAGAGGTGAAAATCTATATGAAATATTAATACCAGCTTTTGCAGATTTTTTGAATAAGTCCCAAGAACAGTTGGAATGGAAGGTTGACAAAAATTTTAGAATTAATTTGACACTGGCAAGGAAAGAAACTTTCTCAGAGTTATTGTGGTATACTTTGTAAGAAAAAAAAAGACATCATTATCCAACACAATTTGGAAAGTAGTTTTAAGATGGGGAATGAAAAGGTACTTTATAAAGACATCCTGAGCAGAATTTTTCTTAAGAGAATACAAATGTTTAGCCTCCCAGCTAAGATAAAAAGGAATTCCCTACAGATGAGGGAAATTAGGAGTAATTTTTCATTTTAAGGACAAAACATAGATAATAAACTCTGTATAGGAGGAAAAAGGATTCTGGAAAAACATGACAAAGAATTTGAAGGATGATTTAAAGATGATAAAGACAAGAGGACCAATTGGAGGAATCAGAAAAGACAGTTAGATGAAGAGAAAGGAGGACAAAGAAGACTGAAAAGAAAAAAGGAGACGGAGGTTGAAGAGGACAATGATGACAATGATGATGAAGAAGAGGAGCAGAGGCAAGAAGTGCATCTGACCAAGAATGATTGGAGTCAGTGTTAATAGAAGAAAAGGAACAGGAGTAAAAGATGAATTTGAAAATAATATTGTGGAATATAAGGGAATAAATGCATCACAAAAAAGGAGAGCAATATTCCATTATCTTGGAAAAAAGAAATATAACATTGTCTGTCTTCAAGAAATCTAAATAAAACAAGAGAAAACAAAATTGATTCAGAATTAGGTACGACAAAAGGAATTCATCTCAGTGAGAGAAAAGAAAAAGAAAGGGTTTGTTGTTGGGCCTGTTGAGTCTGCAGAAGAGAAGGTTAAGAGGGGACATGACAGCCATGTTTAAATATTTGAAGAGATGTCATGTCGAGGAGGGAGCGGACTTGTTTTCCACTGCTCCAGAGAAAAGGACAAGGAGGAATGGATTCAAGCTGCAGGAAAGGAGATTCCACCTGAACCTCAGGAAGAACTTCCTGATGGTCAGAGCTGTCCGGCAGTGGAATCTGCTGCCTTAATGGAGCGTGGTGGAGTCTCCTTCTTTGGAGGTTTTTAAGCAGAGGCTGGATGGCCATCTGTTGGGAATGCTTTGAGGGTGTTCCTGCATAGCAGGGGGTTGGACTGGATGGCCCCTGGGGTCTCTTCCAACTCTATGATTCTATGATTATGTTAACCACAAAACAGAAGTAAAAGAAATCTTCAATTATAGGTAAGGCCAACATGTAGGAATTTAGATAATATGGCAAAGTCAAAAAACTTTGATAGTAGGAGTTATGGTCTACATGAAAATAAAGATAAATTTTATAAAGAGTTGACTTATCTGATGATAATGCAATTCTACCTGTATTAAAGAAAGTATTAAAGAAAGACAAAGTTTATAGTTGGTGACTAAATGACAGACTATTACAGTAGAAAAATATTATAATAAAAGAAAAAAAATACTCTTCAACTATACTTTTCTGAAAATCTACAGAAAAGAACCAGTATACATATGGTTTAGTGAAGCCATGATGCATGCGTTTTTTATTCAGCAAAGTGGTGAAATGAATAGAAAAAAGAGAAAAGGTACAAAATATCAATGACCAAATAAAAGAGAATTAAATGCAAACCCATCAAACAAAGAAGAGCAAAGGGAAATTATTTTATATAAGACAAAAACATTCTGAACGGGCAAATAAATCTAGAAAATGTCTAGCTTTAAAATTATGGGAAAAAATTATCTTTAATCACAAAAATTAAGGAAGGAGAAGAAATATATACAGACTGTGAAGAAATAAAAAGAAGTTTTTCAAAACGCTACTCAGAACTTTACCAAGAACAAAAGATCATTAAAGAATATATAAACAGAACTAACCAGAACTAACAGGAGAATAAAGGGCAATATTAAACTACCCAATAACTGTTGCAGAAATGGAACGCAATTTGAAATTGTAAGAAAGGAAAACCTCCAGGGCCAAATGGGTTCCCAGATATTTATTCCAAAATACTAGAAGATCAACTAATTTTACTTCTTCAATAAAGCATGAATGGAATATTAGAAGGGAAAGTCCCAAAATCCTGGGGAAGCCAATGCAACTTTGCATTAATTTTTCTAGATATGAGAAAGCATTTGACAGTGTTAACTGGAGTTTCATGATGGAAGCTATATAAAAAATAAATGTAGGAAATGAATTTTTGAGGTGGATGAAAGCTATTTACATTAAGACAACCTAATTTTTATAAATTGGGAAAATAAAGAAAATAGATATACAGTGAGATATAAGACATGGACGCCCATTGTCTCCAGTAATATTTTTGATGGCTACTTAAAAACTGAACAGAAATACAAGGGATAATATTAAGATAAAAGGAATAAAGATAAGAGTAATGAATATAAATTAAGAACATTCTCGGGTGATCTTCTTATATCTTTAGAAGAATCTATAGAAGAATTGAAAAAAATTAAATGAATTTGGGAAGATTTCAGGACTTAAATGAGGAAATGATGAATATATTGACTAAAATATGTTGAAAGCAGAAAAAGAATTAAGTCAACTATCAGGATATGAGATTAGCACAAAAGTGAAATATTTGAGAATATCATAACAAAGAAATATCCAGAGTTATTTAAAAACAACTATGACAAAATACAGAAAAGATTTATAAAATTGGAAGAATTGAAAATTATCTCGCTTAGAAAGAATTTCCACAATCAAGATGAGTATGCTACCTAAGTTATTTTTCTTATTCCAATCAATACTGGTGAAAGACAATGAAAAGGTCTTTACAAAATGGCAAAGAAATATTTCTGGTTTTATATAGGAAGGGGAAAAAGCAAGAATAAAATTAAAAATATTCCAAGATGCAAAGGAAAAAGGAGGGCTAGGACTGCCAAATTTTAAATTGTATTATCAGGTGAGTTGTCTTGAGTGGATTAAAGAGTGGGTTAAATTCCCTTATGAGGCTTTCTATAAGAGAGAGATATCTGCATGACAAATGGATCACATATAAAGATTTGAGGTAAATTCAAGAGGATGATCTAGACCCAAGAGTATCTCAAGGAAGAAGAAATCTCATGTCATTGGTTAATGTATAGACAACTCAAAGAAAAAGTGAAAACAGAATTAAAAATAAATTGCATCCAAAAGGAAAATACAGAATTAGAAACAATAATAGCTATGGAAAGTCAAAAGGCTCGATCACAAATATATAAAATATTCCTGAAATGGGATACAGAGGAAGAAATAATTAAAGAACCAATTATATAATGGGCTCAAAATATAAGCCATTCAATTGGCCTTAGTTAATAGGAAAGAACAGAACATGGGACAGAATAATGAAATATACAGCATGTCAGGATATAAGAGAAAATATATACAAAATGCACTATAAATGTTACCTATCTCCAGATAACATCTCCAAAACATACAAAAACTATAATAGTATATTGTTAAAATGTGACTGTATACAAAGAGCTGCTTTCTATCTTATCTGGTGGCCGTGCAAAAGAGTCAAGAAATATTGGAAAGCCATACCTATACAAATTGAAAAAAATATTAAGAATTCATTTACTGATGACTCTATTATTATATCTGTTAGGAGTGATAGAAAAATAGAAATAAAAGTCACTTCCAACAGAGGACAACTGGATCTTACAATTAATTGCCATGTCCCAAATGGATAAAAGGACAAGTTTAATAAAGGAAGGGAGTGTAGACAACTTTGTCAGTGGCAATGGTAATGGTAATTTTGTCAAGTGTTGACATGGTAATTGCTTACTTTCATAACACTTGGAGTAAACTAGCGATAGCAAGCTTTGAGACTGAAGATTAACATGCATTCTCATATTTATTTATCAAAGTATACTTACTGTTTGTTTTATTTAATCTAGTTGTATTTTATTGTAATGGAGCGATAAATGTTAAGAGTAGAGGCAAGTTATAATATCTTTAATACAAAAGTTATAGAATCTTTTTTGTTTAGATCAAATGAAAGGATATATCATATATAGACAGCCAAAATCCAAGACCTGTCAGGGGAAGTCAATGTATGCGTCTAAAGATGATGTGGTTAACAATGAATGTGATTGTAAAAACTGTGTGCTATTTTTTTAAAAAAAATTATTAAGTAAAAAAAAAGAAAAGACCATACCGTCACCAAACACCACAAAAGAAATAAACTACAAAAAAACTGTAAAACTATAAAAACACCATCAGAAGGGCAGACAAAAATACAAAGATTAAACTAGACTCCAAAACATCAATAAAACTACTAATAACTAAATATTGATTCTGGTCCTTGTTCCAAACAGTTAATACCAACCAAGCAGTAAGAACTAGCTGTTAAATCCTTAAATCTGACTTAAAGTTAATACTTGTTGCTATTTGTTTTCATAGTAAATATAAACTTGCAAGATTAATTGATAAATTAATAATTCTAGGTAAGTATTAATAATGATTCTGAGTTAATTATTCATTATTTTCAACCAGTTAGTAATTATTGATCAATTACAAAATATCATTCTTAGACAAAATTTCATATAATCTTAACTCCTTACACACTAACTTAACATCAAACATGAAAGTCTTTCTTAACTTATTCTATCTTATGTATTAGTCATGACTAACTTATTCTATATTAGTACTTCTTAGAAGAATAATTCTTTACATGATAAGTAATTTTTGAAAGTGACAAAGCAAAACTATTAAGTCCCATTATACTTCTTGTGATAGTAAAAAATGCCAAGTTTAGAATTAACATTTTAAAAGAGAAATAAAAGCTATCTTTGTCATCATCAGATCCCCTCAGTCCCTTCATAACTTTTCTCCTAGCAATCTTAAGCCTCTTTCTTAATCAGATGCATTCTTTTTCTTTTTTCAAAAATGGGGTGATATTTAAATGCTCCTAAATGGCCTTCTGTCAACTCAGCCATACCTACTCTATGGCCCTTCCCACATCGGGGTAATAAAACGGTGCAGAGCGACCTCCGACAGAGGTTGTCTTCACCATGGAGTGGATTGGGGTGGACTACTTTAGCGTAGTTCCACAGCTGAACCCGCTCTGAAGAGATCGGAAGTGGTGGCGTTCCGTGTTTTTTAAAAACCTCTTTTCAGAGGTTTTTAAAAAGCACGGAGCGCGCAGCCCCGTACAGTTCCGTCGCAGCGCCCCGGTGTAGATTTGCAGGCGCGTGCAAGTGCGTGCCTGCAGATCTGCGGGGGGTGGGCTTCCGGCTGGCAAGCTTCTCCGGTTGGTGGAGAGCCTCCGCCAACCAGAAGCCCCCATTTTCATCTCCGGACAGTGTGTAGCAACGAACTCGCGCTGCTCCGCGTGGCGACGGACTTGCCCGGCTGCCGGTAAGCTCCGTTTCAGCGTGT
>CAOKZL010002714.1:0-163952 GCA_948472985.1 Iguana delicatissima | reverse complement strand
TTCGACCCTCTCTTTTCTGACTTTCGAGTCCATTGTCCTCTAGTCCAAAAAGAAATTGGGGTCCCCGCCGAGTCCCTCTGAGCCCCCTTTACCGGGGGGACACTTTGCCAAGTGTGTTACTTCGGCAGTCCTGCTTGGGATGACAAAGACAGTGAGGGCTTAATCACTGTTCCGCTGCTCATGACGCCACTGAGACCTGGAAGTTCCCACTAGTTTGATTTTAAACGCAAGACCATTCCTTATGATTACTTTCCCCTCTGCAGTTCATGTACTTGTCTGTCCACAGAACTGTGAGGTTTTTGAAACAACCAACCAAAGGATCTGGCCCTTGACTGCAGTGATTGACAAGTTTTGTGGCAGAGGCAGAATATACCTGCCAGTAATACCACAGCCAGGCTGGATATTTGTCCCCTTGATGGTTAGCAGCTGCATCTCTATAGCTTTCCTTCCCTTTCTCTTTCTGCGGAGAACTGTGAAATCTGTGAAATCTGAAATCTAGTACAGATTACAGAAGCTCCAAAAGGACAAAATTCTAAAAATAATCAGGAAATTGCACTTTTGCTATTAGAATATGGCAAGGGGTGCACTAGATGGCTCTTGTGGTCTCTTCCAGCTCTAAGAGCCTATGATGCTGGCCACAAAGAGTTCTTTTAATTTGCCCCTCAACTGTTCTGATCCTGTGCGTTCTGATCTAGAAGTTAAGCCCCATTAGTTTCATCGAGACCTAATTCTGAGTAGGCATAAATAAAAGTGCAGTCTTACATTACTGAAGACAATGTGTTCTAGAACCCAGAAATAGGACTGAAAACATTTCTAGCTGCATGTAACAAGTATCCATACTGCAAAATTATAGCAGTTTGATTCCACTTTAACAGTTGTGTCTCCATTCTATGTAATACTGGGATATGTAGTTTTTTTAGGTGCTTTCCTCTGAACTAAAATGTTAAAGCTTTCTGGCAGGGAATGCCAATTACCCCTTAAACAGACTAAAAGTCCCAGGATTGAATGGAACCATGGAACTTAAAGTGGTATTAAAGTGCTATAGTTGTGTAGTGTGGGTGATTACCACAGTTTAAAAGTTTACTTTTACTCAGCACATATTTCTTCCTGAATCCAACCATATTCAATTTGCAATAGTTTGTCCTTACTACTCCAAAAACTAGTTTCACCCCCTTTTTCTTCTTAGTAATAAAAATCACTAGGTTGAACATTGTTAGCAGAAAACCGACCCCATAAATGTTTCACTAAGCAAAGTGTGTTTAATAAGTATCTGCCAACCTCACAGGATATTTACTTAAACCAATAACATTGGCTTTCTGAATAGTTTGTGAAAAGGGAGGGTTGGAAATAACCGTTTTGTGCAGCTCAGACCAAATTACCACTCAAGTCAACCATTGAAACATTTCCTCAAATAACAAGAAGAGAGTCTGGATTCCTTCATTAGCAATTCAATTATTCACAGTTTCTCCAGGCTTTTTGGTTCACATGGCATTCCTGTGTCTTTCGGTTGACCTTGGGGACTGGAGAATGAGCTCACCTCAACACTCCTGGGAGATCTTGAGGTAGCAGACTGTTTTATAGGATCAGAGGAATGCATGTGTGTGCAGGAGAAATTAGTTTCTTAATTCCCACATGATATTATTGCAAACATATCTACAGTGCAAACCATGCAGCCGTACTGATTCAAATAAATGCCCTCTCAACGTAAATGTTGTGTGCATCAAATCCCAGCCCACCAACACCTAATTAACTCTCAGCCAGACCCTATTATCGTACCACCTTCGTTAGTTTATATCTGATGATCAGCCCACCTTTGTTAGTTTATACATGATGATCAGCTGCATCTAGAGAACCAGAATGATGTACTGGTTTGAGTGTTGAACTAGGATTCTGGAAGGCCAGGGTTCAGATCCACACTCAAACATGGAAATCCACTGGGTGACCTTGGGCAAATCGCCGTCCTAGCCTCAGAAGAAGGCAATGGCAAACCTCCTCCACCCTGGTGGCCTCCAAGGATGTTGAAATACAATTCCCATCATCCCTGGGCACCACTGCATCTCCCCATTCTGCTACCCTTCATATAGGTTGGGCTATGAGTCCCATCATTCCCAATCAATGTGATTATTGCTCTGGCTTGGGGTAGAGAGTCATGAAGGCCTTCAGATATCGCTGGATTGCAACACTCAGCATTCTTCACCATCTGGCTAGAGTTGCTAAGAGCTGCAATCCAGCAACACAGAGGGCTGTGTGTTCCCCACCTTTGCTTTAGATCAGACCTGCACAACTCGGCAGTAAGTAAGGGCTGAAATTAAATAGGCTAAACTTCTTCGGGCCACAGATAGGTTTTTAGCGCCTCACTTTCCAAGTAAAGATATAATAATGGCATAATAATGTTTTTTATTTGCAAAATAAATTATAGTCTAATTAATGACTAAACTATTTTGCAAATAAAATAAACCATCTTATAAAAAAAGAGAAATTAGGGAAGTTTTTCCTAATGTTTAGGTGGAACTTCTTTTCCTGCAGTTTGAAGCCTCCTCTGTGTCCTATGTCTTTTTCACACTACACTGCTATAGTGCTCTTATTCCACTTTCAACATCTTGTGGAATTCTGGAGTTTGTAGTTTCCTGAGGCCAAAGAGCTCTCTGGCTGAGAATTCTAAAGGGCTCTCCCTAAATTGCAAATCCCAGGATTCCATAGCATGTTGAAAGTGAAATAAGAGCACTGTAACAGTATAGGGCAGAAATGGCCACTGTCTTACCCTCTTGACCTGTTGTTAGGATGGCTGAGATAATGCATGTGTGGCAAGTTGTGATCACACAACACCAGTAAATAGGATTATTGGAAAGACAAGAGCGCTATGCCTTAAGAAATGTGGCAGTGTGTAATTTGCAAAAGATTTGCCAAAGATCAAAGGGGAGGGGAACAATTTGGGGTGGCAGAAAAAAAATATTATTTATTAGGAAGGGGGAAGAAAATAAATTTGAAGGATAAACAAGGGGAATTCCAGATGATGATGGAGGAGGTGGAATTTATGAGGGTGCATGCCAGAATAGACCTAAACTGAATTTTAAAATGCAATCTTTAAATGCAATTTAATTTTTTCAAATGCAGTTTAGGAGAGATGAGGGTGAATGAGGACACTGATCTGTAATAAGCTGCTTCCCCCAAAGAGTCCCAGTTCACCATGTAACAGCCCATGGTGGCTTGCTCAGGGAGGAGGAGACCACCTCCTTTCTTGCTCCTTCTAGCCCCAGCTGGTCTTCTCCTTTTCCCGGGCACCTCCACCCTCACTGCCCATCCAAGGGAAACAGAAGGAGGAGAAGCAACTGCCACCATTTTGCACAAGGGCAAAAGGTAGCATCAGCTTGGATCTCTGCTGCCTCCTTGAGGGGAGGCCTAGCCAGGTTCTTTAAAAACAACCAGTAACCTAATTGCTGCAACTTTTTTCGGCCCTTACACTCACGAGCGAAACATCAGTTTGCTACATCTTGATCAACAGGAGAGCAGAACCCTGGTAAATCTGGATTGGGGGACTTTCACAATCTCTATGTGTTCCCTGCTTTATTGAATTCTTAGGGATCATGACTATGAACCAGTCACAAATGCATAACTCTAGGTTATGCATTTGTAACTGTGATTGTGAATTCCAGCCAATGTGCTTTGTGTGGGACTGTTGGCTGTTCATTTTGTAGTAAATGTTTTGCCCGTTTCAGCAAATGTTCTAGCTTAAATATGGTGTTTGTCATTCTTATGTTATTGCTCTTTTTTAACAAAGCCATAACACAGCCAAGTGTGAACCTCATAGGACAGAGTTGTCACATCAGTTTCCACAGCAACATTTCTTTACAGGGAGAATCTGTCATAAAATAAGTGTGAAACTCCTTCATATGGTGCTAACCCTCTCCATCCTCTTGTAAATCCACAGCAAGCAGAACTGAATACTACATGCTGGACAGAGGAAGTTGCTGAAGGAACCCCCTGTACTGATTATAACTTACAGACTTTACCTTGCCTTGTGCATGTGTGGTTAGCCAACTTTTGCTTTAATATGGGCCAACATGCGTCAGGGCCCTTCTAATCACAAGCAGATGATGACAGCTAACAGAGAGATATTAGAACTCTACTTGCTGTGTATTATTCACCACAAGCCATCCTATTTGTTCTTCTCAGCAGTCATGCTTAACTATGGTTTGGTTCCAGGTGGACTAGAGTTAGAGCAGGAATTTCCAACCTTTTTTGTGGTTGATGGGCCCAGTTAACAAACAAACAAATGAAAACTCCATCTTTTAATGGTTATCTTTTACATATATTGGCATCACTCATTCACAGATATGATTGCCTGATCTTAGGGCCTGGCTCTGAGCTAGATTTCATGGGTTGTCTCCAAGCAAGAGATGAAGGTGCAAATTCTCCATTTTCAGTGGACGCAGCTCCAGGCAAGAGGAGAGGGCTGTGTCCAAATCTCCAGTTCAGCTGGTAAATCAGCAGCCTTGCTACAGTTTGTAAAGCTTAATTGATTTGTTGATTCAACTTACAAAGACTGTCCAGGTGAAGGGAGGAACTCTAAGTACAGTTAGCCCTGCACATGTGCAGGTTTGACTTTCAGGTGAGTTTCTTCAACTCCTGCCTGCCTCCCTCCCTGACCTGACCTGCTTCTTTTCTGGGGAACCTTCCCTCTTGGCTGCTCTGGTCAGGTCATACAGCCCCAAAACCCACCTCTGGCCCTTGTCCCTCTTCCTCCTCCAGCACCTATTGCCTGGCCAGCTTAGGATGGATCACAGGCCAATTTCTCAGCATCACAAACCCTCTCTTGATGCTTCTCCCATACCAAAGGAAGGAGAAGGGTGAGAGAAACGAAGTATAGGGCCATCATGTCAACCCCCCTTTTCCTTACCAGGTTTGGACCCTGAGTGCTCCTTCTCCCCACCATTTCTCAGTCCCTATCCCACAGACACACATGCACATTTTGATATCTGTGATCCCCCCCCCACTTTTGCAAGGGTCCTGCAGCCCTAATTCTAATTAATGCAGATGGCAGGCTGTATTTATTTAGTTAACTTCCTCCTTCCCAGTTTGGGTCCCAGGACTCACTCTGCTCTGCACCGACCACCTGGCTAGAAGCAAATAGGCTAGATTAATCTATGCCTCACTAAACTGTCTTGGCTACTCAGAGCAAAGATACTGTTTTGTATCCAAACAATTTTTTCAACAAAGGTATTCTTCCTACTTCTTTTTTCAGTCATTTTATCTTCGACAATCAGTTGTAACCATCTATATTTTTAATTTTTCAATATATGACAAAAATATTAGCATTCTCTGCATTTCATGATTTCTTGCACATTCCGTTTAATATTTCTTCATTGGTCAACTTCTCAGTCCAGGAAATTCTTAACAACATACGATAAATCCACTTCTGAAATACTTGTGTCATATTTATCATAGCTTTTGCTAAAGTCTTCAGATACAAGCCATACAGTCAAATTGAGAATTTATGCTATATCCAAATGTAAATTAATGATACATCTACTTTGGACCTCGGTGATTTACTAGACCAGCTGTAAATACTGTGAACTTTAGCCCTACGCATATTTTAAGTAGGCAGTATATGTAGTGATGGCAAAGCTCAAGATTGCACCCACTGCTTCTGCTAGCTTCATGCCACTACATCTTCGTCTATGCTTACTGTCTTGTCCACCTATAAAACCATGTAAGTACACCTCATTGGGTCTCTATGTACATCTTGTAATTCAGGGTATACATGTAGAGAACCCTATGTGGATGGGACTTTGAACACAAGACTAAAATGGACAGTGGACATGGCCTTTCTTAGGTAGCCATCCATTTGCTAAAGCAGGGGTGGGCAACTGTGGGATGCCATTAGCAGATCTTTTAGGGCTACACCTCCTAACACAACCCCTCCTCTTTTTTTTTGCCACAAAAATGGCTCAGAAGGTCCATGTTTTTGTGCCTCCCAAGCCATTTAGGTCCAGAAGAGAGATATTTTAGAACAGGTGGGCCTAGGGGGCCACAAAAATGGCCTGGGAGTAAACTTTGCACATCCTTGCCCTAAGGAGTAAGAAATGTATCAACAGATTTCTCATGCTATCAGGGCACTGGACTCGGAGATTTTTAAATCTTTTCCTAGTCTAAGATTCTACACAAGCATTGTAGAGACTGGAGATGCTAACAGGCCTGGCAACTGCAATTTGGGGTCTCTTCCTCCTCCAATACAAGCATTTAAAGAAAAGTCTTTAAGAGGCTTAATGCCCCTTTTCAGATATCAGATTTCAGAAGGAAATAAATCTGTAGTTGCAAGGGCTCCACAAAAGAACCAGTCAGACAAGAGAAATTAAATAAATAAGATGCATTATTTGTACAAAAAAATTATATAAACAAGATTTTTTTTAAAGGGGAGGGAAGCGGCCTCCTGTAATATTTGTCAACCTTAAGAAACTTACACTGATGCTATCAGCTCATAATTCATCAGACAAACATTTGAAATTACATTCATAGGCTGCAAGCCTTTGCACAATTACAAACATGTTGGTCTCAGTGGGACTTTATGCAGAGTGGCCTAGCCAGCCCATAGGTGCAACTCAGCACTGGGGAAAACAGGGCTACAGCCACTGAGTTCAGTGGGACTTGCATGGTATTTGCTTTACTCCAGGCTGGAGACTCCTTGGGCATTCCTTTCACATTATATAGTTACCGCACTATAATGCCACTTTACCTGCCATGGCTACATCGTATGAAATCCTGGAGTTTGTAGTTTGGTCAGAGGCACTGGAGGAGCTCTCTGACTGAGAATTCCAAAGACTCCTCTCTGAACTGCAAATCCCAAGATTCCATAGAACAGTGGTTCTCAACCTGTGGGTCCCCAGATGTTTGTGGACTTCAGCTCCCAGAAGCCCTGAGCATTGACCATAGTGGTTGGGGCTTCTGGGAGCTGAAGTCCACGAACATCTGGGGACCCACAGGTTGAGAACCACTGCCACAGAATGTTGCCATGGCAGTTAAAGGAGAATCACGGTGCTATAATAGTGTTGTGTGAAATGGCCCCTTGTGGGTGTAAAGCTCTCAGACATCCATCTGGAAGTTTCTGGGCTGCAAAGGTTTCTCTAGTCATATACCCTGAGGGAGCAACAGTGGGCTATACATGCCGAGCATCCCTCTATCCAGTGGTTCTCAACCTGTGGGTCCCCAGATGTTTTTGGACTTCAGCTCCCAGAAGCCCTGAGCACTGACCATAGTGGCTGGGGCTTCTGGGAGCTGAAGTCCACGAACATCTGGGGACCCACAGATTGAGAACCACTGCTCTATACTGAACTGAGGAAAACGAGCTTGTAAGAAAGCCTTGTGCCCTCCTCCAAGCACACCAAAGCATCTTGGATAAGGGGCCTGACTTCTGAGAAGATAATCTGAACAGTATTATGAATGTCAAAGTGGTGGTTCTCCAATTGCTTTAGCTGTTGAAGACTGACAATTTGCTAAACACATTATTGTTCCAGGAAAAAGAGCCACTGTATCAATTAGTCAGGGATATACCCTTCTGTTCTATTTGTAACCACTTGTTTGGCAGTTTAAAATCCCTCTCCAGCCCCACCCTCAACGTTGCAATTTCTTCAATATGCACTGAAATAAAGGATAAACACAAGTGCTGTTAAAAAGGAGGAAGGGAGGATACATTATCATCGATACTACAAAAAAAGGCAAAATCAAAAACAAAACCAATTGCAGAGGGATAAAAGAAAAGTGCTCCCTCAAAATAGTTTTCATCTGGACAGACAGCATAATGTACAATTATTCATATTGCACTTTTTATACAAGAAATTCTAATAAATATACACAAAAGGTACATTTACATACATAGAAAGACATTCTTTTTCTTAAATAAACGTTGCATTGATTCATAGCAACTCATGAGCTCAGAGACCCATCTGACGAGAGAGTGTATTCCCTGCCAGATACATTTTGGAATGACCCAAAACAGGAGGCAATTTAATCTCACGGACCTGATGCTGACCTCACCAGAGAACTTCCAGACTTGGTTTAAAATACACAGGTAATAAAAGCTGCAACCTGTCAATGCTGCCTTGAACTGTGTTTTATGACTGTAGCACGAACTACAGGGCCCCATTCCAGAGACACCTGAGGCACAGCTAAGCTCTTTTATAGAGCTGGTGCTCAATCAAAATCCCAAAACTGGAGACCCCACCCACTGGGAGGAAATCTGTATCCAATGTTTGCAACTCAGCTCTTCTCCTTACACTCCACCTACTCAAGCATATCTTTCCGGACACCACCGGTTTCCATTGACTCGAAGAAGCTCAGCATGTCACAATGCTAAAGCTCACATGCATAAACCCACGCAGCAGGCAAAAATCACTGCTTGCCAGAGCAACTCTACACACAAGAACCTCAGCAGCTTCTATACTGCTTAGCACACTGCAGTGATGCTACACTGAGGAAGCACACCAGTTGCATTGTACAAACTGGGCTCCTTCCACTTCTGCTACTCAGCAGCCAGCAAACTTACATATGCAGCTCCCATCTTCAGCATCAGAGGTTGCAGCCTATGGCTGACACACTGCAGAAAGCAAACCTACTGAAAAGATTAGACCATTTATAGGATGAGGATGCATCGCAGAGCACTGGAACAGCCTATCAGTTTCCAAACAGAGGTGGTCTGAGAAGTGCCTGAGATGGGCACTGACTTTGGACCAAGTGGTCCAAGTTAACTAGTTTGTGGGCACAACCTGCTTAATGCTCCAATCCTGAAAAAATTCTTCGAAGATCATCGAAGCAGATCAACAGTCCTTTTGGTTTGTCAGCTGCTTCAGCTGAGAGCCCCACTACAATTAGTTCCATCCAGTCTGGGTATTTTTAAGAAAAATACGACCTATCCATCAAATTCATGCATCATGCTTAAGGAAGGGCTCCAACATGCAGTAGTACCCTCGGTTGTTCTCTAGTAGTGTGTGGCAACACACTACCAATGCCTGCATAACTATTACCGATCAATTTTAAACTTTGTGCCAGACTGATGGAATCCCTTGCAGCAACATTCAGTTTTAAAGTACTTCCAGGGTGATGCAAGGAGATGGGCAACAGATGGTATACATTTCATGTCTTTCATTCATGCGTTTCTTTCTTCATTTTCTTCTGAATGACCATGCTCTATTGCATCTACCCATGCTTCTGTGCTAGTGTCTATGTGTGTGTAAGTCGTTTGTTGACGTATGGTGTCTCCATTAATTTCATAGGGTTTTCTTAGGCAAGGAATACTCAAGAGGTGGTTTCGCCAGTTCCTTCCTCTGAATCATAGCATACAGCGCCTGGTATTTGTTGGCTGACTCCCATCCAAGTACTAACCAGGGCTGGCCCTGCTTAGCTTCCAAGATTAGATGGGATCTTGTGCCTCTGGGGATACTATTTTAATTTCCAAAAATGATTGACAGTTTATTATGTTCCAACTTAGTTTCTATTAGCAGCAGTCACATTTTGGTGCTTCAGGATTCTGGAACTTCATAATCCCATCCTGAGATCATATTCCATTTTCATCGGTTTCACATAATGGCTGGCATCCTGTTAGGAATTTATGACACTGTAAACCATATGATGATTGCAGTTTAGAACTGTGGTGTTGCACAATATTTGTGTGCCCAGGAAGGGAATGTTGTCCTTGGTGTGCCACAGGGACAACTGCAGAAGTGGGATAAGCAGCAGGGCTGTTGTGCAAGCCAAAATGTGCAATAGTACTGCACCTTGCGGGAGAGGCTTCCCTTGTGCAATGAGAAAGTGATTGGTATCCTGTGCACAGCAGGAAAAATGTCCCCACCTTTCCTCATGCCCCACTGTGTGGAGGGAGCCCCCACTGTGCAATGGTACATCTTTATTGGGGGCCAATGTTGCACTATGAAACATCTCGTGCAGCGCTCATTTCACATCATTGCAATTGTCTAACATGGTTGCATATTATGTCATCGATATAGCTCTGTCATTGTAAAGTTATGAGTCACAGCCTGTGATGCAGGATTTTAGCTATTATTAATGAAATGAACATGGAATTGATCTTCATGAACAAGGACATCTCAAATGGCTGAGGAGGTGACTGGACAGTCGAGGAAGCAATCAGGATAGGGAGAAATCCCAGTGAACTGCAATGGAACATGAGTGGTGTCCCTTCTCTTCCAAAACTCTGGTTTTGACCAGGGAACAAAGACATGCTGCTCAAATTGTTACAAATGGCCATTCAAGCTACATCATTTAAAATGGAGCTTACTTTTCTCCAGGTTTCAGCATGACAAGAAACAGGAAGCCCCAAGTTGCAGCATAAAATACATACAACACCATATTAAATCAGAGTACAGAAAAATTACTCTTTAGACAACAACTTCTACCCACCCCAGCCAGCATGGCCACAAAACATGACCAGTTTAGTCCAAAAATTACAGGCATACCTCAGTTAACAAAGCCTCTGACAAAGAAGCTCCTTTTAAGAAAGACTTTTTACGCCTGCCCAGCCCCACTTTCCTCATCTTCTGTCTAACTAGAATATTTTTAGCAGCATTGGCACGGGGAGGATCATGAAAGAAGAATAAAGAAACACAGACTTCCAATGTTGGGTTCTAGCAGTCCATCTGCCATAAATAATGCAATAGAACTCAAGCTGGCAAAGAATGAGATTCTACTGTAGCCAATTCTAGTATGCTCATGTATGCCTGGCTCCAACAGGCCAGGTAAATCCCTTAGAATGCCTCCAGAATCTCTTACTGAATGTCCATGAACAGCAAACCAGAGAAGAGAAGGCAGAACAGGTGTGTGTGCCTCAACAACTCCCCTCAACGTGTTAAAAAGCATAGACCTACAAGTCTGTCAACAAAATGGAAATCATAAGAAAGAAGGAGACTAGTGATCAAAAAAAAAAAAAGTCCTCTGGATGCATTTTGGTAAAAGCTTTCAGGTGGTCTCTAGAAGGTTCAAAATGTTTTTGTATATTTATGGAAGACTTCTCTGACACGGTTGTTTAATTTCAGATGTGCATATTGTCAATTTTGAGTAAAAAGGTTGCTGAAACATGTTGAACTCTTTTTTTTGTGTGTGTGTGGTATAGGAAGTTATCTTTATTCTTTCCATGTTATTTCTGCCTCTGGTAGAAATAATGCCCTGGATCAGCTTTCTTAACTGAGGTATATCTGTATAACTTTCCCAGGCTTTGTACTGAAGTAGTTATGGGTGAATAGACGCAGCTATTTACCAGGTCTGCCCCTGGCTGTTTGTAGCAACCTGTCCAATGGAAAGACTATTACCACTCCTTCAGTTCCCCATATTTCTGAACAGAGAAATATGTGTGGCAAAATTCAATTCACCCAACAGAAGGACTTTGCAGTTAGCCAACTTTCCAAGTGATGTCAAGGTACTGGATAACCCTAATCTGTATTCACATCATGCTGGTAAGCCTTCCGGTATAATTTGCAAGGTTACTCCATTGTTCAATCAGCTAACTTTATTCCTCTCTCCACCCACCCACCCACCCACCCACCCAGCCTCCTTTAATCCCTGGTTTTGTAAAAGTGGATTTGTACAGTCATATCCTGATTCAAATACTGATAATCTAGTCTGAGGTTTGGAGTCCATGTGCTCAGGTGTGCTTCAGCATGTTCCTTCAGTCCATCCAGGCCACCTGTGAAGTCTGCTAGGGAATTTCATGGCTTCATCTCTCTCAGTTTTTCTCTTTTGGTCTCCAGCCACATAATGAACTGTGACTCGCTGCAACTCTGTCTCCCAACCTCATTAGAAGGGAAACCTTGTCAAGGTCTTTCTTTCTTTCTTTTTTAAAAAATGATTCAGTTAAAAGGGATTTCTTAAAAAGAAGAAAAAAGAGAGGAAAACAATAAATAAATAAAACGCAATTCTATTCCAATTTTCCTTTTCTCAAAAAGTCCTTCTCAATAACAAAGCAGAGCAAGGCTGGTGGGTGGGTGCCAGATTCATCTTTTCTTATTGCTGCCACTTTCATGCTTTTCCACACGTCCCACAGCAGCGTGATTTGAACTGTGAGAGCTGGCAGAGCTTTAGCTGCTTGACCTTCTCACAGTACCTGGTGGTGTCTCTGCACTCATCTAAGAAAAAGGAGAAAAGAATAATACATCATCCTTTCCTTAACTTTTTTTTAAAAAGGTAACCTAGTTGCTAGATTCCTGTTGGTGTACTGGCACAAATGGTGGTGGTAGGAGGGAAAAGGCCATGGATGTGGCAGGTGTTAAGGAAACAGGCTGTTTGGAACTGGCAGATTTTATCTGGTTTCCCCTGCCACTGCTACACAAACCTGGAGAATGTGAAATGGCTTGCATAGGGCTTCAACAGGTCTCTGGCTTGACTTTCACTTGCTGGTTAGTTCTAGAGCTGGCGTATCTTGGGGCTCTCCTCCCTCATTTGGTTGCAACTGTGGTATCCAAACACCTCAAAAATACCTTTTGAGTCATTTTTAAAAAATGCAGCTCTATGTATAGACCATTCTGCCCTTCAAGGAAGGATCACTTTTAGCTCATTTCAGGCACCTTTTAGCAAATGAGAAACTAACTATAGTACTGTTATATCTCCCTATCAGCTGCTGAGGGCTGCTGGGGTTTTGTATCCAGAAGCTGGTAGTAGAACCTTTGGATGGAAAAAGATTTCACTGGACTCGAGATTCTTGGCAAAAGTGTCAGTTTTAGCCCTTCTGAGTCTTACTATAAGATGAGGCATACCTCACCCTGAAGAAATAAAATGTATTGAAAATGATGCATATGTTTAAAAATGCAAATTTGCTTTAGGAAATGAGAGTATTCATACAAAATGCACACATTAAGAAAATGTGTATGGAAAATACTCGCAAATTTACACATGGGAAGAAAAGAAACACAGGTCGAATTTACCTGGCAGTTATGAATGTGTAACCCAGAGTTACTCATTTGTAACTGTTTGGCATTCACAATCCCTATGTGAATATTAAATGTTACCACCAACCTCTTGTGCAAGTGATCTGTGCCGCAGAGGAGACTTGTGAAAGGGATATCCCTTCTGCCTGTTGCAAAGGACATAGAGGTGGGTGGGAACATCATAGAATCATAGAAATGTAGAGTTGGAAGAGACCACAGGGGCCATCCAGTCCAACCCCCTGCCATGCAGGAACACCCTCAAAGCACTCCAGACAGATGGCCATCTAGCCTCTGCTTAAAAACCTCCAAAGAAGGAGACTCCACTGCACTCTGAGGCAGCATATTCCACTGCCGGACAGCCCTGACCGTCAGGAAGTTCTTCCTGTGGAATCTCCTTTCCTGCAACTTGAATCCATTGCTCCTTGTCCTGGTCTCTGGAGCAGAAGAAAACAAACCCACTCCCTCCTCTACATGGCATCCCTTCAAATATTTAAACATGGCTATCATGCCCCCTCTTAACCTTCTCTTCTGCAGACTAAACATACCCAACTCTCTAAGTCTATCCTCATAGGGCATGGCTTCCAGGCCCCTCACCATTTTGGTCGCCCTCCTCTGGACTTGCTCCAGCTTGACCATGTCCTTCTTGAATTGGGGTGCCCAGAACTGGACACAGTATTCAAGATGAGGAATAACCAAAGCAGAGTAGAGTGGTACCAGTACTTCCCTCGATCTAGACACCATACTCCTATTGATGCAGCCAAGAACTGCATTGGCTTTCTTGGCTGCCGCATCACACTGCTGACTCATGTTCAGCTTGCGGTCTATTAAGACTCCTAGATCCCTTTCACACGTACTGCTATCCAGCCACGTGTCCCCTATCCTATATTTCTGTATTCCATTTTTTCTACCTAAGTGTAGGACCTTACATTTCTCTCTGTTGAATTTCATTTTGTTAGCCTTGGCCCAGCTCTCCAATCTGTCCAGGTCATTTTGAATTTTGATCCTGTCCTCTGGAGTATTAGCAAGCCCTCCCAATCAGTCAGCTGCTTGCTGAGCAACAGAGAAAAGGACCCTCTGTAGTTGCTGCTGCCTGGTGAGTGGGCATGGGAGGGGATCAGGCTGGGCTTGGAATCACTGTGTAGCTGCATAACTACGATGGTTATGCATTTGCAAGTGCCCAAGTGGATTCTGGCCATAGCCTTGTAGCCTGTCATGAAAAATGATGGGATGAGAATAGAGGTGGGACTCAGAGAAGTTCTGTGAAATTTAGCTTGAGAGCTTTCCACATCTCTAGGAAAATAAATACAACACCACAAGTGCTATAGTTTTCCCTTTGTATGTACGAAGTATTGAGAAGAACAACTTTTCCTGTGGTTACTTGATGTAGGAGCAACACGCACACATAAAAAGTCCAATAGAAAATGAAGTGGTTAGCAAAACATTAGAAATAAATCACTTTGATATTAGAGCCTTGTATAAACATGTATAAATCCTACTTCAAGCCATAAAACATGAGATTTTTATCTGGGATTAACATGTTATAAAGAGCAGTGAAATTCCTACATGCATACCAGCTACGACCACTGTCAAGTGCAAAGTGTGACCAGCTCTAAGAATTCCCATATTTGGGCAGCAGCTTTTCCCACTGATGGTAACGCTAAACTAGAAGGACATACTATTTTCACATGGGGTGATGTTGCAGCGCTGCCAGTTAGCCGGTCTTGCTCTCCAGGCGCAGAGGTGCTCTTGTACTGGTTTGTTGGTGCGAACACGCACGCATTCCACTCGTCTGGATTGGAAACCATAGTTGCCACAGGTAGCAGTACACAGCGTCCACAAACTGACCCTCCAATGTACACCACAGGTGTCTGTCCAGCAATTCTGTGTGCTTAAAGGCCTTTTGGGAAAAGAATAGAGAAAATGCTAGCATTCAAATGCAGAATGTGTGTGTGTGTGTGTGTGTGTGTGTGTCATTCAGGAAAATCTCTATAAATTGGTCTAAAATGAGCACAGTGAGAGTTGATTATATTTATTGACTCAGCTACAAGAGGCGTGGCTACTTTGGACAGACATACTCTGGCCTCTCTCTGTTTGGCTCAGCATAGCATTATAGTTCCTTATATCAGCTGAGCCACATACCACTCCCTTGGGCTGACCCTATAGCCTCAGAAGCCTTCCTGCATGGCCGTTCAATGCCTTTTGGGGCATAGATGCATCTGAGAAACATCTGGCTATATCCCTCTAGCTCGATTTGAAATGATTACATCCCTGCTTGAGTTCCACCAGGGTCCTCTGGAAGTCTCAGTGCTGCTATAATAATTTTGCATCTGACTACAAGGACATAGCCAGATGCCTCTCCAATCTCAGCTGCATTCTATGAGCATGGAATAGGCATGGTTTTTTTGGCAGAGGGGCTTGAGAAGCTGTATGTTAAGTTGAGGGGGACACTATGGCACTGCAGAGGGAGGAAGGGAATACCAGGAAAGGACATACAGAAAAAAGAGAAATTTACATGTGCATAGTGTTACCACACCATACCCCCACCCTATGGGATGTACTGTTTTCATAATTGGACATATTTATAGCTGAAACACATGTTTGAAAGAGCGCTGGTTGTAAGCACGTTGCCAAGTCAGGATGACCTCAGACATGACCAGGTCATAAGTTCAGAGAGGATTAGGCAGGAAAGTCTGACGCTGATGGGCTTGAGATAATCCTTTCAAAAACTGCAAGCTACAAGCACTTCTGAAAACAACAGAAAGTGAAACTGCCCAAGTGAAGAGATCAGGGACCCTACTGTGAGCATATACTATGGGGACCTTCCCTATTCACACTACCTGATCAAAACATTAAGAGCTTATCAGGACTCCCATCAGTATTATGTCACCTAGAATAAGACAATCAGCCCATTCCAGAGTCCTTTGTTATCCCTCTGAGAAAGCCATTACCACTTTGTCCATGTACTCTCCTTCAGGGTAGGAAATAGGTTATAAAAACCCTAGTTTCAGCCCCAGTAAATTGGAGTACTTGGATGTAATACATGCTGCCCAGATCTCTGTTCGTTCTTGCTACCTGGAGACGTGTTCTGAGCCACTCTGCTTCTACCTTTCAGGACTGCTAACTACCACCCTTTCCACCCAATCTCTCTCTATTCAACTTTTCTTACTTCACTTTCCAAAAGCCTTGTATGGTTCTCAAGAGTATCTGGTTTTCTGTATGCTTATTAATCCCCAATAAAACACTTTTATCTGGAGTCCTCTCTACAGTTAGTACTGGAATACACAGGTGAAAAGATTCTGCCATTACTCTCCTCTCACAGGCCTCCTTTGAGCTATAATTCCCCAAGTTCTAAGGAGACGCTGACATTGCAGGTGGACCACAAAGTCCCCCATCCCCTAGGGTAACAACAGGCCACTAATTTGTAGCCAGAAGCTGAAAAATCTTCATTAAGGTACTGCGAATTTAGAAAAAGCTCAGTTCTATTTATCTTAATTCAGAGAAGTTATTCTGATTTTGCTAGTCACGGAGCTGAGCGTTGCTACTTTGCCTCTTATGGTTGGAAATTCAGTCTTCTTGGTCAATGTGGGGTGAAGCATATAAGAAAAGCAGGGCTGAAGGAAGTTTATAACTTTTAATCCCTCGGCACCCCACACACCTTGACTCAACTTCTTGAAGCTAACTTTCCATACTTGAGCCTTACATGTAGATTTGCATGGTGAGCATTTGGTCTTCTCTTTCAGGTGTTTACTGTGCCTAGAAATGCCTGTTTCTTGATAGCTAGTTAATTCCTTATCAGAATTTGTACAATGGTTTCTGATATCCTGTTAGTGAGTTATGCAGATATTTAAGTCCAACTTATGCCTATGTAACTCAAGTTTTTGGTTGCTGTAAGGACCAGAATTCTCTACCATTTATGAAATGACCACTCCCCCAAACCATCTTTTAGCTGCTGCAGTCTGCCCTGCAACATGGCCATTTACTGACTGGTGGAAAAGCATCTAGTTAACTTCTTATAGCTGGACACTGACAAGCATCTCTAGGACCTTCTTGAGGGTCCTCCAAATTGATGATGTCATTGCTGTGTGTCCAGCTTCTCCACACTTCCTTTCCATCAGCCGCTAAAGGGCCGCAGCAGCTAAAAGGTGTTAAGGAGAGACATACTGAAATTCCACCTGTGCAAATATGGGAAACCACAGTCATGGGGAGAAGCAAATATAGTGGTGATACCTAAAGAAGATAGAGATAAAAGAGAAGTTAAAAATTACAGACCAATCTCTCTCCTGAATGTAGATTATAAAATTTGGGTGATAATATTGGTAAAACGATTGAGACATGTAATACAGGATAAAATACAGGAAGGACAAACAGGTTTTCTCCCAGGTAGACAAATGAAGAATAATATCAGAACATTATTGAATGTGATTGAATATTATGATAAAAACCCAGGAAAGAAGATAGCTATTATATCATTGGATGCAGAAAAAGCTTTTGATAATGTTTCCTGGGGCTTTATGTATTATACTTTAAGAGAATATGGCCTGGGAGAAACATTTTGTAAATGGATGGAGATGATATATCGGGACCAATCAGCGAAGTTAATAATAAATGGAGATAAAACATCAAGTTTTGAAATCAAGAAGGGGGTAGGCAAGGGTGCCCATTATCACCATTATTATTCATATTAGTACTAGAGATATTACTGACTGCAATAAAAGAGGATCCACAGGTAAAAGGTTTAAAAACAAAGAAGGAAATAAAATATAAAGCTTTTGCCAATGATGTAATTATATTTTTGGAGGAACCACAAGAATCCATACAGAGGTTGATGGATATTCTGCAAAAATATGGACAAATGGCAGGATATAAGATAAATAGAGAAAAGACAATGATGATGACTTTAAACATAACAAAAAAAAAAGAACAAGCAGACTTGGAGAAGAGATCTGGATATCAAATAAAAAAATATTTAGGAATAATAATAACAAATAAAAATCAAGAGTTGTTTGATAATAACTATTTAAAGACATGGAAGGTGATTCAAAGCAAAATGGAAAAATGGACACACATGAACTTGTCTCTTCTAGGAAGGATAAATACTTTTAAAATTTCCTTATTACCTAAGCTAATGTTTCTCTTCCAAAATTTGCCAATAATAGGAAGAGAATAGGAAGAGAAAAGATCTTTAAAGAATGGGAAAAAGAGTTACGGAAATTTATTTGGCAGGGAAAAAAATCAAGAATTAGATTTAAAACATTACAAGATGCAAAGGAGAGAGGAGGTTTCGAGCTGCCATCATTGAAAATCTATTATCAAGCATGCTGTTTAGAAATAATAAAAGATTGGATTCAAGTGGAAAATACAACAATAACAGAAGTGGAAGGAATAAATAATAGATTTGGTTGGCACTGATACGTATGCTATGACAAAGCAATCGTAAATAAAGAGTTTAATAATCATTGTATCTGACTTCATTGAAAGTGTGGTTAAAAATAAAGCATAAATTTTACAGAAGACTTCTGATGCGGACCCCACCTCAAGAAGCTTTTAAAATTGCCCCAACAAAACAAGGGAATTTATTGACGTATCAAGAGTTGCTGAAATGGGATGGAGACAAGTTAAGAATGCATACAGAAGAGGAACTAAAAGAGTTAGGACATGAATTCAATTGGTTGCCATGGAGACAATTAAAAGAGAGATTTAAGATGGATCAAAAATTATATGGATTTGAAAGAAATGAAAACAAATTAGATGTACTGATGAAAGGGGACCAGAAAAAGGGAATCTCTAGATTTTATAAAATATTGTTGCAAAGAGAAATGGAATCAGATATTGTTAAAGATAATATGGTTAGACGGGCTCAAAATATTGAACACCCAATTGAGTTGGATATATGGGTGAAGGCATGGAAAACAGATGTAAAATTCACACCAGGTTTAAATCTAAGGGAAAATTTTTATGAAATGTTACATAGATGGTATATGACACTTGAAAGGTTGAAAAAAATAATAAAAAAATGTTGGAAATATGATGAAAAGGAGGAGTCCTTTTTTCATATGTGGTGGACCTGTAAGATAGCAAGACAATTTTGGAAGGAAATACATGATGAAATTCTAAGAATGTATAGGTTAAACTTTGAAATGAAGCCAGAATTTTATTTGTTAAATATGTTAGGGCAACAAAGAGAGATAAGTTGTCACCAGAAGACATTGCTATACTTGATAACTGCTGCAAGATTGACATATGCACAATATTGGAAAGAAAGAAACTATGTGGATATAAAAGAATGGAAATTAAAAGTTCTGGATATGGTAGAGATAGAAAAGCTAACCTTCCCACTCAAAGGCCTTTTCTGCATTTTATATTTAAAATGGGTCGGTGCGTCCTCCAGAGAGGGCGTTTACACTTGGGGGTGAACTGGATCCGGACTACTTAATGTTTGTCCGGACTTCAGCCCGCTCTGGAACGCCCAGAACTGGTGGTTCCTCGTGCTATTGAAAGCCCGATTAAAAGAGGACTTTCAATAGCTCGGCGCGCCCCAGTCCGTCGCTGCCCTAAGTGTAGATTTGCAGGCTCGTGCCAGCGCGAGGCTGCAGATCTTCCAGGGGTGGGTTTCCGGCTGGCGAGCTTCTCTGGTTGGTAGAGAGCCTCCGCCAACCGGAAGCCTCCATTTTCGTCTCCGGAGAGTGTGTAGCGCGGGCGTGCGCTGCTCCGGATCGTCGTGGATCGTCGGGGGGGAGTGTGCCAGTCCGGTGAGTAACGGACTGTCCCGTTTCCCCCGCAAAGTGCAGAAAAGCCCAAAAATAAGCCAATCCAGAACTTTGAAAGAGAATGGAAAGAAGTTCTGAATAGGATAAAGACACAGAATAAGAAAAGGAAGGAATAAAGAAAGACTGTTAGTAATGTAAGCTAATAATGTTACAGGTAAAGTGTTAAGTTGTAATGTAACAATGTCAAATGTAACAATGCAAGACTATAATTTAAACAGAAACAATGTATGAATGGAATGTAAATACAGACTCAATTGGAAAGAAAGATGCTTGGAAGTGGGGAAGGTTTTTTTTTATTTTTCAACTTAAATTTCAATAAAAATATACAGGGGAAAAAAAAGAAATTCCACCTGTGCAGAACTTTCCAACACATCTCCCAATGCAGCATTGCAGCTACTACTAGTAACTCGGTGCTGGATGAAAGGAGCATTTCTTGCATGTATGTTTCAGACAATGTGCAGACTTACATAAATTCGGAGAAGACATTTGCTGTAAACTAAATCCAATAAAATTATTTCAACCCATTCATACATCCCCATTAACCCATCATACGGCTAGCTCTGACGTAACACTTTCCACCTGCCTTGGTCCTTAGAGATTCCTACTTGTTCTGACTCACATACCTTTCCTGCAAAACCAACTGTGTTAACATCTTGCATACTGTTAAACAAGTATGCTCCCTTTCCTCTGTGCTGGAAAAAATGTTGATTATTTATATGTAATGTTACATCCTGCCATCCGTAGGAAACATTCTGTGCAATTAACAATGCAAATTCAAAATGCAGATAATGTTCTGTCAGAATTGGTTCAGAGATCTTCTGGTTTTAAAATGAAAAGGAGGAAGGGAGGGGGATCCAAAGAAGTGGGTTTATAGCCATGAAAGCTCATGCAAAAATAAAAACCAGTTATTCTTAAAACTGTGGATATATTCTTTTTCTCCCCTTTCTCCTCCTTTCTTCTGTTTTTATAATGCAAAGGACTAACACAGCTACTTCTTTGAAATCTATTTTTAAAAGCATCACTGGGACTCACCTGGGAAGAGAACTGCACTGGTCAGCAGGCACAGATATCCCATCTTTGGTTTGGCAGAAAACCTGCCTGTGCTGTACTGCCAAACGAGATCCAATGCATGGTCCATTACACTGTTAACAAAGAAAATTGGGATATGTAGTACAACAGGTTTGTGGGCTTTCTGTACCAGACACAGAAGGAAACTTATCTGGTCCTTGGTAAGCCTTTGTTTCCTGTCTGTCAAGGGACCCTTTCATGTTCCTCTGTAGTTGTGATTCTACTTTAACTGCCATGGAAACATCCTATGGAATCCTCGGAAGTGTAGTTTGGGGAGGCACTAGAGCAATTTGGTTGATAATTCTGAATTTGCTTCCCAAGATTCTGTTGGATGGAACCATGGTAGGCAAAGTGGAATCATAGTAATATAACTTTGTAGTATGAGAGGACCCCAGACTTGTGAAAACAATAAAACAATGCTAAATAATATTTATTTATTTAGTAGGTCCCAATACATGGATTACTAACAGCTTTGACCTTTTTAGATGTTTGGAGTTAAAGCCCCCACAATCCCTCACCCTTACCTTTGGTCTGGAAATTGAAGTCCAAAATATATGTGAGGTCAAATGTGATGCAGAAACCTGAATTCAGTGTGCTACCTGTGTCATGGGTGTGGAAAAACTGAAGTGGGTTATAATAGAAGAGAGTTATAACCTGCATTTGAGGGAGTTAACCTAAAGGAATAAATTTATTTTGGGAAAGAATGACATGCTTCTTAAGTTTTGTTACAACTGCAAAACAACACAGTTTCAAAACTCATTGTTAAATTCCAGATTTAACTGTTGCATCCTGTAGCAGTTGGAAAACCAAAATGTTAACTGCAGCATAAATGCCCCTATGCTAGAGCCCATGAAAGCTTACTCTTACAATACACCAATACAGTTATTCATCTTTTAAGGTGCCATTGTCTGATGTTATAAATTCAACTGTTTGGGACAAACAAAAAGTTCATTCTCTCTTTTTCTCGCTCACATTTTGTTAACCTGCAGCTTGTGATCCCCACAGGAAATGTCACTCTATCCTTTCTGCTGAACATTTTACAACTCATACTTATCATAATTTATAGGCACTCAGTTAATAAGACAGAATCAGAGCAGACGTATTTCCCTTAAACATGAATAATTGAAAAGTATGATTAATGTAAGTCCTGGAAATATTATAAATGTAGCAAATTGGCTCTTGTAAAAGAGTGAAGTTCTTTTCATTTAACGACTGCAGGAGCAAACCTGTCACGTGTTTTTAGGTTTAATCCCTCCCCCTCTCTTAAAACCATGACATATTGGACACTTGGTGCTAGGTTTTATTAATCCCGAAATGTCTCAATGGAGCCAGGAGATGGAGGAGGAAATGGTAGATTTAGAAGGGATGAGTAGCTTAAAAAGTTAAAAAAAAAAGCCTGTCCACAGAAAGTTTCCCTCAGTGTGAAATGACAGGGTAAGGTTGGCACTGAATACAGGTATGTCTGAATAAAATATTGAGTAACCCCACTGCTACTTCAGGATGAGAAACAGCGTTTACTTTAGAAGGTTATTTTTTTAATTTTTTTTTAGTATGTCACTGTGAGAAATCTTTTTTCTTTCTGAGAGTTGAAAAATGTTGGATTTTTGAGCAATATGATAACACTGAATTTCATAATATTATTTGCTCTCCTGCTGTTTTCACAATAATTCATCTCTACATACCTCGTCCTTCCTGGAATTTGAGTGTTACATCAGTTCTGAACTGAATCTGGTTCCAAAGATTGCTCTATGATCTATTCTACAGTTCTTCAAACTAGACAAGATAGTATTTGTGACTTAGCTTTGAGAGAGACTATACAGCAGAAGAGAAAGCTAGTTTTTTCTTTTAAATAATGATGATATTTTAAATTCATGGTTACATTTTTGTATCTTTAGCTAGGCTTCTATAAGGCTTGCTTGACTAGACATTGCGCTGTATTCCCAGCTGAACAAGTCTTCAGCACAGCATCAACTAGGAATAAAAACTTTTTATTATAATGGAGAAGTGTGATTTCTCATTTCAGATCACAGACTAGGTATAGTCTGTGCTATATGGCTGGTTTTACTGCCAAAAATGACAGGGTTGAGAGAACAGTCCATTTCTGGTTTTCAAAAATGGATGCTTTCAATGCGAAGCAGCGTGGAGACCCTGCAACCAGTTTAAAAGCAGAGCACTTCTCCTGGAGGCTTCTGGAAAAGGACAAAGCCCACCTTTTGTTCCAGAAAAAGGGTGGTCCAGGGGAAGTTGTTAGTGTGTGTGTATGTGCAAAAACAATATTGGAAGCCAACTGCTTTAATTCAGTGAGATGGAGATGGCCTGCTGCTCCTTCTTAGCAATCAGCTGAAGTTGAAAAGAACAGTGTGGTGCTGGAATGACATCCGCACATGACTTCACCATCAGCCCCTCAGAGGCTTCCTTTTATCTCACCACAACATTTATTTTGCCACCATTTGCTAGTTTTCAATAAATATGTGAATAACAGAAGATAGGAGAAGGTAACTGTGACAAAATTGTTTTGAAGGTTGGGTGTTTGGCATGCCAGTGCAACTTGATGGCTGGTTGCTAGGCAATAGGAATAGCATCTCAAGAACGAAACCCAACACAGTCGTATATGTGTGTGGGTGTGTGGGAGGGGAGTATGGATCAGAGGAATTCTATATAAGGCAAAGCTTCTGTGTAGGTTTTGAACCTTCAGTGAGAACTAGGCAGGGAGAGAGTGGCTTGGGTGTGATTAAGAAAAGACATAGGGAATTGGTGTCTGAAGCAGGAATTGATTGACCAAAGTCTGTCAGAAGTTTAAACTGTTAATGTATAAACACTGTACTATAACTGAACTCTAACAAGACATTTTACTTCCACTGTTACTGTAGTAACTACTGAGTTGGCCTGAGTCATCCAAAGTCACTGTAATAAAGAGAACATGCTACCTTAAAAAAATTTGGTTCTGAGGAACAATGAAAACTCTTGCCCTGTTACACAAAGATTGTGATAAAAGGGTGGAGTCAGGACAAAGTGATATTGACATGGTGCCTTACTGGACTGGAATGGCCACACTAATCTGCGGGATAATTACGGCCTGTCACAGTAACATACGTCTTGGATTATGTAAATCCCATTGCTTCAGTGGGAGAGCTCTAGTTCAGATAAGGAATTAGGCGCAGGCCCAAGCTGTTTCTGCCAAAAGTGTTGAGAAATTTGCAAATTTTGGGAAGTTCTTATCATAAAAAGAACCAAATAAGATTCTCATCCTTCCTTAGCTACATTTAAATATAGACCAGGAACATGTCCTCTCCAAGCACAGCAGGCGGAACATACTGTTGTAATTCATCCTAATATTTAAATTGGGCATGGCAAAGCTGAAGGCTTCATGCTGCCTGTCAGTTACAAATGGTACTGCTGAATATCCCTGTCCATTCCTTTCTCACAGGGCTCAGAAGCAGTCCTTTTAATAATCTAGGCTTGGTCCCAGCCTCAGATGAAGTTCCATTGTTTCCAGCAGCACCAAGGGAAAAAGAATACCAGATAACTGGAAGGGCAGATAGTGAAGATAATGCTTCCTTATCTGTGGATGGATGGGTTTTAACATATGTAAACTAGAAGTGTTGATACAATTAGACACTCATGTTAATGGAACAGATCCTCGCTTATCTAGATGGTTACTTGCTATTTGATTTGTTATAAGCTTGCTTGTTACTCAGAGAGTTGTCACAGGCATGCCCCGGGACATGAGCACAACCAAGATGACTTTTGACTGCTCACAATAAGCAACTTGCCTCATAAAATGCTTTTCTAATTCCCCTAGATTTCAAACCCAGAGTGTCAAATATCTCCACTACAAATAGACATGAGAAAAACTAAAGTTTCCATGAAGGTTCTTTTGAGAAGTGATTGCATGAAATCCCCATCTTTCAGGTTGCCACAAGACCTATGTGAAGACAAAATGAGGAGAGACAGGAGTGTGTGGGGTGGGTGGAAGGTCTGTTTTCAGAAAGAATGAAGGAATCTGCTTATTTTCATTGCACTTTGGGAAAGGTAATAATCGAGTTTGGCCAATAAGAACCTGCTGCTCGCTTCACTGAACTCTATGATACAACTGGAAAATGCCACTGATCCTTGGCCAGTAATCTGTTCTTAATTGTAAATAATCAATTTACAGACCTTCCTGGGAATGGAGTTGTGTAAGTTTACACAGCACTTGAGAAACTCCTCCCTCCGCCACTTCTTCTTTAGTTGGAGAAACTTTATATTAGAAAGCTAAAAGGTCAGCTGAAACTGATGAATTCATGCAACTTTTGATAATTGAGCCTGGACATGACATCATGGGGTGATATAAACTAATAGGTCCTCTTCAAGGGACCTAGATGATAGCATACATTACATAAACCTTACCTGAAATTCCAGAGAAATTACAGATTGGACAACTTGGTTATATCTTTTCAAGGAAAGATCAGATGCTTACTAATAAATGTGGCATGATAACTCAATCAGTGCTTGAGTGAGCACTTTCCAAAATACACAAAAATAAGGATTTCTTTTGTGGGATTTTAAATGCAGTTTTTATCAGATAACTGAAAGCAACAAATTATTTTTGCTGGAAGCCACAGGATATCTTATAATTAGTCCTAAATCCCAACAACAAAGCAGTATTCTTCAGGATGGGGTTGTGTTACTCTTACTATGGTGGGACAACATTGTATGATGTGTAATGTGTAGTGTCTGTCTTCTAACCAGAAAATCAATAGTTCACTTAATTCTATCAGGAATTACAGAATAAATGTTGCTAGCTGAGTTCTATCACCTTCACTTGCCCAAGATAATATGTGCAGCATTTTCTGTTCTTTCATGATTGGCTGCCCATGGTATGAACATTTTCAGTACCTCAGAGAATATTAGAAATGATGAAATCATACCATCATTTAATTTTATCAAGACACTGCTTAGTTCTCTTAAGTGCAGCTTTCCTTCTCAGCTAATTATAAACATACATAAAACTGAATGCATTGTTTTTCAGATTTATTTTGCATTAAATGTTTTGTCTCCTGTAAGAATAGATTCTGCCACTTTTGGAGACTCCCACACTGCTTTAGTGCTGTTATTATGACTAATTTACACCAACCTTTTAAACAAGTAAAATATATTGTAAATATTTATTTTACTGGGTCTTCAAGCAACACTGAGAGGCAGGTCACCAAGATGAGTAATAGATAGGATTATGATGTAAATGTCATCTAGCTCAGTGTTTCTCAACTGTTGGCCACCCAAATGTTTTCAGCTTCTGTTCTCAGGATTCCAGACAATTCTGGTCAGAGCTTTGGTGGTGTGGTTTGAAGTCCAAAACATCTGTAGGACCAAAGGTTTAAAACTACTGATCTAACAGAAAAGTCTCCTTCATATGTGATCATGAGAAGGTCAGTGAGAGGGAAAGAGGGAAAATGACAGAGAGAGAGTGTGTGTTAAAAGTTTAGTGTGGACTATGGTGACAATTCTACATCTCGGTCTATGCTGCCTAACTTTATGCATACTTAGCTATGTACCAGAAACACTGTTGAACCTTTTTAGTGAATTGTGAACATGCCTATCGGGGCACTGGTGAGAGTGTTCTGATGTGCATTAGGCTCTCTTGATGTGGACTGGCACTTTCTAGCCAGTCTCCCAATGCACATGGAGCTCTACTGATGTGCACTGGCAGGCTTGATGGTATATCTCTGTCCCAATGTGCAATAGTCACTTTGCTGGCTCCCCTCCCATAGTAATACTATAGCAGCCCCTTGCTGAATATGGATGTTGTGAGAAGGCTCAGTTCTATTTACCACAGACGTAAGTCCAGTTATGTAGACACAGTAATCCCCCCATCCTTATCCAAGATCATACCATGGATACCTGAAACCACGGATAGCCTTCTAGCTCAGTGGTTCTTAACCTCTTCTTTATCGGGGATCCCTTTAACCAGCTGTGACATTTTTTGGTCCTTTAAATTCAGGATTCTCTCTATTTTGTGGGATGAATGGCAACACTATGTGGACCCCCTGTGAGGGTTCTGCAAACCTCCAGGGGGCCACAGACCCCAGGTTAAGAACTACTGCTCTACTTTTACAGGGACAATAGAGAGGCTTTGTACTACTGGATAGTATGAAGTTTCTCTATGGTCCCTATGAAGCTAGAAATGGCTCTGGCATCACTGGAAGTCGGACACTAACTTCACAGGGACCACACAGAGGTTTCGCACTATCTGGTAGTATGGGTGATGTGGGCGCTGTTGCCTGGATGCTGGTATTTTCCATTTAATATTTTAATATTTGATATTTTCAGACTGTAGGTAACAGAAACCACAGAAAATGAGACTGTGGATGAAGTTCCATGCTGAATTTCTGACTACATGTACTTACCTGTCCCCAGGCAGAGGTTGCCCACTCTACACACAACTGTCTATTACAGCTCTGAGTATCTACTGGACGCTTGGCAACTTGAGCACATACATCACTAGGCATGGGGGCAGAATTGCCTGCGGCTGTCAGTTTCTGACATGTCACTCGCCGGGTCTGGATGCCTCCACCACAGCTTTGTGTACAGTGGGACCATGATGTCACCATCCACCTAATCAAAGGATAAGGTAAGGAAAAAAAATCACAATGATATTCCAGAATCACCCACTTATCATTTTTCTGAAATACGTTTTAGTCTGCAGTCCTAGTGAATTCTCACCATCAATTTCTACCAAAGACAAGTCGGACTAGGGAAATTCTGCATCATTCTTTCTAACAGGTGGTGAGTTTTGATTGAAATTCAGCCAAAAATGGTCTGGTGAGAAATGAGCAGAGCATCTACCTGATCATGAGAACTCCAAGGTTTGTATAACTACAAAAAGATCAAATGCTAGCCTTCCACTTAGGAAGAGTGAAAGGATGGATGGACTGAATGCTGAAGAAACTGGCTTCTGTTAGAGGTGTAACACACTGCAACATTTAGTTGTCAGCCCCATTTGTCTGTTTGAATCCACAGGCACTGCAATGTAATATTACAAACTGATCATGCCTTCTACGAATTCACAGATGAAAACTAGGGCATGTGTCACCAACCTGCATCAGAGTCTGTTCAAGATGGCAAAAGTTATTAATTAAGAAAAAACACTAGTTGGGCTGGAACTTACAAGGGGCCAAAAAAAAAAAAAAAGAAGCTAGGAGCGGCTGCAGCAATTTGCTTTTGCTTGATCCTTCCAAGAGCAGCAAGGTTCCAACCTTCTTCTCCCATCTCCATCACTAAGTGAATTGTAGAAAACTACTTTTGCACTTTAAGCTCAGTTTTACAGCAGTTGAAGTAAACTGAAGACAAAGGGGGAAAATGGGAGGAAGATACAAACATTTGGACATTTTAAAAGCAACTAAAAAGTTGGGACAGCAGAGGATTAATCAGGATAGTTCCTACTAATTTGGGACAGTTGGAGGATATGCAAGAAACACACTTAAGACCCAAGGTAATGCAAATTAGTGTTTCTCAGGATGTCTGATGGGGGGAAGTGGCCATTTTTAAATTTTGCCAGGGATGTGCTCATTTGCAACACGTTTCTCTTTTTCTGGTAACTCTAGCAGACTGGAACCAATGGCTCACTCTGGTCCACGAACCACCATATTCAGTCCTGGTTTAAAGGCTTCTCAGGTAAACTAAAATCCATGACTAGACTGGAGGTTTGTGGATACACATCTAAAATGTTTTTGAACCACAGTCTTAATTCACAGCTCAGATCCACTGCAGTTGCTAAATGGATTTGAAGGTTTGAAGGCCCCTAATGTTCAGGTAGCCTGTAGCATGCTAACGGGGTTTCTGGCTTCTTGAAGACAAATACTCTTTGATGAATATGAACCATGGCTGTGTCTGTGCGTGTAATTTTTGGACAACAATTTGTTAAAAACAGAAAATCTGTCATCAACAGCCCACAGTCTTTTGGAAGAAAGGACAGCAGGAGGAAATATAAGGGAAATGATGATCGGTTCCATGGGAGAGCTCTGTTCAAGTCAGGCATCTGTACAACTCTGTTTCATATCCTCCCCACCCAGAGTTATATATCCTGAGTGTTTGAGAAAATCGGAGTCTGTCCCATCATGTAAGTAAAAAGCATTTTATGGGAATGGTGCTCTCACATTCCTGAACACCAACCTTCTCCAACTCAATGCCTTCCAGAAGGGTTGGACTACAACTCCCACCATCCCAGACAACACATCCGTTAGCTATGCTGGCCAGAGATGGGATAAACTGTAGTCACTGTAGTGGCTGCTTTCGACTACAGACCAAAAAAGATTTCTCTTTTTGTTCTTGCATGGCTGATCAGATTCTCCCAAACATTTACAGAAACATATCACTTAAAAAATAATAATAAACAAGTTTGCGTTACAGAAAGAAAGTACACTTTTCACCCTCTTTCCTGATCTTACAGGTCAAATCTACAGATTTTTTTTGCCCCTTGTAAACTCCAGCCCACCTTTCCTAACCTCTTTCTGCTTCCAAACATACACTTATTTCATCAGTTTCTTGGGAGTCAAGAAAGCAGCATGGGCAGTGTTGCAGCTTAAAAAGGGGCTAATGCACATAAATCATTCCTGTAGAAGTATTCCCATCAGCAAGTCAGACTTTTGCTGATATTAATGAGCATGCTTCATATTTCACTAACTCTCCTGGTTCCAGCTGTTTCTTACAATTCAGCTGGCCATCAAGAGATCTCTTGCCTAAAGCAGAGGTGTGTGAAACATTATGGAAAAGTAATAAAACAGGAGACATTTCCACAGTGGCCCCTCTGTGCTGATCATGGCATTTATTTATTTGATTTGCAGCTCTGCTGGTGTTGCTGCTATTGTCAGAAAATGGCAGGACAAGATTCCGAGACCATGAAAACACAGGAAGTAGCTTTAAGCTCTATTGGATCATTGGTTCATTTAGCTCTGTAATTTCCACCTCCAGAGGTCTTGCCTATAACCCTGATCCACACTGAGAACTGGCCATGCTGGCCAGGGTAGATAGGACTTTTACACCAAAATATCTGGAAAGATTCAGCTTGAGGAAGACTAGTTTATAAAGACTGCTCTCCAGAGTCTTTTCCCAGCCCTGCCTGGAAATATCAGGGATTGAACCTGGGACCTCGGTGCATGGGAAACATGTGCTCTAGAACTGAGGTACAGCTACTTTTCATTGGACCCATTCATTTGTACTTTTTCCAGAATTCATGGCTGAAAGGTAGGTGCTCTCCAAACTATAGCATTAAGAAACTTATACAGCCAATATAACACTGTAGAATGTGAATGGTGTCCTGCAGTTTCTCTGAGAAAAAAAGCCTTTTAAAGTAAATAGAACAGCATGGGATGGAGTAATTTCTGCGAACTTCTAAGAATAACTCCTTTTGTTTATTAAACTACAAGCTTCTAGTGCTCACAATTGGAAAGAAAGTCTTTTGCCTCCCAATTTTTCCCAAGAACCAGAGACCAATAATCTATGGTTATTATTTAGCATGTCTCCCAACTCTACCTAATAGACTTCATTACTAAGGAATTACACTGAAGATGGTGCAAGGCTTTTATTACACATAAACACTGGAAGAGATGCAGAATCTTACATTTATTGTAAACATGTCCACTAGGCAGTGGGAAGTCCTAATTCCTTCAGATAGTGTAGGTATGACTGGTCTACACATGCCATAATAACATGAGGTATGAATAAAATGATAGAGGCTTGAAGTGGTAAAATGGGCTACATCAGTTCAAATGTTCAAAGCTCTCTGTTTCCTTAAATTTAGTATTTAACACCATCCTTAAAAATACTGCCACAGAGAGTAGGTTGGGATAGGACCTTTTCCCCTTATGAAGTTTGAATACACCAAAACTAAGATTAAAGGCAGCTACCAGGACTCAAGGCTGTATATATTTTTTCATGATACCTACAGGTCAAGTTCTCTCTTTTGGCAAAGTTGTTTTGACACTTGAGCCAGAAAACCTCACAAGTTCTTCCCCTTGGAAATAAAAAAAAAATACTACAGTTGACCCTCTACATTTAGGGCACAAGATCCTCACAAAAGTGGGGAAAACCCCCAAATATCAATGTGTATGTGTGTGTGGCAAGGGGGAAGGCTGAGGCATGATGGCGAGGACAGGTGCCCAGGATCCAAACCAGGTCAAGGGAAAGAGAAAGAAGGGGAGTGAGTTGGCATTGTGGCCTTATACTTCCTCTCTCTCACTCATCTCCTTCTTTGAGTGTGGGGTAGCACTGGGAGAGGGTTTGTGGGACTGAGAAATCAGGCTATGAGCCATCCTTAGATGGCCAGGCAGTGGCTGGTGGAAAAGGAGGAGAACCAGAGGTGGATTTTTAAAGAGCCGAGCAGCCTGATCAGTGCAGCCTAATCAGAGCCGCTGAAAGGGAAGGCTTCCTTGGAATAAAGTTCCTGAGGTACAGGGCAGAGGTTAAAGAAACTTGTAAATAATCAAATCCATGAAAGTCAAACCAGCAAATGTGAGGGGCCAACTTTTTAATAATAAATGAAAAAGTAACAATTAGCTGATCTTTCATGAAAGCTAAAATCAGCTTGCTAAGGCAACTCTTTCTCTTTGCCTAGTGGCAGTATTTTATGAAATGACTCTTAGGCCATTTCCACACGGGGCGAGGGAATCGTCCCATGATGCTACTCACCGGACTTTTGGGCTCCCCGGTCCAGTCCACGCTGCTCCGGAGCAGCACGTGGCCGCTGCTCCGCACTCCTCTGGGGATGAAAATGGCGGCTTCCGGTTGGTCGCGCATCTCGACCAACCACTGAAGCTCGCCAGCCTAAAGCCCGCCCCCAGCAGATCGCAGGCTCGCACCAATGCAAGCCTGCGAATCTGCATAAGGGAGCAGGCCCGCAGTGGCGTGCTCCGTGCTTTTGAAAGACCTGTTTTTAGCGGTCTTTCAAAAGCACGCTGGACAACCACTTGGGGTTGTTCCGGAGCGGGCTGGGGTACGGAGCTACGTTAAGTAGGTCCGACCCAGTCCACTCCCAGGTGCAGACGTCCTCCCTGGAGGATGCTCTGTCCCATTAGTTTACCATAGGAAACCAAGTAGTTTAAAACCTGCAGTGCATTAAAACCTCCATTTCAAAAGTATTATATTTCGGATAACACATATTGACAGATGCTAGAAAAATGGAAAGGTTATTACTTTGCAGCAAAATTTTGTGACACATATTGTAGATTTGAAGTCCAAACCTTGAAGGGCAATCTCTTCTGTTACATGCAACAGGCTGCAGAGCAGGTTTGGGTTTATCCATACAATGGGATGTGTTGACTGGAACTCCATCCAGTAAGCATCTCAGTTGATGATATTGTAGGCCCTTGCTGCCACAAGAGGTTGAACAGGGCGATAATTTATTGACAGACCACCAGTAATCTGAAACAGAAGGAAATAATCCAGACTGAAAAATCAACAGAAATGTATTAATATGGATAAAAGAACAACAAATACCCCAGCCCTCTTTTTTGCACAGAGACATTTGGACGGAGAGGTGGCAAAAAGTTAGACCTATTCTCAGTTGGGAGACAAGAGCTGGCTTCTTGAACCAGAGCAAAGGCTCATCTTGTCTTGCATTCTGTGTCCAACAGTGGCCAGCCAAAAGGGACCTGCAACTATGTTGAAGGTGGGGACTCAACAGTGGCCAGGTAGTCATTATTAATGTCATCTACTTGCAGGTGTGTTTTCTCAAAACAATGAAAATATGGAATGTATTGCATTATAATAACAGTCACAACCACCACCACCACCTGGAGCAGGAAACAATCTAACTACCATAAAAGTACCAAAGCAGAATAATAAATGAAATATTTATTTATAAAACACTGAATAAATTTTAAAAAGATGCATACAAAGGTGCCTGCAAGGTCTCCTAAGAAATCCAGTCCTCCTGTACACTACTTTAAAAACATAAGTGGCAGAAATATGTTGGAAGATACAGGATTATGAATGAAAAGAAATGCTAAATGTGTATGAACCAAACTGAGGAGCAGATAGTCCTCTGATGCAAAATGTGGTATTTGGGTGTATAGTTTTTTTTCATATTCATGGATAATAAAAAAATATTTAAGATAGTAAGAACAATAAACAAAAAGATTATAAAGAGTTCCAAAATTATCTCTTTACACTGGGATAATGGTAAATGAAAGTTCAGTGAAAACAAATTATAGAGTGATATGTTATTGGGGCAAATAAAAAAAAACAGGCCTTTGTGGGTCACGGTTAACGCATATTGTGTGTCTTAGCCTGGAAGAAGTTTCAAAATTGAAGGAGCTGAACGTCAAGAGTTAATTTTATGTGGAAGTTCATTCAACATTTTGAGCCATCTGCAACTATCTTTGTAAGCATTCCCAGGATGGGAATGCCTCCTAAGTGTCTGCTGCAGTTAAGGTGAGAAAGTTTAAGAGCTAGTTTAAGAGCTTGTTTAAGGAGAGTTTTCCTAATCAGAAGAAAAAAATGCTTTCACTGGAGATCCTGCATTGAGCAAGGGTTGGATTAGATGATGCATGAGGCCCCTTCCAACTCTGTGATTCCATGACTCCATGATTCCAATTCCTGTGTGACTACGATAAAAAAAGGCTAAGGCCAAGTTGGGCACAATTAGAAATAGCATCAGAAATAACACTGTCAATACCATACTGCCTTTAGACAAATCCATCATGTGACCATATTTGGAATCTCTTATCTGACCATCATAGCATCCATCATAGTGTCTGAGAGCACGGATGAGGGATGGCAAATAACCTTTCCCACACATTATTAATCCTTATTCCTTAAACAGGAAGAGTCTTACAAGTATAACGTGTACTTTGAAGTTCCCTCCATGAATCCAAGGTAACTTACCCCCAAACAAGTGTGCCAGGACAGGCTGCATGCAGCATTTGTGATTCGTGGGAGGGTTCAAATACAATATATCTTAACTCTTTTATGCTTGATCATTTAGTAAACTTCTGACTGATAATTCCTGAGGGGCCTCAACTACATACAAGTCTTATTTATTAAATATGCTGACTGAGGCTAAGAGAGTGTGACTTGTATTTTATCATGGGACTTCAGGGTGGTGTCCAGACAAACAAACAATTTAAAACACTTCCAATGTTAAAACAACTGCTATAACAAGATAAAAATGCACTAAATGCAACAACAAATTTGAACAGCTTAAAAGATACAACATTTTAAAACTGTGTATGTGTACAGTTCAATTAAATTAAGTCTCCAGAGTTTTAATAACAAGCCATATCTTGGCTTGACACCGAAAAGAAAGCCAACTGCACCTCTTATGGGAGGGCATTTCACAACTGGGGTGCCACAGATGATCAGGCCATCTCCCAGGTCTTCTCCACAAGTCTTGCTTCTACTGGTGGGGCCCAGAGAAGACCCCCCTGCTGACCTCAGTCCTTGGGCAGGTATTTAGAAAGAGATGTGTCCTTTCAAATGGTCCCAAGCCATTTAGGACTTTTAAATGTCATTACCAGCACTTTGAATTCAGACCAAAAGTGAATTGGCAGCAGTACAGCTTGTAGTAGCTGCAGCTTCTGAATTATCTTTATGGTAGCCCAACCACTATGCCATGCTCTCTGCATTATCAACATGGGTATCTTATTTTCAGTGCAGTTCAGTGCATGGATCGTTATTTTATCCCAGTCCAGTTAAGGCTGTAGCTGGTGAACCCATCAAAGCGAGCACGAAGAACTCTGAGCCAAGAATCCATTTGGGCCCCCAATGACAGACATGGATCTATTACTACTCTCAAGCCATGCACCGGCTCCTTCAGGGGAACAGCAATCCTATCAGGTAAGCAGACAGCTTACCCAATATCTGGACCTGAAATCCACCAATTGACAGAACCTCCATCTTATCAGGCTTCAGCTTCAGTTTACTGGTCTATATTAAGCCCATTGCAGCGTCCACGCACAGGGAGAGCATCTGTACTATCTCAGCTAATTCCAATGCAAAGGACAAGTAGTCTAGGTGGTCTTGGTGGTCCATTTTTATCTGATTTTTTGGGGTGTGTGTGATGGGGAATCAAGCCTCTCTATCCTTATTCTGAGGTCCATGCCAGACAATGGAGTTTGGAAAGCTGCACAAACAGGTGGCCTCCATACTTTATCCAGTGGAGCAGACAGGAAGTTTGGGATCTAGGATTTGCACTGGGGAAAAAAATGTTATATCCTCTTTCTTTACTCTACTAGCTTGATGACATTTGGAGTCCCTCACCTATACCTACTTTTAAATGAAAAATCAGTATGTCAGAATAGCTGATCTATATAACACGCTGCTTGGCTGACAGAACTATTGTTTACTTTTTTCCCCTTATTCGTTTTTACCATGAGCTTCCTGTATTTTTGCAGGTTCCCATCCCATGTGAACAGCCAAATAAGCAGCCAGCTAATGGTTCTGAAATTAAATAGTCAGAATTATAAATTAACTGTAATCAGAGCTAGAGTGCTAAAATATTCCTTTTGAAATGAGAGCTCATGGAAGCATTCTTAAGAAGATGTGGTTTGTCTTATGCATTAACAGTATTATGTGTATTCTTGCTGCACAAAATGTATTTGGTAAACAAAAGAAACCATCATTGTTGGTTCTAACTTAATATTTACAGTAGCAGTACAGTGTGATGCTCTTATAATACATGTATTGATGTAATGTTGGAGAGGATGGGTATAAGAAAAGGATGATGTACAACTGAAGTACTCATTGCCATTGCCGCCCAACCCGCGAAATGAAGAGACCACACACAGGGCTTGGGTTGAAATAGGGCAATTTATTAATATGCCTAATTAACATAATTATGAGGTGAACTTGAACTTGAACTTGAACTTCTGACCTAAGACGGGGGGTCAAGGCCTGTGTGAACTATGGCAAGAGTCAGTTCTCGACCATCTTCCATAGTCCGTATAGCGAGATACCGGGCCCCAAAGCCAACCGCTGAAGCTGCGTTAAGACCTTGGCCGGCCCCTGTCTGGGAGGTGAGCCCCGAACCGCCACCCCCCGGGCTCACGCCAGTGAGGGCCAGTCCTGAGCCCTCCTCAAGGATAGCGTTTATCCTACACCAAATGGTGCCATAGGTACTCACCGACACCATTGACCCCCCCTACCGGCCCGAAGAACTCAATATGTCTGAAAATTCCTAGTTAACCAAATGTGACACCACCCTGTACAGCCAATTACCCAATCCCTTGGCGCAGTGTAGGGTAGGCGAAAAAACCCCTTTAACCGGGGAAAAATTCCTACCCGGCCCCGAAGCGACCAGCTGTCTTACACTGAACCACAGGGCAGGAGGGTGGGTCGTCGCCTGCTGGACAAAGAGGCCGAGAGAGGAGGCGGGGCGGCCCTAAAAACGGCAATGCGCCCCTCCCCCCTCCCCAGAGGTCTCTTCTCGCGCGAGGGTGGCAAAGGCCGCCCCCCCCGCCACTGCTTTGCTTGGGCGTCGGGGGACGAATTTGTGTTAACTGGTTACTGCTTCTTGCCCAGTATAAGCAGCTATCCATACTAAGTGTGTTGTGCGGCGCCTGTGGGTAGCACCATCCTCTACTGATTCAAAACTGAAAACAATAGGAAAAGGTTATTCCTTATTATTTTGTTCCAAGAAAAGTGTACAAGTAAGTAATAACAGAATCAGCAGCTAGGTTTAACTCTGTGCTAATATACCAGCCCACAAGTGTGTACATCTTTCACTGGTCATGGTTTTACTCAGAGGTGTAATTTCCAAGAGTAGGCTTGGCTGTATCCTTAGGCAGGGTGAGGCAGCTGCCTTAGTCAGCATATTTTTGTGTGTTGTAAATGAGAGTAATGAATTAAGTTACTTAGTTTGCTGTTACTGTGTTTTTACTGCCAGGAACGAGGAGAAGTATTTGTGGGGTTATATGTTCAAGTATTTTCATGACCTTGAGAATAAGATACCTTGTCTTAGTGAGGAGATGTTGTCTTCTTTACAGTTTCATCTCAGGCAGGAAAATGCTGTGAGCCAATTTACTTGGAAACATGGGAGAGAACATCCTGAGGTACCATATCCATTGACTTCAAAATGTACAGTTAGATGCAGACTTAAAACTCAGTCTCCAAAACAGAGATCATTAAGCAAATTGGAACTTTCATTGCAAGGGAACCCTTAATAAAACACGAAAAGAACCCTTTAATGAGAACATGATTGCAGGTAAACAAACCAACACTGTGGTACATGTATTGAGTGAGCTAGCACCCCCTGCCCAGTGCTTTGTTGTTGTGTATTTTCAAGTCATTTCTTACTTATGGAAATTTTAAGACAAAGCTATCACAGGATTTTCTTGACAAGATTTGTTCAGACTGGGTTTGCCTCTGCCCTCCTCTGAGGCTGAGAGAGTGTGACTTGTGCAAGATCACCCAATGGTTTTCGATGTCTGTGCAGGGATTCTAACCCTAATCTCCAGAGTTGTAGTCCAATGCTCAAGCCACACCACCACTCTGGCTCTCCTATCACACTTACTGCTAAAAAAACAAAACAAAACAAAACAACAACAGGAAAATCCTGCAATGTTGTTAGGAACCAACAAATGAAGAGTGGCAGTGTCCTGAAATCCATATTTTATTGCTCAGAAACTGTACTTCCATAAAAAAAATCTGAATTTTAAAAACTATCACCTACATGAATATGCCAATTCAAAAATAAATGAACAAAAACTCGAGTTACCTTGGATTGCCAGAGATGTTTTTTGCACGAGCAGACCTGCCTCGTTCTGAGCCATACAACTGATTTCTCCCTGATAATCGCTGCTGATGTTCAGTATATGAAGGATCTGACCAGATGCCAACACATGATGAGGCGCAGTGATGGGCTGACCAGCGTAAAACCAGGTGATGTTAGGAGTTGGATGGCCGTTAACTGGGCAGCCTTAAAAAGCAGAGAGAGAGAAACAGGGCAAATCTTAACAAATTGGGCAACTACTTACCTTATGTTTACCTCTTTTATACAAAAGAGGAGCAGAGAAACCAATGATTGGAGTTTCAGATATTTGGGGATTGAAAACATATGTGTATTACTATCTATTTATCATTGTTAGTTCACAATTGACAACATTCATGTTAAAATAAATAACCAGATCACCAGAAGGGACAAGAGGAATCTTGGACCTAAATCCAATATGGTCTAAATAGAAAAGATACATGTAACCAAGGGAAAGTCAGTAAGTCAAAATGTAATGAGTTCCATTGGGTCAATGAGTCTGTTTTACTTGGAATTAACAATTTAATTTAAAAGATATGAACACTAGAGATACAGTACAATCATAAATCAGAGATATACTGACAGATTTAGGGAGGGCTGCTGAATCATGTGTCTTTCTGTCTGTCTGTTCCTCCATTGGGGTTAAACACTACTGAACATGGCTGGGAGATCATCCTCAAACACTAAAATTCACTGTTTCTTTTGAAGATCAAAATTCAAGTATTACCAGAACTGTTCTTCTTGGGATGCATGAATAATCGGGTTGACAAGAACTGGCTAAGAGTCATACAATACGTGATTGTGGTGGCAAGAATATTGTATGCTCAGAAGCAGATAGACCCCATGATTCCATCTCAAGACTAGATGATGAAGTCATTGGATAAGGCAGGCAACATTACTGACAACATTATTAAGAGATGGTTCTTTTATTGATTACAAAAACATTGGGAAAAGGTTATATTGTTTTTAAACTCAACTGGAGGGATATAGGCAGCAAGAGGGTTTGATTAACTGGTACGGTTAGATTTATTGTGGTAGAATATTACATCTTTATGGTATTAAGGAAGTTTATTTTAGCAGTGAGTTATTTGGGCCAGAGTGGATTAAATTTTACTAATTGTTATAAATATAAAGAAAAGTAGATAAAGAAGTCAGAGGAAGTATAATAAAAGATAACTAACTACTGTTCTCTGAAGAGTCAGAAGTTAAATGTGTATTTGCTATTTCCTTTTTATGTTTTGATTTGCTTTGGGCAGTAGTAGTTTATTAGTTTAGAAATCCGTGTATTAATTTACTTTGCCTTTTTTAGTGATGTTTTACGTGTTATTGTTTTATCCCCTCCATGTAGTTTTATATTTCTTTAAAAGTGTATTAATTAAATAAAACAAAACAAACACACACTAGAAGTTACTGCTGAAAACCTCTAGAGAACAAAGCAGCAGATTGAACCAGAAGACTAGTGGAATGGGTGGATTCACTTCTAGAGAAGCTGCTGTAATCACCTGCCTATCAAACAACATTTTGGCATGGTTATCGAATTTAAGATTCATTACTTCTGCTCTGGATGCACTGACATTGCACATGTATAGAGATGATACATTATGACAGATCAAAACACTTTCTCTTGCTGTTATTATACACAAGAACAGGAGGTTTTGATTCCATACCAACTTGCATGCTTTGGTAAAAGAAAGGTAAGTTTCTGTTACAAACTTAATATGATCATAAATGACAAGGAAGTATCACCACGTGGTGACTTTTCCCATTCAGTTCTTTAAAAATTTTTATGTAAACATACCACCATGTGTACAAGATTATGTTATCACATATGTCCCAAGGAAGATTACTTATCACGTTTTCTTGGGCTGTGGCTTATATTTATATTGTATTCTCAGCCAGATTGGTATTATATATAAAGGGTCAATGAAACCATGTTTGCATTGGGCCTTCTTACTATAGTTCTATATTGCAGCAATCCCTTCATATGGGAAAACTGTACACAAGCTATCACAAATATCTGAATATCTAAGTGATTCATTGCTAGGAGTTTGCAATGAAGGTGCAGAAACTAGTTATGCGCTTGGGGTAATCCCAAAATGTTTTGATAAATCATCTCATATACAAATGCAGATTTTTTTTTCTGGCTTCCAGCTCCACTTTGAATTGTTGGATCAATCTTAAAACTGATGTCAGTGGGATACATTTACCCCAAGCTGCATTCTGAAAGAATTACAGAATGAAAAGTCATGTTGTAATGACTTGCCTAGTGCAAATTGTTTGGTTTAATGTAAATTCTTTTCCCGATTCTGTTTCCTGTCCTATAGTAAGGAGCATGAAAGGAGCTAAGGAGTGTGTGATCTGTGGGATCCCCGCTTTTTGACCTCTGATTGAAACACTGCTGCAGCTTTGTTTTGATTGTTGGCCTTATGCATGCTGTAGTGATCTCAGTGTTGGACTAGGAAACTAGGACCTGAAATCCTGCTTGACCCTGGAAGCTCACTGGGTGACTTTGGACAAGTCACACTTTCTCAGTCTAAGAGGAAGGCAGTGTCAATTATCCACTGAATAAATTTTGCCGAGAAAGCCTAGAATGCGGTTACTGTAAGTCAGAATCAATTTGAAGGTATGTAACAACAATGAAAGGCTAATAATCCCAGTGTATTCATTTCTCTAGTTATAATGGAATGCTTTTTGATATAGCTGCAGCCTTCAGACAGGCCAGGCTCCATTTTGGGCTGGGGGGCAGGTACCGGGTAGGCTGTTTCGCTGGCTCCAGCCATCCTCAGTGCCTCTCAAATTAACTTGCCTTCATGCACGGATCTTTGCCCCAGGGAAATAACACACCTTAGCATATATCCTGTAAGGCCCCTTCTGTTTCTCTCAGCAGGGAATCCTCTATTACCATCACCTCCTTTGGGGATTGGGTCCCCCATGATATTTTTGCAAAGAAACTAGTAAAATGTGGGCTAGACAATGCTACTTTTAGGTGGATTTGTAACTAGTTGACCAACCAAACCCAAAGAGTACTTACTAATGGCTCCTCTTACTAATGGCTCCTCCTGGGAAAAAGTGACTAATGTCTCAGTCCAGTGCTGTTTAACATATTTATCAATGATTTGGATGAGGGAATAGAGGGTATTCTTAACAAATTTGCAGATGGCACCTGTGATACTGGAGGGTTTATTTCCAGTCCCCTCAAAGATTGGAAATTCCTCCAGTGTTCTACGGGGGTTCTTGCCAGCCCCCAAGGCTGACTCCCACCCTTGAAAAGTCTGGCAATCTCCCCAGCGTTATCAAGTAGGCTGCCACCACCCCCTGAATTATGAGTTAGTTGGACAGTACAGGGGGACACTGTCCAATCTCTAAGCTTAAGGATCTTTCCACCTTCCCCCCTGAGTGAGAGAGGTCCTATGTAGCATGTGCCAAATACTGGCGTGGGAATGGAGAGAAACGGAGGTTTTACAGAAAGTGTTTAATCAAGGCATGCAAATAAACAAAACAATATCACACTTGAGAGGCTCCCCCCTCCCAGGTACACTTAGTTACAAGAAGTTGCAAAAACAGATATAACAGCACAGATACATTCTTAAGATCAGCCAATTCCCAAAATAACAATATCCCTAACGCAACTAGATAACTGGTTCTAATACCCACAACGTTCCTAGCTTAGATGGTCTAAAGGAGAAGAGAGAAGGGGGGCCAGGAGACACGGCATGCCTGCCAGCTCAACTGGCCCAGCTCTCCTCTCTTTGTTCTGTCTCTTTCTCTCCTCTCTCTGGCCACATGGCCTCTCAGAAGTTTTATATTTTCCTCCTTGGAAGGATCTGGAAGCATCTCCAAGATGCCCACCTCCTTCTTTGTGGTTGGTCAGTTCTCACCTTGTGACCCTTGATGTTGACCCACCTAGAATGTAATCTAATCCCAAGACCTCATTAACCCTTGGTTTACCAGAAAAGGGAAGTATCTCCCTTTGCTAAGCCTAGATAATGGGAAGCCCCATTATCACAGCACCAAATTAGGAGGGGTAGCTAAAACCCCAGAAGACAGGATCAGAATTCAAAACGATCTTAACAGATTAGAATGCTGTGCCAAAACTAACAAAAATAGTTTTCAACAGGGAGAAGTGTAAAGTCCTACACTTAGGCAGAAAAAAAAATGAAATGCCCAGATATAAGATGAGTGACAAGCTAGCTTGACCACAGTACATGTGAAAAGGATCTAGGAGTCTTAGTAGACCACAGGCTAAACGTGAGTCAGCAGTGTAATGTGACAGCTAAAAAGGCTGGGCTGTATCAATAGGAACATAGAATCTTGGTCAAGGGAAGTGATAGCACCACTCTATTCTGCCTCGGTCAGAGCCCACTTGGAATACCATGTCCAGTTCTGGGCACCACAGTTCCAGAAGGATTTTGACAAGCTGGAACATGTCCAGAGGAGGGCGACCAAAATGATTGAAGGTCTGGAAATCATGTCCTACGAGGAGTGACTTAGGTTGCTGGGTATGTTTAGCCTGAAGAAGAGAAGGTTAAGAGGTGACATGATAGCTATGTTGAAATATTTGAAGGGATGTCATTTGGAGAATGGAGTAAGCCTGTTTTCTGCTGCTCCAGAGACTAGGACATGGAGCAATGGCTTCAAACTTTAGGAAAAGAGATTCCATCTAAAAATTAGGAAGAGCAGTTTGACAGTGGAATACAGTGCCTGTATTATCTGTAGGTTTTTAAACAGTGCCTGAATGGCCATCTGTTGGAAATACTTTGATTGTGTTTTCCTGCATGGAAGGGGGCTGGACATGATGGCTCTTGTGGTCTTTTCCAGCTATTTGAATCTATGATTATATCCCATCTGATCTTGGAAGATAAGCAGGGTCAGGCCTGGTTAGTGCTTGGATGGGAGACTGCCCATGAATTCCAGGTGCTGTAGGCTGCACAAAACCACCTCTGAATATTCCTTGCCTGAGAAAACCCAATGGAACTCAGAAGGTTCTCACAAGTGGACAAGCAACTTGAAGGCACATATACACATGCAATAGGTTAGGGATGGAAAATGGATGGCTCATGAGCTACATACGGGCTGCTAAGCCATTGAACTTCCATTCCATTGCTTGCATTAAAAAAAAGAGAGAAAAAATGGAGTATTATGGTCTAGAAGGTATAGGCTCCTTTTACATGCAACACTCCCACACTTTGCTTTTTTTCTTTAACAGCATTTTGCCAAACAGCATTTTTAAAAAAACACTTTAGTGATCTTACAGTCACTTCCAGTTTTGTGAGCAGGGTTCAAAAATCAAGACCACCTCAAGCCTTGAGATTTCAGGGTAAAAAAAAATGAGACCTTGAGACAGCCCCTTTTGATGCCACAAGGATGATATTAGAAGGGGCAACCGCTGATGATACAATTAATCATGACATGTTAAGCATTAACCACAGTTGCCCAGAGTATGCCATTCAAATAAAAAACTCCATGTCTAAGCAATGAGGAAAATATAGAAAAACAATCTTTTCAAGGCTGCACTCTCCCTCTGAAATTTGTCCTCCTCACCCTGAAGACCAGAGAAGAGGAACCAGGCCCTGATATATGGGAATTGTATTTACACGCAGAGGGAAGCCTGTACAGTTCCTGAAGTGGTAGAATATGGGGTGGGAGTGATTCACAGACCCTCTGAAGTTGTCTCCCCCCACAATAAGGTGAGAGTCTTTGTCTCATGAATTTTTCCTACCGAACACATAATCTTCACTAGGAAGACTCTATAAGGAAGGCAGGCCCAGTTGCCTAGGTATCTGAAAATCTCCGTTTATATTAAAGGCTCTGTGCACAGTGGGTGAGAGCACTTGCTTCTGCAGCCTGCCATGTGTATAACTTGCACATGTGTTAACTGGCTCTGAGTGCCTTCTGGTGTTTTCATTCTGTTCCCATCTGTGACATATGTAAAGAGTATGGTCACAAGTTTGCTAGAATTACAGACAAAGGTTTAGGAGTCTGCAAAGATAATCAAGCCAGAGGGACCATCACTACTGTATGGTTTGCAACATGGGAAATTAACAGAGTTTTACTATCATATGAAAAGGAGAAAATGGCAGCGTATCAAATGAGGTTTACAAATAAAGGCAAAATCATTTGACATTAAACTGAGTCCCTAGCTAAAGTTAGTTTGTTTCCTTGGTTGTTGATCTCCTGCAAAGTTCTTCATTACCAAATGTATGAATTCTTATTCTTCTCATCACATATTTTATTCCCATCATGATTAGAACTTCTTCCAAAAACAGTCCATAAAATGATGTAAATACTATATAGCCAATAACAGGGAAAATAAATAAATAAACATGACTGCCTGTTCTCACAATGCAATGATAGGAGGCATTTTTTTCTCTTGAATGAAAAAGCCTTGCTAGTCCCTTTGAACGCAGTATGTAACAGATATTTTCCACTTGCATCTGTGAGATGAGCATCAATCATCCTTGACAGGTGACATAACCTCCAAATAACTCTTAGTATGGAGACAATAATGTCTTACACAGATCTAATAAGAACAAAGATATCAAACCACAGAACAGACTGAAAACAAACCTGCCTTGTTCTGCTCAAAATGCTAATATTAATCCTGCTCAATGCAGGTTACAAGCAGTAGCACTTACTTGGTGTTTTCTATTACCCATGAGCAAAGACTTTATGGCATGTTTATGGAATGGGAAAGACCTGGTTGTAGTGACAATCTACTGGGCTCTATTACTCCTACGCCTACTCCTCAAAGGAATGAAGAATGCAAAGTTAGTAGTAAATGTGACCCAGATCACCCAGGAACATCCTGTCAGGCAGGGATGGACAGATCCATCTATTCAATCTGTGTCAGTTTGCTGTTGCTATTAACTGCCATCATGTTGACTTTGAAATATGATGATCCTGTGGATGAGAAATTTCCAAGTCACTCTGTCATCAACTGCCCTGCTCAAATCTTTTAGCCTTAGGGATGCGTCTTCCTTGATTGAGTCTATCCATCTGTAATGCAGTCTCATTCTTTTTCTACTGCCTTCTACCCACTGGCGGAGCTTGGAGTGCGTGGAGGGAGGGAGTGGCCACAATGTGTGGGGGCGTGGCCACAGTACATGGGGCAGGGCTATCGTATAAGGGGGCAGGGCTACAGCACCCAGGGGCAGGGCTACGAGCTGGGATGCCCCCCCAACGTTCTCATCGCCCCCGTGTCTGGACCTGACTGCTTCTACCTACCTTATTGTCTTTTCTAGTGAGTCATGTCTTCTTATGATATGGCCAAAGTATGACAGCCTCCGTTTAGTCATCTTGGCTCCTAGGGTGATTTCAGGCTTGATTTGCTTTAGGACCCATTCATTTGTCTTTTTTAGCAGTCCATAGAATCTGTCAAATTATTCCTTAACAGCACATTTCAAAGGAGTTGATTTTCTTCCTATCAGCTTTCTCCACTGTCCAGCTTTCACAACCATACATAGAAACTGAAGACATGAGGGCATGCACAATCCTAATGTTACCATGCCATACACCCCCACTCCACGATATGATATAATTGGCAAAAACCATTTAACTGGCATGAAATATAAATTATGTATTGCAATGGTTGAAAAGCCATGCTGGCTACAAGGACTGGCTGAACACATGCAAAAGTAGGTCAGATGGGACCTCAAGGCACGGCCAGATCATAGCCAAGGAAGCTCCAGTGTTCATGAGCTTGCAAATGTCCCCTCAACAACTGAATCTTCAGAAACAGTTTGCTTTTTCCTGAGTCTACTGGAAGAGGCAAGATTCTTCTTCTTTCTTGCCTCTCTCCCCTCCTGAGTTAACTGAATGAGAAATACTTTTTCACTTTGAACTCAGATTGCACCCATGGAAATAAGAGAACAAAAGGGGAAAGCGGAAGGAGGAGAGAGAAACAGGGGTATTTTAAAAGCAGCTGGAAATGTCACAGAGGACTAACTGGGATGGTCCCTGCCAAATCAGGAAAGTTCGATGGTATGCATTATAGGGCTTCTGCTGAGACATATACCCCAGCAGGAATATCTTTTCTGTTTCCCAGAGTTCCATGCCCCTGTTCTTCCTCCTCACTGTGGATGCCTGCTCACTTTCTTTAGCTAAGCAGCTGAGCAGTGAGGACAATAAGAAGGAGCAGTGGTCCTCTCAGTTGCTTTGCCTTCCTCTTCTGGGCAGTGGTGAGGACTGGGCTTGAAAGGAAGAGGCAAGTGAATGAATAGTGGCAAGGCAGTGCGTCCACTAAGGATACTCCAGGGGCCTCCCTATCCCAGAAAGGAGCAGATAATTTTTGTTGTTGCTGCTGCTGTTGTTGCTGTTGTATGCCTTCAAGTTGTTTCCAGCTTATGGCAACCCTAAGACAAACCTATCATGGGGTTTTCTTGGCAAGACTTGTTCAGTGGGTGCTTGCCTTTGTCCTTCTCCGAGGCTGAGAGGTTGCAACTTCCTCAAGGTCACCCAGTTGTTTCCATGGCTGATTGAGGATCTGAGTCCTGGTTTCCAGAATCATTGTCTACGGCTCAAACCACTACACCATGCTGGCTCTCATAAAGAGCAGATGCTTGGGGAAATAAAACACATTAAATCTAACACAGCTACTACTTTCTTACATGGAGGCAGGCAATGAGTGTGAAATGATGTTAACTTTAGCTTCAAATGCAACAAAGCTAGAATGGTCAAATAAATGTATGTAGTGTAAAATCTGCTCAGTGAATTGTGTAGGAAGTGAGATGGGGGGACACGACATGGCTGGTGTTGGTTTTTTAGCCAGGATGTCTGCCATGCTGGTGTGTTATGGTATTTTTTAAAAATAATTTTTATTAACATTTTGAACATAAACATAAAAACATAAAACACACACATAGACCATACAAAACCATTATCAAATCAAATCTCATGGTGTTGTTTAAGTGGGCAGGTTGAGAGCGAAGGCAGCCCAAAGCATAGGCAATCTTGAGATCACTTCGCCAGGGATATGCAGGAAGGATGATGAGAAAAGAAGGGTGTAGATTGCCACAAAGAGGAGTGGTAGAAAGAGAAAGACAAACTTGAAGGAAAGACACATTTAGGATATAGAGGCTATGCTTCTGTTGCTAGAATTTGACTGTTGCCCTTGCTTTTGAATAACGAAATATGCAAAAGTTAAACCCACAAATGTTGAGGGCCAACTGTGATGCTTAACACACAACATACTGGAAATTTTTACCATCCAATGTTAATTTAAACAGGTCAGATTTTTTAGTCTACCAAAGGGTAATGAAAAATGTTTAGTCTTTAGAAGAAAATACACCCACACCTACACACATGAATGAATCTTCTAAACTCTAGTCCCAAGCCTGTGCAAAGGCACATTGTTTTTATGGTGGACCTCAGGAAAGCTAGAACTGCTGCAGCCAAAGGTTGGATATAATATGTACACTTCTCTCATACCTCCTGGGGTTGTCCCTGGCACCCTGTGAGGAGCAGGCAGGCACTTGTTCTAGCCCACTGAGGTAGAGGTTTTTGCTGGCAGTGGGGAAATACTGCAAGTCCATCTGCTTTTTGCTTCCACTTGGCCTAGGTTTCTTTGCTTTCACAACCTATTCAGTCAACCTCTGTTGCCAAAGAGTTTGTGGAGGAAGGGGACAAAGGCAGCTCTCTTCAAGCCTAGCTCCCCCATCATCACTTCACTTGTGAGAGGGGAGGAAGCAAGGCAGTGAAAAGAGGATGGGAAACAAGAGGAATCTTCTTCTCTCCCATGCAAGAAAAATGGCTCCTAATATTTTGAAATATTAGAACCAGAGAGTCCAGTGACTTGCCTAATGGGAAAACATTCCTCAAACTGTTCTGTCTCCTGAATCAACAGAGAAAGCGGCCCCTGTAGTCTCACTCCACAGTCACTGAGAACAAGGTATGAAAACAGAAAGGCACACACTTGCTTCCCAAGATCCCAAAGTCATGCTTGTAAGCACTGGCAGTTAGGGAAACCTTCCTCTGACTTGTGAACTGAGCAAATCTGATATGGAAGTCACCAGGGGAGAAGACAATAAATATGGAACAGCAGGATTTCCTTTTTACAGTTGATTGTACTTCTTTGGTCATAAAAAGCACACTTTACTGGCCAACTCTACTGTTATTGTTTCATATCTCCTATGAATAGGAGCTTTATTATTATTTTTTAAACAACTTGTATTGAAACTCTGGGTCACAATCTGGACATCAGTCAAAGCATAAGGAATAAAGGCAAATTTCATACTAAACCATTAGAAAGATGTGAACAATAGAGTCTATGCTACCAACTAGGAGCTGGCATTCAGTCTGTTCTGCATGGGGTTGCACTGTCCTTAAAGGATTAAGTTCCCAGGCTTGTCTCTGGTGCCCAAGTGGCCTCAAGGGTATCTTCTTTTAGCATGGCTGGATGAATCAGCCATAGGGTCTCTTGTACCAGACATACAATTGACCACAGTTGTGCCTAGTACACTCTGGATTATAGTTTGAAGTACAGTGTGATGTAGGATAGTATCAATTTTGAAGACTGTTTGGAAATTACAGTTTATTCAGAAATCAAGCAGCCAGACAGAACACATCTTGCAATCACTATAATCTAGATGGAACAATTGCACTGACTTCTACTCCTTTCTTGGATACAGTTCAAAGTGCAGGTATCCTATTCCCTTGGATGGTACAAGGGCATTCTAGAGTGCAGGGGTGAACAACTTCCAGGAGGTTTCTGGAAGGCATCTTGGAATACAACTGCATTTGTAAATAAGAAGCACAGGAAGGACATAGCTGGTTTTAAAGAAAAGTAATCCTTTTGTTCACACCACCTAGCAAATTTAGAAGAAATCCTATTTGGAAATAAGACCTACTTGGTGGTAGCCTCCTAGCTCTGCTATTATCTCTCCAGGATATCTTTCACTGATGCCAAGAGAAAGCATTTTTACCTTTTTTGGCCTGGTCTCTCCTCTACTGATATTTCATATGGAGCATACCTTCTCTTCCCCTTTCCACTGTTTCATGGAATATTCTCCAGGCTTGATCACTTCCAGCTTTGCAGCTGGACAAGGACTAATTGCTTGGAGCCATGGTGCATAGCCAGGGAATGGCCAAGGAAAGGACTGGGTTTGCTTTTCTCATTCACGTCTCCCATTTCATGTAAAAATAGACTCAGATCCTTTATATATGTAGGGGAGACACAAATAAAGCACATATCACTGAACCCTCCAATCTAATTTGTCTGTTAACATAAAAGATTGTCTTCATCTTTTGAGAAAAAAACTCTTTAGGGCTCCAACAATCCTTATTTCAGTCTGGGTGCAATCTTTTATTTTAAGGATGACACTATGCGGTGCGTGTGATGCCTCTGGATTTTGGTGTACATGCTTATGTTGCAGAATCAGTTACACGGCATTGTGGGTATAAAGAAACAAATATAGAGGCATAGGCCAAGGTCCTGCCCTAGGAGATGTATGCAACTCATACAGCTATATCTTTATTGCTACCCCCGAGCCCTCTCCGTAAGTTATGCAGCCCCCCAACATGGCCATATCCAGAGTGTCAGAGAGCAAAAGAATCAGCAGTGAAGTGTAAGTGCTTACTGTTGGTGAGGTAAAAAAATAGCTGGATGTGTCACCACCCCTTACTCTGACAACCCAGAAATGATCATGTTGCAGTGGGGTTTTGAGGGCTTATATGGTGGAGATTTTTGTGGGGCTTTTTAGTCATTGCATGGCTGGAGGAGAGTTTTGATCTATGCAGTGACTGAAATGGTAACTTGTGATGAGGCAGACTTTACAACACTGTGACTAATTAAGAGGATGCCAGACACATATAGTCATTGCCATTGCCAATGCCATTAAGTCATGTTTAGGAGCACTTACTTAATAATCAGTAAGTTTTTATGTGAACAGTGTCAAACATCCTTACAGCCCCATATGTGAATATTTTTGGTGCTACTGGAATATCCACACTACTTAGGGATTATATAGAGGACTTCTCCTCCTCCCTTGCTGTAGAGCTGAGCCTCTATCACACATGGGAGGGAATGGTATTGCCCCGTCTCCTCCTGTGCCTCCTTAAGTAGCTTCCAGTACCTTCTGGAAAGCTGGTACATACATCTAAAGCGTAGGACAAGGCATCTTGCTTGGCCTTTGCCTTAAGAGGACAACAAGGGGCACAATGGCTTGAGGAAACTGTTAGCTCTGGGAAAATGGTGGGTGGGCTTCATTTAGAGGACCCAGTCTACCACTATAGTGAGGGGATTCTGACTCCTTATCAGCTGAGGGATGGTGAGCTTTCTTTGCTGTAAACGCATGCTGCACCTGTTAACGGTCAATAAAATATTCTTTGTACCAGTGGTTTGTGCCACTCTTGATATCATATGAATTCCTTGGAGAAACCAGAAGCCAGGCTAGCATGTTTGTTCTTCTTCTTCCTCCTCTATATTTTTTAAAAAAAATACCTGAAAAGAAGTTGTGTGAGGGCAGGCCTGCTTTTCCTTTCACAGACTGGGGATGGTTCCTGCCTTCCTAGCCTTGCTATAGCACCCTGCCCCGCCACCTTTCCCTACTGCCCTTGCTTTCCCCTTTCAAACCCACCACCTTAGTGAGTAAGAGGTAAGCCTCTCTGGTCTTATTCAAAAGGATTTGATAATCTGTGGGTAGCGTGTTTCTATAAAAATGGAACTGAAGAACAGTACTCTACTGAGTCAGGAATTATAAAAACAGAATGTAATCTTTGTTGAAACAACAAACAGGGAAAGTTATTAGGTATTAAAAGGCAAAACAGAATTTCCAAAATGTTTAACTAGTTTCCTCAGCTCAACTCAGCTCAGCTCCTCAATTCAGATTCTTGGCTTCCCCTGTTCAAAGTCCTAATACCTAAGTCAGGATCTCACATTCTAACCCACTCAGAAGTGATTTGGTCTCTCCTCTGCCTCTCACTAGGCCTCTGAGAAAACCCAACTCTTAATAGCAACACTCTGCCTCCTTCTCTCTCTGAAGGAATCTCTCTCAAAAATGCAAGTCATTCCCTTATATAGAGCTCCTTCCTAGAAAGCTCAGCTCCTCCCACACACTAATAGGTTGAGCTCCTCTCTTACCCAGAACCCCTTGGGTCCCTTGGCAACCTGTTGCTAAGGTCAGCCTGCTTCTCAGGCTTACCACACTCCCAGGCTTCATCACAGGAGTCTACCACCCCCTCACTGAACAAGCATACTGCAGAGCTTCTCTACAATTTAATCCAGTTAATCATAGTTGTACTTACTTGACTTTCAGAAACTGAGAACATTAGGAAAGCTATATTTCTGCTGAGTTGGCAAAATATATGGGAAAGGAAACATCAGAGACTATTTGTCAGAAAAAATTATTCATAGAAAATATGAATAATCTTGAAGGAACTACTGAAATGAGGAAGTAGGCATCAAATTAATATTTTTAGCACATTGGAAATAAAAGAACTCCATCTATCTCCACCATTGGTTGCATCCCATTTATTTGACTGGTAATCTACAGATGCCATTTACAATTACCCTTTAGAAGCTTGCAAGCATGAGTCCTCTATGCAGATTATTTTTCATTTGCACAAAGAGAAGCCAATACTTTCTGGGCCAAATTCCTTGCAATAATCACATAGTGTTTTGGTGCAGTGGCAAATAGATCCTTGGTCAGATTTCACTTGAAACAAAGCAAAACTCAAAAATTAGGTGTGCATTTTGTGCATGTTTTAAACCGGATTGGAATAACAACGAATGCATGAAATCAATTCTTTATGCAAAATGTCTGTTGCTCGTACCAGATTATAAGAGAAGCAAATGTACTTACCAATGAGTACTGAACTCCCAGGGCTTAGCACTTTTCTGGTCCCTGAAGGAGATGTTATTACAGAAGGAATGCCTGGCCAAATGATAGACAAAGTGACTGCCATGTCTTCCAACTGAGGAGGGAGTTGTGGTGGATCTGGAAACACATTGAAAAGGCTAAGATACGATAAGGAAATGTCTGATATTATTTAGTACAATTTACTGCACTATTAAATACTCTGGAAAGTTAGCTTCTCAAACAGGACAATATGTTCTGCTAGGATGAGCAGAAATAAGGAAGGAAGGAAGGAAGGAAGGAAGGAAGGAAGGAAGGAAGGAAGGAAGGAAGGAAGGAAGGAAGGAAGGAGAAATAGTACAAGAGGAACAAAACAAGCAAACCTGCCCCCCACAAGTTCTGCCCACAAACACCATTAACAAAACCATTTTCAAATTTGGCAAGTAAAAGCTACCAGTGTGAAGGCAGCAGGTGAACAGAACTGACCTATAAGAAAGAAGCAGTTCTAGGACTCATCATTAATCTATAGAATGCAGAGTCCCAGGGTGTGTTTGGTGATCACTTTTTAAAAAAAGGATTAATCAAATTCACAGAAGACAGGATTATTGGTATGAATCTAGGCAGGGGCAGAAACATCTCTAACTATTAGAAGCTGTGGGATAACATCAGTGCTATTGGCTCCCTTTCCTTTCCTTGCTTATGACCCTCCCAGGGGAATCTCTCATAGAAACTTTGCCAAGCTTCATGCGATTTTCTGGCCAGCGTGGACATTTCTAAATCCCCCTGGCAACACCATGAATTTTCCAGCTGACTTCAGAGATCACTGAACCTCTAGCTCAGAAATGTTTGTACTTAGAGATACCGAGAAGCCCAGTCTCCTTGAAATATGACAGCAAGTCAACTATAGGCTCATTCACACATGCACAGTCATCGCCTGAGGACTTCCACATCAAGCAACAAGAGTCTTGTGTGTGGAAATGGGTTAGTTGGCCACGTTGTACTGCTTCTATTCAGTTCATCCAGAACACACTTCAGTGGAATCAATTCACACAAGCCATCAGATGTAGCATGATTAGTAAATGCACATATGAAACAAGTCTTTGTGTGAACAATGGGTTCGCAGGAATGCCTGCTTTTAAAACATAGTGCCAGAGAGAAAGAGAGAGAGAGAATGGGAAGCAGGGAGGAAGACTTACCCTGAAGGGGGCTTAACTAAGGTGAGTGTACATATTTTGCCCTGGAAGTTTGAGTCAGCAGAGATTAAACAAAAGCAAAGCATCAAGCCCTGAAAAATTAGGTCTGCCATGGGTACTTTTGTGTGTTTTGGGAAGCAATAATACACCCAGGCCCTCCAGAATGTGCACACTTCATTAGCAAATCTACAGTAGCTGTTGCTCAATCCAGCCCTCCGTCTTTCATCTCTCAAGCAGTCGGGAGCAAAAATGGCACAAACGTGTTATTAGGAAGGAAAATCCATCAGCAAGCGCCATAAATCAGCTCTAGGAACACATTTCCACTAGTGCTTAGGGCCTGACAATGGCTTTCCAAATCACCCAGCTAAACTCAAACTGCCTGCTATTATCATGAAACCTAAGACAAAGTAAACTTCACCCTTCGATGAACTGAGCCCCTGTTTCTGTATTTGTTCTAAAAAATAAAGGCAAGTTAGGTTTATGCATCTGTCAGTGAGGTGTGAAATTGGTCTGTGTCACTTTATGATTTACCACATGGCTTACTTCTCCCATGCAAGTGTGACAAAACAGGAGGATATTGCCTTCATTTAGGAAAGCCTGCTGGAGAAGAGAATCATTCCATCTTCAGCCAACATGAAAAACGGGTGTAAAATTTTCAGATGTGACTGACACTCTCCAGAGCTTGAAGCCAGTGGAAATGAATTCAGGAAGAACACTATTTCAGACTGCAAGTCAGACATTTCCATAGGTGTTAGTGTTTGCTGAGGTAGGGATGGAATTTTCAGCAAGTTTTAAAAGCCCACTCTTTATTTGGGAGAAATAAAGCCTTCCAGTTGCCATCTCTGATCATCCCTCACGCTGGATGGGACTAATGGGAGTTGGAGTCCGGCAAATTTAGAGGGCCACAGCTTCTTCTGTCCCTGATAGAGCAAGCTTATTAACTCATGCCAGTCAGCTTCACCCCCCCACGTACTTTTTATATATACTTTTTTAGACATTTTATTTTATTGTTTTAACCACAATCAATGCCATTTGAACTGCTGTTAACACCTTCTGTAAAGGGATGCCTTTGGAAACTGTTTTGAAACTTCAGTGGGTCCAAAATGCTAAGTGTGCTGACCAGGGCTGGATACATGGAACATGTCACTTATTTGTTAAACTGGACTTCACTGGCTACTGGTTTGTTTCTGAGTACAACTATGGCCTACAAGGCCCTATACAGCGTAGGTCCAGACTATCTGAAAGATAGTTTCTCCCTGTCTAAGCTTCTCCCAGTCTTAAGATCCTTGGGAAGGGCTTTCTCTCTTTCCCACTACTATCACAGATAGGTTGGATGAGGGCACAGGAAAGAGCCTTCTCAGTCACTGTTCCCACGTTGTGAAATTCTGTCCCATAAGAGGCTAGGATGGCCCTGGGCCTCTCTCTATTCTCCTGCAAGCATTTTCATTTTAACAGGCATTTGATGACTAAGGGGTCTTTCAATGAATGCATTTCATTTTAAAGCTTTCACAGCCATATTTAAATATTTGAAATAATGTCATATTGAAGATAGAGCAAACTTGTTTTCTGCTGCTCCAGAGACTAGGACACAGAGGATTCAAACTGTAGGAAAAGAGATTCTACCTAAACATTACGAAGAACTTCCTGATGGTAAGAGCTGTTCAGCAGTGGGATACGGTGCCCCAGAGTGTGGAGGTGTATCCTTCTTTGGAGATCTTTAAACAGAGGCTGGATGGCCATCTCTTGGGAGTGCTTTGACTATGGGGAATGACAACGCTGCCCATTTCTGCCCTACACTGCTATAGTGCTATTATTCCACTTTCAGCATCCTGTGGAATTTTGGGGTTTGTAGCTCACTGAGGCCAAAGAGCTCTCCAGCTGAGAATTCTAAATGCCCCTCTCTAAACTGCAAACCCCAGGACTCCACAGGATGTTGAAAGTGGAATAATAGCACTATAACAGTGTAGTGTGGAATGTTCTGTGTATCCCTGCATAGCAGCAGATTGACTCGATGGCCCTTGTGCTCTTTTCCAGCTCTATGATTCTATGTTTTGAATGTTATGCTTTTAATTGATTTACACTGTTTTAAATTAATGAGTTTTTTAAAATGGTTTGTTGCTGTCAGGTGCCTTAAAGTTGTCTCTGACTTACAGTGATCCTCTAATAGGGTTTTCTTGGGAAGTTTTATTTGCTATTGCCTTGCTCTTTGGCTGGGAGAGTGTGACTTGCTCAAGGTCACCCAGTGGGTTTCCATATCTGAGTGGGGATTTGAACCCTGGTCTTTGGGTCTCCTAGTCCAACACTCCCAAAGCACTACACCATGCTAGCTCAACACTGCAGGATTTTAAGGGTGCAAACTGCATCAGCTGAGAGAGATAGAGAATAAATGGTAGCAAAGCAAGTATGGAGTAGAAATTAACTTTTTCTTCCCCTACCTGAACAATATTCCTCATCTAAAGCTGGTATTTGCTTTGAGTAGAGATGCCTATTTTACGCCAATGGGAAATCTGCTCCTAATACAAGTACCAAGGGAGGAAGACAGATTTTCCTCTAGATTACAGAAGAGGAAGAAAGGGTTAAAGTACCTCTCCATGCCTGCTCTGATCCTGTTAAATATCACTCTTTACACAGCAAATACCACTTTTTTAATTAAATTAAGTACAAAGAGATTTTTAATATTATTTTGGCCTCAGGTCACTCTCTTTTATATCCTCTGGCAATATAGCTGTGCCTTTCTAGATTCCAGATCTGATCGCAGCTGACACTTGTTCTTTTTTAAAAAATGACAAGACTTATTAACTCCTCAAAAGACAGTGTTAATTTCATCTTACCCAGAACCAGCAACTGTGTGCTCTCAGTCATCTCCCCACGGATGTTGGCCGCCCTGCAGGAGTACAACCCTTGATCAGAAAGGGAGACATTTGCAATCAGCAGCGACCCATCATGCAGGTGACGGCCCGAGGCCAGCTTGGTGTTATTCTTAAACCAAGTGAGTTCTGCTTCAGGCACACCTGGTAAGAAAATGCATTAAAATAAAGATTCAGACCATACCAAGAGACTGTTGGCATTATGTGCATTCTGCAAGAACGTTGCTGTGAAGAACAGAAGTAACTTGTGTGCTTATCACAGTGGTCAATTATTTCAAGCTGTTCCACTTTCTATACTTGGAAAGGTAGTGAACTGGCAATGTGCTCTTTTGCACCATTACTGCATTTGTGCTTCAATAGTGTTATTTCCAGTGACTGCTTTCTTGCACTTGAAATATGACCACCCTGTTAGCTCTGCCTGTTGCGCCATGATTTTTAGTAAAAAAACTCAGGAAGTCGCTATGGTGCAATTAATTAATTGTGTATTTGCTTAATTATGTAATAAAACGCTTATAGAACCATCAGCACTCCCATCCAGATTGGAAAGATGAACATCCACTACACTATTTCCATCATCTCCTATGCTCTTCTGCATGAACCAACACTTGCCCAGTTCTGCTTTTGTATATTATTTTTTTGTTGTTATGTACCTTCAAGTAGTTCCCAACTTATGGCAACCCTAAGGTGTAATGAGGTTTTCTTGGCATGATTTTTTTCAGATTGGGGTTTGTCTTTGCCTCCCTCTGAGGCTGAGAGAATGTAACTTGCCCAAGATAGAGGTTCAAACCCTGGTCTCTAGTGCCACAGTCCAATGCTCAAACCACTATACCATGCTGGCTCTTATATCACTTTTTACCCCTTTGTATATTTACTCTTTATTTATTCTCTAAATCTTTCCTGAAATCCATGGTTTCTTGGGCATTAATCCTTAAAAGGATTATACTGGAATTGTGCTACTGTGCTACTTCCCATATTAAAAAAAGATAAAATAATGTAAAAAAACAAACCAGAAAACGGAGAACAAATATGCAGTGGTTCTTTTGGAAACTCTTGGGAACCTGGTGTCCTCCCACACCAACCTCTGGAAGCAGCCAGAGAGGTTTCCTGCTGGAGAGCCCCAGGGAATTCTCACTACCTCCACTACCCTCACTATGCTGTCAATAACACAACAAAGTGGAACAAGACATTGATACCCTCACCATAGCTGGATAGGGGTTTCTAAACCATAGCTGGATGGGGGTTTCTAAACCATAGTGGGATAAGGGGTTACTAATGGATTTGTGGGAACAGAATCAGTTTCCAAATGACCCAACATCAGTATAGCACAGTATAGTGCTGGGAGAGCCATGACTTTGTGCAATAAGCTCCAGGCAAAGATGTGACTAACACAGTGAAATTGCAGTATAACAGTGTCATGTGATAAGCTTTGTAATCTCTGAATGCTTTTTGTCCAACTTAAACCCTGAAAAAAAGCAGGTATGTTCAGAAAATAATACTGTTAATTTGTTTCCAACACATGAAAATATATTGCCGTGTTCTTTAATTTTCAGATGCTTCTGGAGTTTTTTAAAAAAACTATTTGATTTATAGCTTGTTCCTACTCGATTTCCTGGTAGCTTCCACAAATATTTTAAGAATTTTTATTTACATGCCTTACCTCCCAACCCTGGAACATGCACATGGACGGACACACACACACACACACACGGCTAGATCTTATTTTTATTCCCAATTAAAACAGATCCACTGAAATCAACAGCACCCATGAAAGTGATGATTAACAAATATCATCTGTTTCAACGGCTGTACTATAATTGGGACTAAAATTGGATTTAGCCCTCAAATTGATGACCTTAAACATTTCATGTGTTTCTTTATCCCCAAACCACCAGCGTTCTGCATTGGCAATAAAGCGAGTACCTGGCAGTGTTGGAACATCTTCCCTCACCACCTCACCAAGGAAAGTTCCTTCTACTGCTTCTGTACCCATCTGGCATCTCTCCATCCTTTAGCTCAGGGTGGGCACAATGCAACTTTCAAATACTGTTGGACTCCATCAACCCTAGCCAGCATAACCAGTTGGGAAGAATGTTGGGAATTTAAGTCCAAAAGCAGAAAGACTACATTTTGTCCAGCCCGCTGTAGTTGGTGACTGACGCCAGGCTACCCTTTACTTCATATCTGTAGCTGCAGGACACGTACAAGCACAGCAGAATTCTTTAAGAAGGAAGGGAGGCAGGTTTCTGGGATCTAAGAGTCCTCTCAAAGATAACAAGGGTCAGGCTAATCCCCCTGCTAGAACTCAAGGGAGAAGCTGCAATCTGCTCTCGGTCCTCCTACTGATAACTAGAGCCAGGCCCCTTTGTTAACGGAACTCTTGCAGAAGGAGAGGAAAAACAGCTTGCACAAAACCATTTAGTTCAGTTGGGTCCCTGCTTTCTCTCTCAGTTTCATTTTTCTTGAGTTTCTCGGAATCCCACTAGCCTTTTATCTTATCCATTCCCTTCTGCTACTGAAATTCATGTACATTTGGGCATGTGCTTTCCCTAATACACCCTTCAAAATGCATTTTCTTCAGGGACTAAAGAATATTGGTGTGCACTCTTCATGTATATCAATTGCAAGTTCATTTCTGTGTAATTCAAGGAGAAAAAAGACCTTGTGTTTGCAATTTCCCCCCAGTGTTTGGATACAGAAAGTTACACACTGTTTTGCTAAAGGCCCTGCAGCCCAGGAATTAAATGAACTTATAAAACATATTGATTAATGTGAGTTTATGTTGCATTTCTTAATCTCCGTGGTTAATACAGCTTTAGAGGATCACTTCACTTGGGAATGGTGGGTTAACCACTCCCCTCTTCCAATAGCATGCTTGCAATTTAATCTCATCCCTGGCACAGCTGCTTCAGTTAAGCTAAGAAAAAGTTGCCAGGAGATCCAGTAACTGCTCTCCTGTGTTGTATCTCATCTAGCCTTACCTCTTACTGAAAAAAAAAGAAGATATTCAGTTCACTTTAGCAACTTTATAATCGCTGGGATCTACAATAAATTGTTGCACTGTGTGCCCAAATGTGCTCCCATTTTTCCAACTCCAGACCCTGAACCCCTAGTAGAGTTTCCAGATTGAAAACTGAAGACAGCAGCTGTACCTTTATTGGTGGTGCAGAAGAGGGGATTTCAGCAGGTGTTGTTTGTCATGAAACCAGATAACAAGCAACACTTGCCAAAATTCCCTCATCTACCTCTTCCTCTTGATCATTTTTTCCTCCTTGGTCCTTCTCCCCGTCCTTTGCACAAACATCTTCATTTTGCAGTATTTTTGGTGGTTGGTTGTTGGTTTTTTTTGCCTTTTCCTGACTCCCCATCTTTAAAAAAACAATCTGGAAAGTTTGGCTTTCACCCATACATGAAGGAATCTCCATTGTTTCTCAGTGGAAGTGCTTTATGAATGGAGCTCTTGAAACTTCATCATTAAAAGAAATGATAATCTTGTTCACAGGACACTTCAGTGGTAGGGCAAAATCAAATGGAAATCTGCGATCCAGGCAGAGGTCAGGCCAGAATGGACAATTACTTGGTACTTCAGTTCAATGTTACACTATTTACATTCTATTCTGTCAACAGACATTTGACTTTTCAAGCCCCCAAACAGTAAGATTTTCAGGTGATGAACTTAAAAAAAAATCACATCACCACCACATTATGTTCTCATTTCTTTTTTGCAGCTAGCAAAAAAAGCTCAGCTCATTTGGAGCACAACCCCAAACTCCCCGACCAAGGTCTCACAACCAACACAGGGGGATTTTATTTGGATAAAACTAAGAGCAAAGAGCCTCAAGATCTAAAGAGTGGCTGCTACAACCTGCAGCTGTGATTGATACAAAGCAATATATCCAGACGTTTCGGTAATTTTTTTGACTTTGATCACCTGTATGAAAGAGCTGTTCTCCTCTCTCTCTCCCCCTTTACAGGTAAACAGAAAATAATCACAACCAAATGTTCCACCTGTTTGGAGTAAATTGCACGAGAAAGAGAAAGAGAGAATACATGGCAGTGAACAGCCACTAGGCTTTCCTGGGTATTCTATTTCATGTGAGATTTCTTTCAAGGAAATGGATAAAGAGAGCAAAATCACAGCAAGCTGGCAAGTTATGTCAGGACGTGCCATATAAAGAGACAGGTGCAGACGCAAATAGAGCTGCTGTTCCCTCTCATTGACCGTAGGGGGAGCAAGAGTGTTTCTTGGATCTGTAATTTTCTTATCCTGCTGTTATCTGTAGTGTGGATGGAAATAAGCGTACAAGAGGAAGGCGGCACTGGAGAGAGGGAAAAGAAAGTGAATGGTGGACCTATGACAATTTTCATGGTGGAATTGCACACTATAGCTTTCCAACTGCATCGGAAAAAAAAAGACAGAAAGTAAAAGGGAAATGTAAGGGTCCTAAGAGCTTCAGGTGGAAGAAGGGTAAACAGTTCCACTGAAGCCTGTTTGGTTTCCGCTCTAAATTTCTATTCAAAACAGACATTTGAAGAAGGAATCCATTCATCGTTATTTATGACACTTTTGTCTTGCTTTAAATAGAACTAGCACTTTTCCGCTCAGTGTAGGCCTCAGGGCACTTTACAGATGGTTCCCTATCAGGCCATCTGTATTAGCTCCTCCATGAAGTATACTTAACTAAGGCCCTTTCCACAGGAGCCTCCCATCCTAGCATGAGGATGGGAGAGGAGCGAGACGGCTATGACGCTTCTGGATGATGCTGGTGCGGTCCAGTCCTTCTCCTGTCGCCAGGCAATGTGATCACAGATTAAATCATTGATGGGTTTTCCCGTCACTGTGTAGCCATGCAACTACAGTGGTAACACATTAGTAACAACAGGATTCTGGCCAATGTTTCAATTGTATTAATGATTTTTAAACTTGTGCCTCATATTGTTTTTGCTACATTGAGCCCTCTATTTTTGTGGAGGTTAGGGGTGCAAGACCCACATAAAAGTGGGAAAACATTAATAAAAATAATAAACACCCATATTTGCCGGCATATAAGATGTACCCGTGTATAAGACACACCGCACTTATACACTGGCAAATACTATTTGCCAGTGTATAAGACACACTGGCATATAAGATGCACCTCATTTTCAAACAGTATTTTTCCGGGGGGGGGAATGAGTCTTATATACCAGCAAATACAGTACTTTTTTTTTTTTTTAAAAAACCACTTGAGAACACTTTTGTAGGAATCTCTAGGCCCCTGGACAGAAGTGGGCCACAGAGTCACGCTGGAAAACCTAACAATGCCTAAAGAAGTGTTCCCTCTAAGAATCTCTAGGTCATGGAGCATGATTCTGACATGTTGGAGGACCAAGACAGCATATCTTTTCTGTGGCAGGGGCGAAGAATTTTTTAAATGAATGAATGAATAAATAAATAAAATAATCAAATCCATGAATGCTGAACTCAGAAAAGTGGAGGGCCCACTTTATTTTCGTTAAACTTACATTGAAAGCAGCCATGGATCTCATATTGGGAGAAAGGCAGGATACAAACAAACACACAAAATGGACTTCACCTCTCCCTTTCCTTGGAAAAATGAAAGAGGTCACAGACTACTCATTAAGTCAATTGTAGGGATGCAACCAGTCTACTCAGTTTTTAAAAGTAGCATGAAACTGGCACTCCCTTCCCCATGTCACAATTCTAATGGGGAAAAAAAAAGTGATCCTCCAAAGACGATTCTGACAGGAAGATTTGTCTGGTGCTAATGGAAGCTTTCCTTCTCAGGGCCGGCTGCTTTGGTGGGATTTCTGGCAGCATGCCCGTGAAGGGGTGTTGGGAGTGACTGAAATATCAGTCCTCCCTTGTTTCCCAAGTATATAAACAGAGCTGAGATTAGGCCCTGAATCAGGTTCGGAAGGAGTCAGTCACACCCACACAGACAGTTACTCTTGGCCAAGAGGGAACATCATTTCAGCCTCCGCTGAGAAGGGTTAAACCCAACATCTACCATTTGAGCCCACCTGCTGTTAATTAACTAAGTCATGAGATGGAGTCAAACTAGTAACCTAGTACATAATAAGCTCACTCAGAGAGTGCCTCAGGCAGCTGCCTACTCTCTCTTGCCTGTCCAGTGGCAGTCCTCTGCTTCCTTGCAGGTTCCTTTACTTATAGACACTGTTCCTTTATTGCTGTGCCCTTGAGTTGACCTTATGCCTCTCTGAAATAAAGAGGACAACACTGTTGGTGCTTAAGTTCCAGTGATTTTAGTGAGAACTAAGAACAGTTTACTTGGTCTTAATCCAACCCATTGTATTCTGTTTACCATATAGTTGGTTTCAAGCCATGGCAGCTCCATGCCAAAGTCTCTACTGAATCATCTCTTAAATTCTCTGCCCAACTCCATGCTTTTCCAGTGCTTTGCGCTCTTTTATCATTTCAATGTGCATATACTGCTCATCAGCCCAAGTAATAAGATAAATTCCTACTGACCTCAGTTCCCAGGCATACCTGCTGATCTCTGTCAACACCGTGACTCTAACAGATGCTGTTGTGATTGATTCACACCAAATATTTCTTTTGCAATCAACCATCCATGCTAAAACCTATGGAGTATTTGGTTTTGTGCATAGGTCCATCATGGGCCAGTTAATTTTCCCCAACCTCACTCTACAGTGATCTGTTTCTGCTCTGGCTGCTGCAAACAGTGGTAGGATATGCTCAAAGAAAATGGCTATTTTAACAGAGCTTGGGAAAGTGATTTTATCTGGACTGCAGCTCCTAGGATCTCCCAGCGATGCTGGCAAGGCAACCTCTGGAAGTCATGGTCCAAAAAAAGCTCACTTTTCCAAGTTTTGGGATTTCCCCTGAAGTTTAAGGGGACAAGAGAGAGTTTGTTGTTGTTAACTGCTGTCAAGTCAACTTTGACTTAAGATGATCTTATGAACAAGAAATCTCTAAGGCCTTTGAGGCCTCTCCCTAAACTGCAAACCCAGGATTCCATAGGATGTTGAAAGTAGAATAATAGCAATATAACAGTCTAGTGCAGAAATGGCCTAAGTCATCCTGCCATTAACAGCCCTGCTCAGCTCTTGCAGACTCAGGACTGTGGCTGCCTTGACTGAGTTTATTCACCTGTAACTTGGTCTTCCTCTTTTCCTACTGCCTTTTACCTTACCAAGCATCAGAGTGAGAGTTTATTACTAGGGAAAAAAAAGGGGGACTGCTTCTATTTACACTGTAGATTCTTCAACACAACACAATTATACTGCTCTGATTTCACTTTAACTACAGTAGAACCATGGGTTTTGCAGTGTAGAGAGGGGTATTGAGACTTCTCAGCCACAGAGCCCTAGTGCTCTACAAGACTACAAACCTCAAGACAGCACAGGATGCATCCACACCAATTAAAGTGGAACCATAGTACAATAATTGTGATAGTGTGAAAGAATCAATGCCAACTTTCTTTAAATATGTTGTGGTGGAGGAGCATAGGGCTTTGGGACTTTTTTCAGCACAGGACCAGTGACATCATCTGCCATAGTGCCTGGGTTGAAAAAATGCTAGCAATTTAAGTGACTGCCCTTCTTTGAAAAATTCTTTGTATTTCTCATTAAAAGCCGTAGGTTGTGTTTTAGCCAGCTGAAGATCTTTTGCTAAAACTTATTGTGTTGTATGGGCTGAACCTATGTAGTCAGAAATAAGCACCACTGAATTCAGTGAAGCTCATTCCTAAGGTAACATACATCTGCAGTCACAGATTGTAAATTCAGTGGTGAGATTTTATTACTGCTTCGTTCGTTGTTTTGGATCTCTGCACTCTGTGAGGAAGACGATGATGATGATTACCATTTATTCATATAGCACCATCACTGAACACGGTGCTTTTACAAGTAAAAGAACAACAAAACAGTTCCCTGCCCTTAAGCTTACAATCTAATTAAGACATGACAGAAAAGGAAAGGGGATGGCAGTGTGGGAAGGCATTAATTCAACAGATACTGCCTCTTCTTCTCTTCCTCCATAGCCACGGTATTGGCAGTCGGGATGGAGGGAGGCCCTTTCATCTGCTTCTGGGCCTAGGCATGACGGAGCTGTGCCTGCCTCTTCTGCTTTCATGATGGGGTTTGCAACTGGAGTGCTCTTTGAATATAGATAACAGAAAAGCACCATTCTACACACTCTGATGGGGAATGACTGAAGATTCTTCTTGTATATGGCTACGAGGGCTGTCATGATAAGGAAAACATTCCACTGTATGAGGCTCAGGGCCCTTATACATCATATAGTTATAGCACTATGGCCTTTTCTGCACTTTGTTTTTAAAATGGAGCAGCGCGTCCTCCAGCGAGGACATTTGCACTTAGGGATGAACTGGGTCCGGACTACTTTCTGTAGTTTCAGACTTCAGCCCGCTCTGGAACGACCAGAACTGGTGGTTCTCCGTGCTATTGAAAGACCACTTAAAACAGGTCTTTCAATAGCCCAGCGTGCCCCAGTCCGTCTCTGCGCTCCTGTGTAGATCTGCAGGCTCACTCCAGCGCGAGGCTGCAGATCTTCTGGGGGTGGGCTTCTGGCTGGCGAGCTTCTCCAGTTGGTGGAGAGCCTCCACCAGCCGGAAGCCTCCATTTTCGTCCCCGGAGCACGCACTGCTCCGGATCAGCGTGGATCGTCGGAGGGAGCGCGCCAGTCTGGTGGGTAACAGATTGCCCCGTTTTCTTCCCAAAGTGCAAAAAAGCCCTATGATTCCACTTTAAATCTCAGGACTCGATCCTATGGAATCTTGGGATTTATAGTTCGATGCGGCACTAGAATGGCCTGGCATTCTAAATACCCCTCCTTTAATTGCAAATCCCAACATTGAACCATGGCTGTTAAAGTGGATTGCAAGTGCTATAAACACATAGTGTGAAAGGGCCCTAAGAGTAAGAGGGCATGTCCCTTTTAGCCAACAGCCAGGCAGGCTGGGAGTGGGTTCTTTCTTCAGTGTTTGCAATGAGGCATCCTCATTCACCACATGCAAAGGAAGCAGCTTAGGTGTGATGCGAGAGGTTACAAAGATCTCTCCAAAACTGCTGCTGCCTGCCAATTATCAGCTTCCTGAAGTGACCACCTCACTTTGCCTTATTGGAGGCCTGGCACAACGTGTAGGCTTCCCAAGTCTTTCCTAAGGAACACTACATCTCCAAAGGGAGGTGAAAATAACCTGAATGCCAAGTACACTGTGACTGCATTTAATTTGTTCTCTCTATACTAGAGTTCAACATTGCAGGTGGACACACAGGTGTGTTGCGAGTGTCATCCAGTTTCCTCCTGATTCCTGGAAACCAATATGACTGCAGAGGATTTTGGTTCTAGGAGGCTAGAGAATTACAGCATTTATTTGTAAATGCTCTGATGGAAAAAAGAACAATACTGCCATTTTCTTTTGTTAATCTCAAGAGAGAGCAAAAATTGATTAGGATCCTATCTGTGTTATAACACCTGCCAACTGGACCATCTTGATTCCAATGGAATGGTGCCATGTATGCCTTGTAAAATTATAAAACAGTAATGTACAAGAGTTAGTTGTACCATGTGCTCATCATGTGATGGGAGAGTGGGGTAAAATGGGAAATTAAAAGGCAGGAGGTTGTCAACAGAGAACTCTCTTGTGACCACACACTTCTTTGTAAAGAACAAAGCTTTTCCACAGGTTGCATTAATTTTGTACAACAAAGTGGAGGAATAACCTTCTTGGTCCCCCACCTTTTCATTACATCACCTTTGCATTACATCATCTGAGATACTTTTTATGTAAGAGGATAATCATAGTTCAGACCCCACCAAAGGTCTCATTTTTACAGTACTAGACCCCCTCCCATTAGCTCATCTGTGATTTTCTGTGAACAACCTCTTTCACTGGCTCCACTGCACATGTAACAGGCCAGTTGTGTATACAGTGAAATGTGGAAGAGAGACAGATGATGTTTGATCTGGGTGTCAATGATAAATATAGGGCTGTATAAAAGGGGACTGGACTAAATAAGGAGGAGGGAATTGGAGACATTCAAGATGTTTTTGGACTACAACTCTCAAAAGCCCTACCCAGCATCATCAAATATGGACAATGGGAGTTGCAGTCCAACAAGATCTGGAGAGCCACATGTCCTCCATACCTAGATTAGAAGAGCCGTCTAGCCATATCATCTTCAATTTAACATTCTCTTCCTTTCTCCTTAGGCGACATTACGGATGCAGGTCATTTAACCCGGCTCTTTCAAGCTGACATTTGTCCTAACCCATTTTATTCTGATAATTAAGGACACATTTATTTTCAAGATTTATACTGTTCAAAAGTGTGAACCATCCATCTCTAGTTTTAACTGCTGTTCTCTTTAAACCTCTCCCCTGCCAACTGTTTATAGGGATGTGTGATGCCTATGAAGCTGAGTGCAATTCAAACACATCATCTTTTAGAGCATAATCAAGCATCCCAATCATTTACTTCCACTCATTGACCTGCCAATTATATTCATTTATTCATGAAAAGGTTTGGATGTTGGGCACACTTTCCTCTTGTTATCCAATTAATCTACACGTCCTGGCTGTGTTCCAAGAAGCAAGTACCACAAGCACAGCCAAGAATTCCCTTCTGCTGGCTACATAACCACAGAGCCTGTGGTTCTTTGCCATCTATAGTCAGCAATGAGATCTGACTGCACACAAGGGTTCTCTGATTTATAGCTGCTTTGTACTATATCACTCCTTCTAATACTGAACTTGGTCCCAGGGTGCTGACAGGTTTGTAGCCAAACAGAGCCACTGAGCAACAAGAGGGAGGTACATGGATGCATGAATGAATCTCACAGTTTGCAAAAGAATAGAAATCTTTTTAAAACATAAGATTTTAGAAGCAGAAAACAAGATACATGCGTGCAATTTCACAGAGGAAAGGGGAAGGGAAGCTGGTAATGGCCAATTAATGAATAACCTGCTAAGGCCTTAAATTAAGGTTCTTGGCACAAATCAAATGAAATGTTAGGAGAGGACAAAACAGAGTGAGGGGTTGGAATGGAGGAAAGAATAGACAAATATTGGAGGCAGCAAGTGGGGAGCAGAGGAAACAAAAAGCAAAAGGGATGATAGAGGCCTAAATGAGAATTTTAAAAGAGAATAGAGGTGGTACTACCATGCCGTATACCCAAAATCTGTGATACAGTATGATTGGCTATAAATATTTTTTAATTGGTATGAAAGCTGTGAAACTAAAAGGACTCTGACTGGAAGCCTCCTGAAGACAAAGTGCCTCAGCATGGCCAGGTCATAAATTTAGAAGGATCAATTAGAAAACTCAACCTGATGAGTTTTAGATGGTTCTCTAAATTACCTAAGCCTAACAGACAATAGCAAACAAAGCTGCTAGAAGGAACACTGAAAAGCAGACATCCTGTTACTTCTTTCCCACGGAAACCATCCTTTTGTTCCCTCATCTTTCCAGTCATTAAGAGGCTATTGTGATTTCCTTTGATGCTTTTGTCACCTCCCGCAAAGACAATCAGAACCTTCTAGGCCCCACTGTCAGCTCTACCAGAGAGCAATTCACACATTTCCCTCAGGGCAGAAAAAAAGGGCTTTTAAACTGTGTCTCAGCCCCTAACTTCTTGCTGGTACCTTTAAGAACATGGCATGTTACATTCAGTGGCATAGGAACGGGGGGGATGCTTCGCCCTGGCTCGTAGCCATGCCCTCGCATGCCCTGGCCATGCCCCCATGCACCATGGCCACACCCCTGCATGCCCTGGCCACGCCCCCCACACTGTGGCCATGCCCTCATGCACCGTAGCCCCTCCCCCTCCCCCCACACTCCAAGCTCTGCCACTGGTTACATTGCATGAGGGCCCAAAATTTCTGTTCATTGTACTACCCTCAGTCTGAGACACACTTTGTGCCTCAATCCTCTTCTGCTTCAGGAATGGTAACTATCACCCTCTCCATCCCAAAATCTCCTTGCTATCCAACCTTTTCCTCCTTTCTCTCTGTTACCCTTGTATGGTTTGTAAGACTGGTTGACTACTTGCTTGTGTGTGAATTTCCCCCCAATAAAGACATTCTCTTTTGATTTCCAAGTGGTGTCCTACAGTTAGTACTGGTATATACTGGTGAAAAGATCCCATAAGGGATCTTTATTTCCCCACCTTTTCAAGGAGGCATTGGTACTGCTGGAGGACCTCAAGGTCCACCACCTTTTGGGGTAACAGTGGAGAGAACAGGAAATGACAGGAGAAATGACAGATTGAAAATTGAAGAAGTGGGAGCACAAAATGGATGAACATGAAGGAACGCACAAATGAGGGACTGTTTGGGACTCTTAAGCCCTTACCACATGATGTCACCATCCTGGTATGGCAAAGCATTGCTCTCAGTGGGGAAGACATGCTATTGCATGACATTGTTGCTGACCAGGTGCTGTTGCATCCCCATTCATTTGAAATCCAGTAATGGTCCCCTTTCCCACTGTGATTCCATCAGCTGTGGGTGTGCGGTAAAGGCTGAAGGGCTTGATAGTGCTTCCTGCTGCAGTACAGCACAGGAAGAGGTGGGGAAAGGGGCTCGCCACTCATGCCGTACTGCGGAAGGAAGAAGAGCATCCCTAACACTACCCATCCACCAGCAGCCAATTGGGCCCCGATCCCATCCCAGCAGTGGCACTGTCGGGATCCCACTGGGACAATGCAATATTGAGGGATGGTGCGGAAAGGGCTCTAGTTCTTTCATCCAACCAGATAACATTGTTTTGTGACACCAGGTCATACTAATATGAGATCACCCATTTTACAGTATATGCCCCAAATTAAGTGAATACTGACATTTACAGGAGACAACTGACAGTTCCCACTGAATATTTTAAATGGATGTGTATGTTGACAATCACATGTAGATACCATTGACACTGAGTGGTGTCTCTGAGATTTTGGACTTTCAGTTCATTTGGGATTGTTTCGATTTCACATTCATGCTAGCAGGAGCATTATATGTAAATGCTGACATAGCCACCACTTTGAACAGTTGCTGTTCATAGGAACATTTTTCTCTGAAGAAAAATGTGCATTCTTTGTACCAAACAAATCCTTAATTGCAAAGATCCTGATCTGTCTAAGGTTCTCCTCACCAGGGTTTCCAACCATTAACACTTCCCTTTTTCAACCATTATTTGATCATTTTTAAATATTCTTTATATCTTGAAATCAAAATAAACTGTGTAGCTATTTCACCCTTTCCTCCTTTTTTTCTTTTTCTTTTTTGGTGGTGAGAAAAAAGACAGCAGGTGGAAAAACATGAGAAGCATGTAGATAGCAGACATGCACATTAGTCCTACTCAGTCATTTGCTTAAACGTACAGAGCACTAAATGGGTGGTGACAATATCAGCATACCCACAAGCCCCACCCCAAATATCCCCATGTACTTAGTTGCATCAGAGACCTTTATGCATTGAGTCCAAGATCTTACAGGGCTGTGTAACTATCTTCAGTGTTCCCAGGGTTTCCAGCCACTGGAGCTCTGTAACCACATTGAATTGTATGTGGTTACAGAACCCTTTGCAGATCTTTGTGCTGTCCCCACTGTGCCTCAATCATACATTTTACTATCAACACCTAGGAATAGTGGCAACATATGTACTTGTACAACCCTTTTGTGTACACAGCTTGGTAAGGAGCCACAATTCCTTTTCCCAACCCCATTCTTCTTTCTTCCTCTTTCCCAGAAAGTCAATCATCTGGATGGCTCAGACTGGGAGGAGGTGGAAGCGGGGGAGAATGATAAGCTGCACCCAGATCCTTCTGTGGTGCTTAAACTCAGTTTCCTTCATGCTCCTCCAGCATTTGAACTCTTACTGTCCTCTTGCACTCCCTCCTTCAAAGAAAGTATATTGGTTTCATCTGTTTTTTGCTATAATTCATATTTGTTACAACTTTGGTGGTATGGCATGGGATAGGATCCAGTTTTCAGAGGTATGTTACCTCTGTAAGGGGGGATCTCCTTACAGCTCTTGGCGTGATAGCGTGATTGTAACTAAGGTCACTCTCAGTTTCGGGGGGTGGGGATAGAAAGAAACTTTTAAAATATTTAAAATATGGTTAAAATGTATGCTTCTTGAGTGTCAGGAAACTCTGACATAGAGAATTCCGGATTGATGAGCATCTTCACAGTTCAAGACCTATTTATATCTTCTGTGCAGGGAACAGAATTTTGTGCAGACTAAGTCTTGAACTGTGACTATTCTCATCGATCCTGAAATGCGGGAGACAGCATTTTCTGCACAAAAATACCATGTGCAAATTTTGTCCAGAATAAGCCTTAAACTATGCAGAATAATATATTTTCTGTGCCAAAAAAAAAGTTATTTTCTATGCAATTTTCTTTCTTTCTTTCTTTCTTTCTTTCTTTCTTTCTCTTTCTTTCTTTTTTGGTAGATTTTGTGCAGAACAAATCTTCTCAGGTCCCAGGCAGGCGTTCTTTACCTAGAGACCAATTTGAGACTGTTTGCTGCATCATCATCATCATCATCATCATCATCATCCATTTTTATTGTTATTATCATTATCCCATTATGTCCACACCCCATGACTCAAAGTTACTTGAGGTCTGCTTCACAGTCCTATCAGACGTATCTGTGAAGATGATGCGAAGGATCTCTACAGAAAACCTCAAAACACAGGCAAGCTCATATGTGAAGATATGGTCCATCAGAGAGATTGGATCTAAGGCAAATAAGGCTTTATAGGATGTAACAAAACACTCTGAATTGTGTCCAGGAATAGACCAGTAGCCAGTGGAGCTGTTTTAACAAGGGAGCTGTATGCACGCAAAACATCCTGCCATTGACTACTTTTAAGAGCAGAACTGGTCAATCACTTAGCACTGTTCAGTGTTGCACTGGGATCCTTGTAGAAAGAGGTAATGCAATGTAAACACACAATTCCAAACATGCTTATCAAACATGGTTAGTGCTGTCTCTCACCTGCAACTTGGCAGTTAATGGTCACATTTGCTCCTGGAATTGTTTTGACTGTACTTCCAATATCAACTGTGATGGTAGGCAAGTCTTTGTTGTTTAAAGTGGTTCGTGATGTCTTTATCAATGGTTTCCCTATAAAGATAAGGCACGATAGGTTATAAAGCATCAAAGAAAAGGAACAAAATAAGGGCATGCCTGCGTTTTCTTTTTTGTTAAATATACCACAGAACTTGGAAGTTTCCCTTTATTTTTAGAAACAATTCTCACAGTTCTGTGGCCATGCTGTCTGTGGGATTCTGGGAACTTTAATTCTGCCAGCTATGGTCTGCATGCCTTTAAACACTTCGCAGATGAATACTGGGACTCGTGTGGCTGAATAGTATCAGAGTGGAGTTAAGATGATAAAAGTTGTTCACAAGGAAGAACACACAAGCTAGGAGAGGGTGCAGCACTTTGTTTTTGCCCAAGTCTACTGGGAAGGGAAAGATGCCACTTTTCCTCTCCTCTCCCAATGCTGAGTTAATTGAGTGCAAACTTTGAACTCAGTTTGTGACTGTTGAGGTATTCTGAGGACAAAAGAAAAAAAATGGGAGGAGAGAGAAACTGGAACATTTTAAAAGCAGCTGAAAAAACCAGGATGACAGAGGATTAATTTGCAGATTAATTTCTGTCAAATTGAGACAATTGGAGGGTATAGTTCTGCAACTGTGACCAGTCACTGGTAGTCCTTGATTACAACTCTGCTCCTTATCCCCACATGCATAAAAGCTGGTTTTGTACCAAAGCTTTCTTTCATCCTGATATTTTTTGTATGTCTCTTTGCTTGTTTTTGCTTCCTTAAAATTGTTTTGATCTTCTTTGTGCAAGAGAAAAACTGCAAAGTTCACTGAATCACAGAAGGGTTCAGTGCCGTGGGGACAGTGGGGGAATACAAACAAACTAGAAATACATGAGCCCCAGTTAAGATTCCATCTAGTTTATGTTATCTTCTTGTATTGGAGCCAGGCCACATCCGACAGTGTTAATGTGAGATAGGTTCTGAATGCAGGCTGCCTGCACAGTAACCTCTCCCTTAAGAGGGATTGTTCATGGGCCAGTGGAAGAAGAAATGGATGTTGTCGTGTGATTCCATGGGCTCAGGCCCAAGACAGGAGCCTATAATGCCTCTGAATTAATCCAGCTATAAATCTACAGTGGCAGGAAAAGGAAAACAGTTGGCTCACAGAAAATGGGTGGAAGTTAAGAAGGAAGAGGAGGAGGAGGAAGCGAAGGAAGAATTACGGGTGCTTTAGTTGGCGGTATCAATGAAAAGTATGGAAATTTGGTTTTGCTCCTGTACTCCTCCTCTGCTCCCACACTCAAAATTCAACTGCTGCTAATTAAAATCCATAAACTGTCATGACAGCTAACATGTGCTCATGTGGAATTGGCAGGGTATTAATCCACATATTCGAGGAATAGCCCACCTAGCACTGCTGCTGAGAAGTTTCTGTTTACTTCAGTGGTTCTTTTGTGGGCTGCACCCTCATATTCCTTAAAAGTCAAAGTAAAGGAGTATCCCACCACAAGCATGTTCCATTCAGTCATGAAAAGTTCACAATCCTCAGAGTTCTTAACTGAGTGCTCTTAAATCACAGCGGAGGAAGAGAGACCTCAAATGGCAATTGGCCTTTTAATTTCTCAGATGGTTTCCCCCCCCACATGATCTCTCCATTAGAATAAATATCTATTAGCTGCTCAGCCCATAAAAAGGAGCATATGACTCCAAAAATGGAACCACATTTTCTCTAGTGGTTCTCATGTGCTAAATTAATCAAAGAGGCCGGGTGTGTCATTTAGACTGAACAAAGCTTACCCACTTCCTCTGGAGAAAAGTTCAGGCCTCCACTTTCCAAAGAGGGTGGTGGTGATTATTTTTTTTAAAACTTTATTTTATCACTTCCATACAACTTGGTCTCCAGATTCCAAACTGCACCTTCAATTCCTACTTGAAAGACGAGGTACTTTGGAAGATCTCCAAGAGGAGTTTTTGCCTCTGGAAAATGTGGTACAGGAGGTTTCTACTTGCTAACTTGTTTGCAATTGGAAAATGAAATTAAGACATGGGTTGTTCTATTAGAAAAATGACTTAGTGGTTACTGAAAACCAGAACTTGAAAGTAATGACTTATGAGTGACATCATTATCTTTAGTTAGTTTTTACAAGATAACAAAGATGTAATGGAGTCACATTTCATAAGCAATGGAATAAGCAGGAGTGAAGTAATTTCACTGATTCAATGAGTAACTGCTTCTACTTACTTTCAAATGGTATTTTTAAAGGGCATTTTAAAGTCACTTTGAGAAGAACTTCCAAGTTTTATGCCATTTTCTCATAATTCCAAAGGGTTTTTTACTCTCAAAATTACTAACAAAACATAATAGGAAAAGGATGGGCAGCACAGCAAGCAGTGTAATAAGATACGTTTTTCAACCTTGCATCAAATAATGGCACAATAGGATTACTTTTCAAACACTACCAAGAGTAATTGGAAAAAGTATCACTCCAAGCTCTGCCAAAAAACTACAAGGACATCTATCTGGGATAGAGTTGCCAGGTTTAGGGAACTGGCTGGAGCCTCAGGTAATTGCTATGCTTCCATGGATCTCCAGCTGGGCAGACAAACATCAGGGCTGAAGGAGAAGAAAATCTGATTTTTGTAGGTAAGGCAGCACTAAAACCTGGGCATCCATCTCCACTTGTTTCTCGTTAGTACCAGGCCTCATTTGCTCAGTTTAAAGGTGTCTGTATGTGTGTTTTGCTCATCCCATGTTCATGCTGCTGACCCAGTAACCCTAATCTGGGGTGTAGGTGACAGATAGCAGACTGCAATTGATTAGTCTCTATACATTGATTTGGATGAAAACTGTGACTTGAATGAACAGGCTTCCTTCCAAAATGATATTTATCATCTTTAGAAGCTACCCATTGGGAATATAACTAACTATAAAGATTCTTTATAGACTGGTCTGCTATGCTACACAACAAAATGTTAAGCTTTAAAACACTAAATCTACTTCTGATGTCTATTCTACACTGTTGACAGGAGAGTTCTATAATGGATGAATTAGTCCGGTGTTTTATATTCCATAGCTTTTAAAAGGAAAAAAAAAGTTCCATTCTCCTTATTGTGTTAAGGTTTTGTTTTTTTTTTCCAGGAGAAGGAACTATATTGATATTCATTCAAGGTATTCTAGAAATAGGCATAAGAAGGAAAACCATTAGTCACATTTGGATGAAATATTAGTCTTTAGTAACTAGTTTAATGTTCCAGGAACAAGCCTCATGCTTGTCTACTCCCGCTTCCTCTGGCTTTCTTATGAGATTGGAAGCATGTGCTTCCATTTTCAACTGTATGCCATTTCATCCAAGCCAGGAAAAAGTACTATTAGTTTAAACTGTGATCTGCCTAAACAGGTCAGCATTAAGCCATGGTTTCTGATTCTTCAGATAAACCATACTTCAGATGAAACGCAGTTCCTGGTTTGGATGAAATGGCAAACAGAGGTTAGTTCAAATAGGAAGCATATGCTTCTGATCTCCTTGTGGCCACGCCAAAGGATTGGTGTGTGTGGGCAGGCTTGGATAGATAATGCTGTAGTTTATTTTAGAGTTATCTACAGACTTTATGGGGAAGTGATTGTAGGCGGAAGGGAAGGAGATAACAGGAAAGGAGGAGAAGATTAATGATAAGGTAATAGCAAGCATTTCTGTTTCCTTACCCCAGTGACCCAGGGGGGTTAAATAGGAAGTTCTGCAGGCCAGTTGCCAACCTTTGACTGGCCAGATTAGATCCACAGGCTAGAGACTCTTCCATTTTCAACATCACCACCACCACCATTGCCACAATCACTACAATTTCTCTTTTTCAGACTTGTGATGACATGCTTAATCCTGCAACCCTGCGGGCAGCTTTTTTGGACACATATGGTTGACCATTGTAGTACTGCTACCATTACAATATGGCCAGCCACAGGGCTCATCCAGTTTGAATTGAATTTCATACTTTGAGATATGCAGCTTTGCATAAAAAGAGTCCGCCACTGTCCTGAGCTTGTAGAAGTTACTTGTTGAACAGCTCCCATAATCTGCACTGGGTAGGCTTGTAGTGGGGATTCTGGAGCCTAAAGTCCAGACTTTTTCAAGCTCTGCTTCTGTCCATGTAATATTACTGTAATGTTACCATTCTTATGGTCCTCTTTTTCCCACTTTTCCCTCCTTTACACCTTTCTGTGTCACCCCTACACACACACACACACACACACACACACACACACACACACACACACAGAGCAAGCTCTGGTTGATAAATAAAAATTGATGTGTTCAGAAGTAATATATGTTTGCATACCAGATGCAGTGACCAAGAACAAAGCCTAATTTTTCTTAATTTCTCTTGGCACAGCACTTACTTGTTAATACTGACTCCTCACACAAAAGAGTGAGGCCCTATCTGCAACTCACCTTTTCGCGGAGCTGGGGTGCGGGGATCACGTGAGCTTGCGAGAGGCTCTCGTGTCTCCGTTGCTTCAGCTCCATAGCGGCTGCCTGCTCATGTGAGAGCTCCTCCTCTTCCTTCCGCAGTGCAGCCTGGGATTTTCCCAGGCTGCGCTGGGGCAGGAGGCGTGAGCACCGCGGCTCCGGAGCTCTGCACGCACGGCAAGTGTGCGTGGGGCCCCAGAGCGATGCGCGATCGTGCACCATTTTTGGCTCAAAGCTGAAAATGAAATAGTGCGCGATCGGCACCTGCCATCCCCTGGAGCATTGCATGATTGCGAGTGCATCATGTGGACTGCTCTTCACAATCGTGTGACACTCCAGGGACCCTTTCTCATGGCAAATGCCGTGTGAAAAGGGCCTTAGTTTTTAAGAAAACCTGGATTGTTGATTCTTCAACTTCTTTTGATGTCTATATTTGAGTTCTTTCTGTTCCTGGCTTCCTGATTTGTAGTTTTAGTAAGGGATGGCAGTATGTTACTATTACTTACTTACACCTATGCATGCTGCTTACACATGCTTGATTAAAACCTTGGGAATTAGTGTCAGATGCAGTCTAGAGACCAAAGGCCTTACTCATGTACACCCATACATTCTAGGGTCTGCAAATCCAATCAGCAGCACTTCATTCCTGGTTATTCAGGTGCTTGCCCTTTCCTCCTCTCACCAGTGGGATGCCATATCCTGTTGAATCTTTTTGCCACAGCACAGGAAAAGTCAAGAGGGGCTAAAGGACTCCAGGATTTCTAAGATTTAAGACAACATGTTCCATGGGGCTGAATGCTTCTCTCTGTATGAACAGGTTGCATACCTGTAACTGTGGTTCTTCAACTGGTCATCTGTGCCCTCATATATTAGGAGCTTTCGCGCCTGTGTGGTAGCGTTTGGAAAATTCCAGAGCTTAGTAGCTTGGTGGGAACCCCTCCCCTATGCCGGTACTGCGCATGCTCAGCCTGCCGAGCAACAGTCACTCCTCAGTTCTTTAGTCCGCCGAGAAAAAAGGACCTGAAAAAGAGGGGACGGTTGGGGGTGCATGTATGAGGGCACAGATGACCACTTGAAGAACCACAGTTACAGGTAAGCAACCTGTTCTTCTTCTTTGTGATCTCTGTGCCTCATACATTAGGAGACTGTGTAGCTTACTGGTAGGATGGTGGGTCAGGTCCTACAGAACAGAAGCCAGCACAGCACGTCCAGACCAAGCATCTCGACAGGACCGGCAGTCTAGCCTGTAGTGGCGCACAAAGGTCAATGGCTGGGACCAGGTCACCACACGGCAGAGTTCCTGCAGGTCGACTCCTTGCAGGAGGGTTGCAGATGTAGCCACGGCTCTGGTGGAATGAGCCCAGAGGAATGTTGTTGGCGGCTTCTTGGCAAGCTCATAAGCCAGGTGAATAGTCTGGACCACCCATTTAGCAAAGCGTTGGGTGGAAACTTTGTGGCCTCTTCGATGGCTGCCATAGCACACAAAGAGGTGCAGGGTCTGTCTGAAAGAGGCAGTCCTGTCCTTGTAGAAGGCCAAGGCCCGATGAACATCCAAGAAATGAAGGGATTGCTCCAAAGGTGTAGTCAGGTCCGGGTAAAAGGTGGGCAAGATGATGTCTTGACTCAGGTGGAAGTTAGACACCACCTTCAGCAGGAATGAAATGTCAGGCCGAAGGACCACCTTGTCCCTATGGAAGACGAGGTATGACTCATCAGATCGCAGGGCTGTCAGCTCTCCCACCCTCCTAGCAGAGGTGACAGCCACCAAGAACGCAGTTTTCATGGCGAGCAGCCTGTCATCTGCAGTCACCATGGGCGGTCTAGTCAGCTGCGATAGCACCAGCGATAGTGACCGTGGTGGTAGCGGCAGCAATACTGGTGGGTAGAGGTGCTGCAGGCCCTTCAAAAACTGCTTCATGGTACTGTGACGGAAGAGAGCCACTGATGGGGATCGTGGTGGTTGGTATGCCACAATAGCAGCGAGGTAAACCTTCAGTGACGGGAAGGCCAAGTCCTGCTGCCGAAGGTGTAGGAGGAAGTGGAGCACAGTAGGCAGGTTGACAGGTGATACCAGCTCTCGTCGTTCCTCCGCAAAGGCAACAAAGCGCTGCCACTTGTAGTGGCAATTGTGGCATGTCGACTCCTTCCTGGCCGCAGTCAGGACATTGCCGATGACAGGATCGTCTAAGGCGATATCCTCCAAGCATGGAGGGCCAGGAGCAGCAGGTCTGGGTAAAGCACAAGACCACTGGTGTGGGATAGGAGGTCCGGAGAATCTGGAGGTCCGGAGAATCCAGGATAGGAGGTCCAGAGAAACTGGAGAATCCGTTCATGGGCGGCCTCGAACAGGGGGCCTCGGCCAGTACAGTGCCATGAGGACGATGTCTGCTCGGTCCACGAGGATCTTCGATATCACCCGGCCCAGGAGGGGGAACGGAGGGAGCGCGTAGAGGAATCCTCGTTCCACTGGAACTGGAAAGCATCGCCGATGGAGTGGCGATCGCGGCTGGCCCCGAGCAGTACCGACGACACTTCGCGTTCTGGCTGGTGGCAAAGAGGTCGATCGTCGGCTCCCCCCATCGATCTCGAACCATCTGGAAGGCCTGGCTGGAAAGGGACCACTTGTGCTGGCATGAGGTGTCCCTGCTGAGGGCATCCGCTGTGGTGTTCTCCTGCCCAGCCAGGTGAACTGCCACCGGATGGATTCGGAGCGAGACGCACTAGGTCCAGAGGTCAAGGACCCAGAGGTCAAGGACGCTGTTGAGCAGGGTGGTTGAATGAGTCCCTCCTTGCCTGTTGACGTGGCAGACCGCAGTCGTGTTGTCCATCAGGATCAACACTGTGCAGCCTGTGACGAGGTGTCGAAATGCCCGTAGAGCTTTTGAGATGGCAAGCAGCTCGAGGGCGTTGATGTGGAGAGCGGTCTCGTGACCGATCCACTGGCCGCGGACTCTGAGGTCGCCGCAGTGTGCTCCCCACTCATAGAGGGATGCATCTGTCGTTACTGTGACTTTTGGATTCTGCTCCCGGAACAGCATGCCCGACAGGAGGTGGCTATAAGACTGCCACCACAGCAGGGACTGGTGCACCTGTAGAGGTAGCTGGTAGCAGCGTGCCTGGTCGTCCAAGAGTGGATCGAAGACTTGAACAAACCAATGCTGAAGCGGTCATGCGCGAAGCCTGGAGAGGTAGGTCACGGCAGTCGTTGAGGCCATGTACCCGAGGAGTTGTTGGATTCTCCTCGCTGTTACCGTCGGGGAATGGAAGAAGGTAGCGCTCCCAATGGAGCGTCCGCACCAGGTCCATTGGTAGGTACGCCTTTGCCGATACCACGTCCAGGGTCACCCCGATGAAGTCGAGAACCCTCGTGGGCTCGAGATGGGACTTCTTTGCATTGACCCAGAGTCCGAGACGGGTGAGAACAGTAAGTGTCTGATGTATGTCCCTGTAGAGTTTCTGTTTGCAGGACACCACCAAGAGCCAATCATCGAGGTAGGGGTAAATTGAGACGCCCTTTGTCCACAGGAACGACACCACGGGAGCCATGCAGTTGATAAAGACCCTGGGCGTGGTCGAGAGTCCGAATGGTAGCACCCTGTATTCGTAACAGGCGCTCTCGACCGCAAACCGTAGGTATCATCTGTGCTGCGGGAGAATGGGGATGTGGAAGCAAGCATCCGAAGATTGATGGAGGCGAACCAGTTCCCTCCTCAAAGGAAAGGCAGGATCGAGGGAAAGCGTAACCATCTTGAATCTCTTGGGGCGGATGTAGTCGTTCACCCCTCTGAGGTCCAGGATAGGCCGCAGGGTTCCGTCCGTCTTAGGTACAGTAAAGTACCTTGAGAAGAAGCCAGTGGTCTTGGCTGACGACGGAAGTGCCTCGATCACTCCCTTTTGTAGAAGAGACTGGACCTTTTCCCCAGCAGTACCGAGGTGGCCGGGGTGGAGTAGTAGACTCCTCGCGGTGGAATATCATGAAACTCTATGGCGTAGCCAAGATGGACGATGGTAAATACCCAAGAGTCCGTAGTGACTTTCTGCCACTCGGCGAGGTGTCTGGCCAAGCTCAGCTGATCTTCTAGGGCTGCTGGGAGGGTGAAGGTTGGTATCAGTGGCGACCTGCACTACACATCAAAAACAGGACTTTGTCCCAGACAAAGACTTCATGGAAGAGGAAGATGGGCGTCTTCAAAGAGATCTCCGTGCAGTAGATGAAGTGAATGGCCAGGACGCAGTCGATCATGGGGACCGTGGTTGGTATGTGGAGGAAGAGGAGGACCTACGCCACGATGGCCGGGAGCCGAAGCTATGCCGAGACTGGGGTGGTTGGTTGATGCCCATCTTCTTGGCCGTTAGTCGGGCCTTGACGAGATGGTCCATCGCTTCATCCGTTGAGGTATGGAACAGTCCCTGGCCATCAAATGGGAGGTCCTTGATCCTCTTGCGACTGTCCTCCTGGAGCCCCGACGAGCGCAACCACGCATGTCATCGAGGAGCAACTGCGCCCACCATCACCCTCGAGGTGGCCTCCATGGCATGCCTCGAGGAGGCGATCTGTTGGTTCGAGACTGCCACAGCCTCGTTGAAGAGCTGTGTGGCAGCTGTGTGGGAGTCCTCCAGTAGATTCGCGAGGAGCGGGGCGAACTGGTCCAGGAGGTTACGTTGGTATGCCACAAGACAGGCCATTGTGTTCAGAGTTCTGGCCACCAGGGAGGAGGCAGAGTAGAATCGCCTGCCAAAAGTGTCAAGCTTGAGGCCTTCACGGTCCGGCGGGGTCGTGTGTGCTCTGTTACCACCCTTAGTCTGAGCCGATTCTACCACGATCGAGTTTGGGACCGGATGACTGAAGAGGAACTCTGCATCCCTCTCTCTGGGTTTTGTAGAGGTGCTCAAGCCGGTGCGGAATTGGCTGAGCTGAGGCTGGCTTTGCCCACGGTTCTTTCAGGGCATCCAATAGTGTCGGCAGAAAGGGCAGCGGTGCAGTGGATGGTGGGCGTGTCTCCAGGTACTGGAAGACAGGATCGTGCGCCGCTGGAGCTGGTTCCGCAACCTTCAGCCCGAGGGCCATGGCCATGAGTAGGAGGATTGCAGAGAACTGCTGGACGTCCTCCAGTGCCGACTCTGGTCCTGGTTCCCCGAAAGCTAGTGGAGGTGACTTGTGGGAAGACGGAGTGGAGTCTTCAGAGTCAGAGTCGGACTCATACGACTCCGAAGAAGGAGTCGGAGATCTCTCCACTGACTTCTCCACAGATGGCTTGTGGGGTGGGGGAAAAGCAGGGTCACCGTTGAAGCAGTAGACAGCACCGGTATCACAGACGATGTCGTGGCTGGGATTGGTGTGACTTCAACGGGCACCACCAAGGGCCGAGAGCGGTGAACAACCTGTGTCGTCGACGTTGTCACCCGCGTCGCTTGTGCCAAGGCGGCTTGAGGCACAGCACGCGTCGCAGTCGATGTTGTCCTCGGGGGAGGCGACACTGCCCTGTAATGGGGTGAGGGCTCCCTAGACCTCTGATGGCGTGGCACGAGCGATCGGCGAGAGGGCGATTGGCTAGGCAGCCTCTTGCAGCGGGAGTGGTAGGCTTCCCTGGAGGGTGAGTGGGATCGATGCTGAGGCAACCAGTACCGTACGTCCGAGTGGTACCTATCCCTGTAGGATGGGGAGTAAGAATAGCAGGACCCCAGGTGCTTGTGCCAGAGGTGCTCCTGGCCGTACCTACCCAGGTAGGAGGCGGAGGTATACACTGAGTCCCGGGAGTGGTTTTCTGAAGGCACATCTCCCTGTAGCACGGAGATGGAGGCCTGGCTCTCTGCTCAGGAGAGCAGGACTCGCTCTGTCTAGAGGCTGGCTGGTGACTGGGCAAAGGCCGATGTCGGGCCACAGCCTCCTCCCGGTGGTCCACCGATGTATGGTGACTCGGCGGGGTAACCGCAGCCGTTAATTCGGGTGGTTCCGAGGGCAGGACCTCCACAGTCTGCTCCCCGTCCAACACCTTGAGGACCTCTTGGTGGTCCGGGTGCTCTTCTGGATCCCCAGTGAACGGGGTAGATGGAGGCGTCAGGAGGTGAGGCTCCTTCGAAGGGGAGTGCCTCTTTTCCTTCCTTCTCTTCTTTTCTCCTTCTCCTTTCCAGTGTCCTGGATAGGAGGACGCTTTCTTTTGGGGTGGTGTCAAGGGCTTGGAGAAGGCCGAGGCCTGCGAGCCCGCAGGTTCCTCGTGAGTCGGAGGAGCCGATAGCTTCAGGATCCTCAGTAGCTTCGACATCAGTACCGAGCCCGGTACTGACCAAGTGGACGGAGCGGCAGCCGCTGACACCGTTGATGATGGAATGGTCGCTGGGCGAGTAGTTTTCTCTGCCATCACAACGCGGGTCTCGGGCAGTTCCTGCGCTCGCAAGGACTCTTCCCAACAACGAGACTTAAGTCTTGCCGAGCGGTTGCGGGTGGTTTGGTGAGTGAACTGCCGGCAAACAGGGCAGGCCTGGACGTTATGGGCCTCGGGCCCAAACAGAAAAGGCACTCATGGTGCCTGTCTGATAAAGCGACCTTCCGCCTGCAAGAGACGCAACTCTTAAAAAGCACCAACATAGACTAAAGACAAGTCCAAAGAGAAGAAAGGTGGTAAAAGAGGGTTCAAATACCAGAAACCAGTCCGAAATCCAAAACCCGTAAGCCAAAAATCGAAATCTGAGTCAAAAAACGAGAAGAAAACTCCAAGAAAGCACAAGCCACTAAGAGAACCTTCTGTTCACTCGGCAGACAAGAAAGAACTGAGGAGTGACTGTTGCTTGGCAGGCTGAGCATGTGCAGTACCAGCATGGGGGAGGGGTTCCCGCCAAGCTACTAAGCTCTGGAATTTTCCGAACGTTACCGTGCAGGCGCGAAAGCTCCTAACGTATGAAGCACAGAGACCACGAAGAAGAACTCAAAATTTTTAAACACAAGGTCCTGCCCTAGTCTCTCACTTATACATAAAATTTATAAACCACATGTCTAAGTACACATATAGCTAAACTTGCATAAAGATCTTTGAGCATGGCCTACAATCTAGCACCAGTTTTTTTTATATGAATCTTAGGGATCCTCCCCCAATCCTCTGCCCCCCCCCAGTGTTTGGGCACTATCATAGGTGAGGAAGGTGTTGTTCCTATGCATACTTTCCAACAGTTCCAATTTAGCAGAGGTAGTCCCAATAAATCCTCTGTCCCACATTTTCAGCTGCTTTTATAACATCTAAGTTTCTCTTTCCTCCCCCCTCCCCACTTTGTTCTCAGATTACTTTAGTTGATGCAAACTGAGTTCAAAGTGAAAAAGTAGTTTGTATTCAATTAACTTAGCAGAGGACAGAATTGAGCAGGGAGAGAATCTTGCCTTTCCCAGTAGGATCAGGCAAAAAGCAAACTCCTGCAGACTCTCCTAGCTTCTGTGTTCCTCCCCATCTATTACTTTTGCCATCTTGACCAGATTCTGATGCCGCTTGGATAAATGCCACCTGGTTTTCATCTGTGAAACCCTGGAAGGTACCTCTATGACTTGCTTATTGGCTTCCTCCTGGCACCTTACAAGCCAATGTTACATCTAAACCAGGACTGAGAATCATCTATTAGCTAGATGTAGCTCTCAAGGCTGGTTTTATGGTACGTACGTATACACACACACATATATATATTTATGTGTGTGTGTGTGTGTCTATGTTTGTGTGTATGTGTGCATAAAAGTGAGAACAGCACCTCTAGAAGCTTTCAGGTGGTGCAATTTCTGTGTAGAACAAGACACACACCCTGTATCTTGTATTTAGCAAAACTTAAAAAAAAAGAAAAGGGGTAGGGGTTTTTTTTCTTCCAGTTTTGCAAGAGAGACTATAGTGGCCTGTGCAGGATGTGGGCAGAGTAGAAAAAGAGAGTTATACACCCTGACATAAATGGAGTATCCTGATATTCAGTCACCATCTAGTCAAACATTACCTACTTCCAGTTGTCCTGAAATGCAACAAGGCTGGAGAGTACTTGCCCTTCCAGATGTTCCAGCATACATCTCCTGTTAGCCCCACACAGAATGGCTGCTGGGAAGAAATTGTAGTCCAAAATATCTGGAGGGACCAAAGCTTCCTACCTGTGAACTAGAGAAGCTAGAGATTGAACCTAACATCTTCAGCGTGCAATGCATGTGAGCTATATCTCCACTGGCAAATGCTGGAACAGATGAAACCCCAGTCTGATCCAGCAGGACTCTGTAAATTCTCATGCTTTAGCTGAAGATTTTCCTAGTATTCTCTGCTAGCCAAACATCACTCTCTGCAAAGCTAAAAGCAAGCACAATCTCCCATGCCACTGTTACTTCCCAGACAAGTTTTCATTAGTACCGGTCCAAGTGAACAAAGGATATTTAGTCTGTCGCAGAACTGAACCATTACTGGACAAATGTAAACAAGAAACCTAATCCGTTTTGAGTTTTCACTTGCAAATGGCTGGAATCCTTTTGCTGCAGCAGAGGAGGACACAAGCTTGACCCTGAAATAAGTTAACTTAATGCTTCATCTACTGTCCAACAAGTTATTTAAAGGAATACATAACTTCAAACATATGAGGAATTAACTGATTTCAGCAAGATGACTGTTAGCAAGGCCTCAGCTCAAATCTCATGTCAAGTCCTCAGCAATACATTCTATGATATTGGAGATCTTAGATTTATAATTTGCTTAGGGTACGGGGAAAAACAAAGGGCAAGGCACCCCATTTGGAAACTAAAACATTGTTATGCTACTAAGAAGACAGAATGCCACCATAAGAAAAGCTAGACTGGAAATGGGTGTTGGGCAGGAAAACAGTGGGAAAAAAACATTCTAAAAAAAGATGAAAGATTATTATTCTCATTTAAAGTGAAAATTCTACTTTTTGAAATGCCAAAGAGGCCTTGTTTGAAGTTCACAGATTACAAGATTACAATAAGATTAGAATTCCTAAACTAGAAACCTGCAGCAGTGTGCAAACATTCCTGTCTTTCTGTGATTGTTTCCAACTACAGGTCACCAGTCCCTTGTCTTCAGTGTTGCCTTGTCTCCAAGACTCACTTCTATCACTAAGATGCACCTACTAAGTCCTCTGGAAATGAAGACCCAAGGGATTAAAGCAGTGGTTCTCAACCTGTGGGTCCCCAGATGTTTGTGGACTTCAGCTCCCAGAAGCCCCAGTCACTATGGTCAATGCTCAGGGCTTCTGGGAGCTGAAGTCCACAAACATCTGGGGACCCACAGGTTGAGAACCACTGGATTAAAGCACAGACTAGTCAGAACTGGTAGAAGAAATGTCAGAGGGTGGAGCCTAGTTAGACTGAATGATTCTGGGGTGGAACATATTAGAAAATTGCCTACTCCTGGAGTCTGATAGTTCATTGCAGGATTCTTTCCATTGGGGACTCTAAAAAAAAGAGTTTGAAGTTTTAAAATTAGTATCAAACCCTGAGGATTGGCTATCTTCCTCTCTTGAAACATAGAGAGAAAAAACCCACCCACATTTATGCTAGGTCATATGAGCTTCTCTCTCCCAATATCCTCAAAATGAAACAATGCATAGAATTGCAGAAGCATCCCCAGCCACAACTTGTAGAATTGCAGAAGTATCTCTAGCCACAACCTTAAATGCCACAACTCCAATCTCTCTCTCTCTCCCTCTCTCCAGGAAATCTCTTGAACAGAAGTTCTACAGAGGGACTAAAGATGTCAAGCCTATAATGTGATATCATGTACCATTCAAAAATGCAGGATCTAGAAGGCAGAAGGGAAAAATAATCTCAAGCCACAAGGCCTGTGTTCAATCTTCCCAACATTTGTAATGCTTTAAATCTTGGATTCTGACCTGGTCCTCATTTGGGCTTAATTTTCTAAGAACAGGATGGGATAAAGGAGACTTCTGCTGTAATGTTTGCTGGGAATATGTTACCTGCTAATGTGACGGCAATGGAAACAGAGTCAGATCCCAACACATTCGTTGCATTGCATGTATAGAAGCCTACGTCAGCTTCAACTGGTTCCAGGATTTGCAAGGAGTCATCTGGCTGAAGAAGTATCCTGCGGTGACAGATAAATATGTAAGCCTAAGATCTGTTGCCAAGTATACAGTTGCTCAGCACTTCTGAGTAAGGCCACAGAGGGGAAAATGTACCAGCAAAACATTAGCACTTAGTTAATATACATACAGAATGGCAGTGAAGTTACAGGGTTCCATACATTCCAGATTGGCAGTTTCTATTTAATTAAACAGCAAGCAAAAACTAACAATACCAAACCATACACAGTATTGGTAGCCTGTGCACATTAATGTTTCATGCCCTACCTTGACACTAGGGATATCTAGGTAGATTGGCTCCATAAAGAGGTGAAATAGGGTCAACTGACATAAGCTACACTACATACCTGCAGCCTCTCACCAGTGTAAGTTAAACCATTTGAAGACCAAAGGGCAATTCCATATTGTCCATGCATGCTCTACACAGCCACAGTTTTGTAATATTAGGGAGCTGTTGTACCTACTGCTCTGTATAAAGTCATATTCAGAGTCATCTACAAAGACCATCTACAAAGCAAGTAATGATCCCAAGGCCTCAGTAGTTTTCTCCTGTCTCATCCTCTGTTCCTCAACTTCCCCAGTCAAACTGGCTGACATGCTAACTTCAGGGTTATGATTCATTCCTCCATTTCTCTCTCTACCAGAAAATATAAACATATTTGGCACTGAGTATCCAGGTAGCTACATTTCACTTGCGTTTCTCAGCATTCCTTCATATTCTAGAACTGTTCCAAACACATGGCTAAGTTTGATTAATGGAGGAATAAAATATATAAATGGATAGATTAGAGAAATCCTCTTTGAAAAGTCATCATCATGTGAATGATGAAGACAAGCGACTGCTAATATTGCTAAGGAGCAAATTCCATAGACTTTTGCAGGAGTCGCATCAGCTGTCTGCCCTGTGCCATGCTACAGCTAGATATGACACCAGTTATAAAGGAAAAGCACAGGCTGCCAATATAGCTCTGGTCTGGATTCAAAGTGCTGGTGATGGCATTTAAAGCCCTAAACAGCCTGGTAGCTTGACAGTCAAGAGAGCTTCTCCCTGTATTTGTCTGCCCAAGGATGGAGGCCTGCTGGAGGGGCCCTCCTTTGTGTCCCTCCAGATGCAGAAAATAGGCTTGTCAGATTGAACACTGGAGAGAATACCTTTTGTACCTTAAATGATTGTGTAGAAAAGGGAATTTCAGCAGGTGTTGTTTGTCATACAAAAAGGTTGTATGACAACACTTGGTGAAATTTCCTTTTTTACACAGACACAAACATTTCTACACAATTTCCTTTTCTACACAAACGTTAAAGGTACAGGAGCCATCTCCAGTTTTCATTCTGGCAACTCTACACAGAAGGGAGAAGGCTTTCTCTGATGTAGCACTCTAGTTGTGGAGTGTCCTCCCCTTAGAAGCCCAATTGACACTGAACTGGGCTCATTCCAGCACTAAATTAAAACTTGGCCTTCCATCAAATCCTTCTAGGCCTATTGATTTTGTCCAGACTGTACAGATACATGGTTTTAAACATTTTTCTTTATTTTAAACAGGTGAGCCTGGGATGGTAGCCTTCCCTACAGATCCTGAGGCATTAACATGTTCATATAGGGAGATATGGTCTTTCAAATAGTCTGGACCTAAGCCACGTAGGACTCTATAGATCAGTGGTTCTCAACCTGTGGGTCCCCAGATGTTTTTGGACTTCAACTCCCAGAAACCCTGAGCATTGACCGTAGTGGCTGGGGCTTCTGGGAGCTAAAGTCCACAAACATCTGGGGACCCACAGGTTGAGAACCACTGCTATAGATCATGCTGGAAATGAACAGATAGTAAGTGAAGCTGTTATGTGCTCCTGTAACTGGCCCTTGTTAGCATTTTGGCTGCTGCGTTTTGAACCCATTGAAGTTTCTGAACATTCTGAGCACCACACAGAATGTGCAACTGTAGTCCAGCTGAGATGTAATCAAGGCGTGTGTCATTGTAGCCTGATCTGACTTCTCAAGGAATGGGTGCAATTGGTGTACAAGTTTTAACTGTGCAAATGCACTCCTGGCCACTGCTGAAACCTGGCCATCTAGACACAGAGTTGAGTCCAGGAGAAGGCTGTGAGCCTGAGATTTCAGTGGAAGTGTAACCCCATCCAACACAGGCAAAGTCCCTATTCCCTGATTTGCCTTTTAACTGACCAGGAGCATCTCTGTCTTATCTGGATTAAGCTTCAATTTGTTTGCCTTCATCCAGTTCATTATTGACAACAGACATTGGCTCAACAGCGAGACAGCTTCCTTGGAATCAGATTGAAGGGACAGACAGAGTTGGGTGTCACTAGCATATTGGTGACACTAAACCCCAAAACTCCAGACCACCTGTCCTGGTTATTTCCTGTAGATATTTAACAGTATGGGGGACAAAATGGAACCGTGAGGGACCCCACAGGCAAAGAGCCAAGGAATTGAACAGGAGTCCCTCAGCACCACCTTCCGAGTTTGTCCCTCTAGGAATGACCAAAACTACTGCATAATGGTACCCCCAAGTCACATTCCAGAGACTCGGCCCAGAAAGATACCATGGTCAATGGTACTGAAAGCCACTTTTCATGTCATCTTCTTCCTTGTCTTATTGAATGAAGCTTCTTTCTCACAAAAGTTCACAGCACAAATATATGTCATAGCTACACATTTTTATTTTTTTTGCTGCTTATTTTTTTTAATAAACTTAACAATTATTCACAATTTCCCTCAATTTTGTTACTATTTCAGGTTAACAGACCACATATACTCAATTTTTGTACTTTCATTTCAGACTTCTGTTTTCAAAGAATCCTTTCTTCAGCATCTTTGTTTTTATATTTCAATACACACTTATTCTACGCTGGACATGGGAAAGGCTTCTGTGCCTCATCATTGCTGTCTGTGAACTGAGACATATACATAGCAGGTGCACACTGTGAAAGCTCATGAGAGACTTTTTAGGCAAACTTGTCCATCACCATCACATCAAAGAAATATGACAGACTTATTAGGAATTCCTAAGTTTTTCTGGAAACAACTGGCAAACCTTTACTTACAGTTACCTATGGACAACCAGTGATTGGTAGGCCACATCTGGTCCTGGGACATGTTGTCTGATATTCCAATAGGGACACACACACACACACACACACACACACACACACACACACACAGAGCATCCAAAGCTTCACTGGACTTACTATACAACTTTCAAAGCCACCCACCCCTGCACAGCCATTCTGTGCCTTACAGGGAGCAGGCAGGATCAGAGAAGCACCTGGCTATGTTCCACAACCAGATGCAAAATGAATTCATCAATGCTGAGGTCTTCAGAGGATGCTATAGATCTCAGTGTTCCTGTAATCATTTCATGTCTGGCTATGAGGATGTAGCCAGATGCTTCTCAGCTCCCCACAAAGCACAGAATGACTACAAAGGGGGCCTCAGGCTGTATAGCAAGTGTATTGGTGGTGGTATATAGTTTAGCTTAGCATGCATCTTCTTACAAAACTCCTAAACTACACTGAGCCATACAGGATTACAGCCAGTCTGTACAGCCTACTGCAGGTGCCCAGGTTGCCACTTGCATCCCTACCAATGTATATCTCTTATTCCATTCTTCTGCTCAGGCATGTACCTGCCAGGGGCTACTTTGCACTTAGAAACAAACAAAACAAAATCACTGAATGAAGAGAAAAGCAAGCGCCTGTCATTACTAACTTGGCTTTCAATTCTTCGTTATCTGATTCCCTGATCATTTGAATTATCTGTCTGACACCCATGTAATCCTATGTAATTGCAAACCTGTGTAAACAGCACTTTCAGTGTACTCAAACTCAGAGAAGTTTTGGATAAACTTGACTGTGCAAGTGGCAAGTAGACAAGTCAGATCCAGAGATTCTAACTGACTTTTCTAACACCGCACAAAGAACCCAGCAATAGTGAGCTCTTCTCTTGCATATCCTGAAGACCAACTGCAACAATAATTATGATCTTTTTGAAGAAAAGAAGCAGCCAGAAAACTGAATGATAATAAGAACCATGCAAAGAACAACTTTGCAACTTTGGCCCTGTTATGTCATGCAAGGAACATATGCAGAGCTCCTCCCTGAAATGTTCTACTTGCATAAAAGACTGGACCTTTTGAGGCATGCTGGACAACGTAACATCAGGAGAGACACTAGGCTGTATCTCATATAGCTAGAACTACCTATTTCCACCTAACTGGACAAAATCATTATTATGTATTAAAAATACTTGTCACACAGCAAAATCCATCATTTTTTTAAAAAGCAATTATCTCCTCTTTTTTAATTGTTGGGAAGCATTTGGCACGTGCAAAACAGAGAAAGCTTCTATAATGGTTATATAACACAAGAAAACTTCCCCATTTTCAACTCTGAATGGAACAGGAAAGACAGCAAGTCTTATGTAAGATATACATAAGGAACACAGGTGATGCTTGTCTTCAGGAGCCCACACCTGTGGGACAAACCTGCGGATGCATTTTATAACAATTTAATGTGTAGCCCTAGCATGCAAGGTTTCAGGGAAAATGTTCCATGGACCTCTGTGCTAAGGTTCTACATTAGTATAATGTACCTGTGCCAAAACAACTTCTATGCTGGTTTGTTTTGTTTATTATTATGGTGTGGATGTAGACTATAAAGCTCTGATACTTGTACCTTTCTTCCTTTCTTCATTGGCTAAATTAATGACAACGAAAACTACAGCAGCTGCTTTATATAAATCTTTTTGCCAGGATGGAGATAGAAAAAGAAATGGGGAGGGGGAAAGTAGACAAAATAGGATGACAAAACTGGAATGAGGAAGCTCATCCAAGTGCAATCAAAGTCTGGTCACTTACCATGAGATGATGAGATTTTGTTTTTCCCTTGAATGAAAACTGCTGCCTCATGTACCACAAAGTTAAGGATATTTGATCTCCCTCACAGCACCGTGGGTGGCAACATTCTAAAACAAACCAGATTAAGGCCACCCATTGAATAGTTTTCAGGAGGGCGAAGCAACAGAGGCAAAGTTCTGTTCAACCACTAGACTTGTAATGTTTGCAGTCTTAACCTAGATGTTCAGGAAGACTTCTGAACCACAACAAAACCCACAAGAAGTCCTGGCTCCTTCTGTAAGGAGACAATAAATAAGTGGGCTATTTTGCCACTGGTAAGAGTAGCCTTCAAGATGGCTTCTGTACACCTGCTTGAAGTACACCTTGTGCAAAACCCACTCTCCTACACACAAAACATCTTTTATACCTGCAGAAAATATGCTGGTTAAATGGGTTAATCTAAATTATTCTAAATGACCATGAATAAGAGTTTGAAAGCAAATTTCATAATTGTTACAGTTGCTTAACACATTACATTTTAATCTTAGTCCCTCAAACTGACAAAATCCAAAATCCATCCCATCATGAAAACACACAGGATGGATTTTGCATTTTGTGTTTTTTGTTTTATGGACAACATGGCTACCCAACTCTATTTTTATATGCAAAACTAAGATATATTAGGTATACATCTGTAAACCAGGAATGTGATAATGATACGTGTATAAAATCTCTGTATAATCTAGGGCGACATGATTACCTGCAGCTTCCTGCTGGGTGCATCACACTGAGTGGCAATTTCATTTGCTGCAGAAATGTATGAAATGATACAAAAGGTAGCTAGGGGTAGGTGGGAATAGCCTTTATGTTACATCAGAATGTTTCCCAGCACCATTACAGTCAAACTGTGTAAACTCATTCCACTCTTGCCTCAGGTACACAGAACCTGAAGCCTTGAGTATTACTTGAAAAGCATGTAAAATATGTTAGAGCAAGAGTATGCAATGATTTTTGGGGTAGAGGGCTTCAGCTTCTCTCTTTCTTCCATAGAGTCATGGGGAGGAGGAGAAAAGCCTGGTTTGTGCCCAAAGGCAGGTAGAAAACCTGTAGAAATCCACAAGCTGGATGACTTTTGGTTATGGTCATGCCACTGATGTTATTTCATCGGCCCAGCTGAAGTACTGGAGGGCACTTTGCCAAGGCCCTGGCACTTTCCACAGAGCACTTTAGCCAGGAACCAGGCTTTGTTCCTCTGAACGCTTTGGTCAGGCAAGAAGGAGGGAAAAGGAACAAAGCTCTCACAGCAAAGATTTTCAACTGCCAACTGAGATGAACGGCAGCATTCCTTCCCCACCTTCACGGCATGGGGAAGGAAGAGGAGGAGCAAAGTGTTCTCAGCTGATGCTTCCAGGAGTCAGCTGAATTCTAGCTGGGACTCTGCTGGCTTATGGAAGCATTGGCTCAGATTGGAAAGAGGACCCCGGCTGGCATTCACTATGACAGTTACAAATGTGTAAACTGTAACTGCTCCATATTTATACCTGTAATTGCTCCATATTCGTGATCTCTATGTAGCCACATAGCACTATTGCCACTAAACCTACTTTATTGGGCAGCAGCTCTTCTGAGAGAAGGAGGTCTGTTGTGTTTGAAATCAGGGTGTGGGTAGATGATGTTTCCACTTTCCGCTCACCAGTGAGTAAGGCTGCAATGGGGACTTGCAACGAGGTCCTGCTTCTGGTTGCTACTGCTTCACTCATCGGTGGGACAGGAGTGGAAACGTCACTCGCTGATGCCTAGATTGCCAGGAGAATGGACCTCCTTCCCTTGGAGCAGTTGGTACTCGGTAAAGTAGCTTTGGGGTAGGAGTTGGCCCAGGAGACACTACTTAGTTAAGTAGCCGATCTAGCATTCTGGCTCCTATTTGTCTGACCACAGAGTGGGGCCTGCAGAAACCCCTCTTTCTTTGTTCCTTAGCCAGGAATGGGTGAGACTTCCAGAGGACTTTGCTATTGACTTCAATAGCATCAAGACTGAGCTCCTTCCTGCAGCTAGAAGACACTGTTTTTTCAAAATGACCTGACTCAAATCAAGCTAGAAGTTGCCAGAAGTTTAGTCATGACACTAAACAGTGCCACCACTTTCCACATTCTTTATTTGAAGACCAGAACCTCAGTTACACCTGTCTGCTAACACCAGCATTTAGCAAGTCATGGAATTTGTGCACTCAGATAAATAGTGTGACAGTGCAAAATGAACCACACCAGCCGTGTACAAACAGAAATGAATCATATTCTGGGTTGGATTTCTATCTTGTGGTTCCACACCATACCTGCACATGCACAGGAGTTGCTGTACAACTGCCAATAGGCATATACTCCAGAGTTTAGAGTTCATAGAGGACACAGGTCGTATAATAGGCTGCTGTGAGAGTTGCCTTGAACCAGTGAAAAGGGAAAGAGCTAGCAGAAATAATCCCAATTTTACCTACAGACATTCATTTCTAAGTGCTTGAACAGGGCTCGCCAATTACAAAGCTAAAACAACTGTGAGCAGGGAAATGTGTCTATGAAACATCCAGTGAGCATACAAGCTGATTTGTGGCATAGTTTTCACTGTATGGATCAGTAAGTAAATCCACAGCTCACATCAGGCAACGGCATTGCTGGGCAGATGGCTAAGGCCCATGCCTCAGTAGGAGGTCCACTGCCAGCCTTTGAAGCCTCTTGGTTTCATTGTTCCTTGACCTGTATAATCAATATATATGATCAGGCAGCAAGAGAAACAAGAAAAAAGAGGAGAAACTTCCTTGTACCCTATCTTTTTCCTCCAGGGGAGATGGCATTTGGTGGGTCCAGAGGGCAATGAATATGCAGTGGCAACAACGGTGAGGAAAACAAGGCAGGTACACTCACAGGGAGGGGATGTGGTGTGAGCATCTTACTTGAGAGCTTCTCAAAACCCAGAACCAGCATGGATGAAAAGAGTATTTGTGATCCAGCAGCAAAACCATAAACTGACATACATACACTGCTAAAGCATGATTGCTTTCAGTGTGGGATCAATATTTAATTTTCTTGTGTTTGCTATTGAGCTTAATACTTGTGTAGCCTTTATACAAACTCCAAGTCTTTTAAAAGCATGATGGAAAAAGACATGAGCGCACACACGCATCACTGTAGTTTCAATCACTTTATGGGCTCTTTCCCAACAGGATGTAACCTGGCAATGCAAATCTGCGTATACAACTTTCTAAAAGCCTGAAAGATATTTTTGCAGGACTACATCCAACCAGCCATATATCTTGGGCCTATTCTTGATTAAGACTGCATGTGCTTTCCATAACAAAAGCATTCCTGTTCTCACATGGGGTGGGGAGACACATACTTTTTTTTTTAGTAGTAAAAGTCAAATGCTGTATCTGTCAGGAAAAGAAATAATTAAAGAAATGCTTTTTTAAAAAAGCAGTGACACTGCAAATACTGGTAAATTATAGAAGTCATTGTGCTTGGAGAGCTTCTAACCGCTGAGAAGGAAAGCAGCAGGAAAACTAATGGTGAACCTAAACCACAGCATTGGTTTGAATTGCACCTTGGATAAATCAAGAACTCACTAGATGTTCCACAGAAACAGGCATTTAAAATTAATTTTAGCCCCAAGAGTTGACTCTTGTGTGCCTTCTCATTTCCTAGGCTGACCCTAATGACCGGACTTGAATGTTTAACCTCAGGCCCATAACTCACAGACAGAGGAAGCTTGTGCTGGCCTCAGATTCTTGGACAGCTGCCTTGTAAATATGTCAGCTAATGGAGATGCCTCAAAGTACACCAACACTCTTAAGCAGGGCCACCCCTGCCCAGGACTGCCTTTCATACCCTGCCATCAATTTTGCAGAGTTGCCAAGTTGTCCTTATATTGTATTCGTAGGGCTCACAGAGCTTGATAATGGTGCCTAAAAGCATCTCACCCTGGTCTGTTGGTTTTTATTTGGAAGAGATGACATCAAACTAGAAATTGAAAAGGAAACATTTTAATTGATGGAAGTTCACTTTTGCATGAAGTTCATTTCTGTAAAACAATAAAGGGCTCTGTGGCCTCTTTAAAACTGACAAATTTATTTGAGCACGAGTTTTCATGGATTACAATCCACTTGTTCAGAAGCATAGAGTAAAATATTGATGCTGCAGTGGTGGTAGCTAGTGCCTACCATGTTATTGTGGTGATGAATCTGCTCTATGCTTTTGTCTAAACTTTCCATCCTGCAAATAGGTTCAACACCATGGATAGGTCCTTTAAAGTTCAGACTCAAACTTGGAGCAGATTCACCACCATAATAACATGGTAACCATATGCCATCACTGAGCTTCAGGCATATATGTACATTGAACATGGCTGCAGATGGGATCAAAGTGAAGCTGTGGGCAGAAAAATGTCAATTATATTATTACCACTGGCCACAAACAGTCAATATAAGCATCCTGGCATGAAATAAGGCAGAACTGATCAGCATCTATTATTTTTGTGGGCTCCATTTTTTTCAAAGGTCAAAACTTTTCAAGGCAGCATACAGTCATGTCAATATAATACATAAAATCAATATCAGATTTATCCATGGACTGCCATAAAAGCACAACCAATAACTAACAGCAACCAGAAACAACACCAATCACATGTCATCAGCACAAGAACGCACCAAAGGGTAGCAGTTTCATTTTTCCAGAACTGTGCCTACAATAATTAGGAGCTGCTCTTTAGCAAGTTAGACTATCAAGTCACACCACCTGTTATGTGAATAGCTCATCAAAGCACCATCCAAAGGTATTTCCCAGGCAACTTATGCCCCATAAAATAGTGACGACTAACTACATGGCTAGTATGCCACAGGTCTTATCTGGGGATATTCCTTGATTCTACCTTGCCACAATTGGCTGCATCAACATAGTGCTTATCTCTTGCTGGTTTACCAGTTATAGCTCTTCACAGACAGGAATAGTTGACCCTGCAACCTGCCTATTAGTTGACAGTAATGCCAGGCTATCTTTGAAAATGGTTTGCATGAGGGAGTTGACTGGTTTGGTGATATAAGACCACATAGTATCGGTTTTTAGACTTTGCACTGTCTGTCTTGTGTCAATTCAAGGTGTTCACTGATATATATATAAAAGCCTAAATGACTTAAGACCTGGCTACCTAAAGGTATATATTTCCCTATATCATTCAGCCTGCAAGATTTGCTGGGGTGGCTCTTTTGGTTATTCTATCAGACTTCCAGAATAGGTAACAGGGCTTTCTGAGTGGTGGTACCTCACCTATGAATGACTCTCTCCCAGAAAGTTAGTTAGTGTTCGGCACCAACTAAAAACATTTTCTACCATGTCTTTTAGTTAACAGTTGGACCTATATAATGGGGCAGGATAGTTGAAGAATAATGTATATTAAATATGACACTAACTAATTTCGTGAATTTTCACTTAATTTCTAATGATGATGTAATAGCTTTTCTCAACATGGTGCCTTCCGGATGTTTTGGAGTTCATTTCCAACAATCTCAGCTGATGTACTACGTGCTATGATGGCCCTGGGACCATTCTGTGATGATGGGAGGGAGAGAGAAAAATTCTAGAAAAGAAAAAAATAAATGCACAATAAACAAAATGAAACAAAATAAAAGCTACTATGAGGAAGAACGGACAGTGTTGACACTTGGATTCAGTTTCCACTCAGCAAAGCTCACTGGATGACCACTGAATGGATAAAACTCTAAGTTCATCACAGCTCACTTGGTTGCTGTTAACTCAAAATGCAATAGGCCATGGATACTACCTATATATTAGGCAGAATGAGGAGACTGCCCCAGTTGGGACGTGATGAAAAGGGAGCAAATGGTTAGCTATTAAACTTATTAGATTTGTATTTTCAGGTAGGAGGACAGGTGCTTAAACAATTTTTCTGACTGACCTACCAAAGTGAGTTGACTGATCTGAGTATTATGTACCTCATCTTGAGAGTGGGGTGCAAATTATCTTGAGCCAGAACTTTACATGATATAAAGTAAAAGTGCTTGTACACCACACCCTCCAACATTTCACAGATGAAAACCGAGAAACATGTGCCAGAGTATGTTCAAGATGACAAAAAGCATTAATAAGAAAGAACAGATGAGCTAGGAGAGGCTGCAACAGTTAACTTGAACTATTAGGCAGTGATGTAGACTCGAGTCATCCGAGTGGGACTTAAGTCCCTTCATTGACTCCACTCGGACTTGACTTGATAATATATGATTAGGTGACTCGACTTGACTTGGGACTCATATATTTTCAGTGACTGACTTGCTGCCCCCTGCCCCCCTCCAGCCTTTTCCCAATCAGCAGTGAGTGAATGTTATGTTGATGAGCCAATGAGAGCTGTACATGCTCCCTCCCCCATCTCTCCCTTGTTTCCTACTTTTGAGAAGCCATTCCCAGGAAAACAAAAGTGCAGAAGGATTGAAGACAGGGAAAACAGAGATTTGCAGTTATTTTCTGTGAGCGTGGGCATGGAGTCATCTTGGCATGGGGTTGGTGAGGGGAAGTTGGGGAAGGTGACCTCCTAGAGGAAGATACACCAAGTATTTTCCCAGGATAGTTATTCTCCCTCTTCCAGCCATGAGATAGTGGAATGTAGCTTTCTTTTGCAGGTTCTCCCTGCGCTTTCCTGGTTTAGGGGTTGGATCAAATCCTGCTTACTTGTGAGGAAGCTACCAGTATAGGTAAGCTGCACTCTCTTAAAGTTTAAGCCTTTAAAGGCCAGTTTAAAGTCTGGCTGATGTATTGCTGAGGCAAAGTGAAAAAAGAGTGACAGGATGGGCAGGCAGCAGAGAGAGAGGAGGATTTAAGATTGGGAAGGAGTTGAAAGTCTAGCTGAAGCATAGCTCAGCCATGGTGCAAAAGGGAGTGACAGGATGGGGCTCTAGTTATTGAAACTTAAACCCCCACCTCCTTTTTTTCTGTTAAAGTTGACTCCCAGACTTGAGACTTGATTTGAGACTTGAAGGTAGGGACTTGAGACTTGGAGTAAAAGACCTAAATACATCACTGCTACTAGGCAGGGCAAGATTTACCTCTGTCCTCTTCCTTCTACTGAGTTAGCTAAATACAAACTACTCTTGCACTTTGAACTCAGTTTACAGCAGTTGAAGTAATCTGTGGACAAAGGGGGAAAGTAGAAGGAATAGAGACAAACTGCAACATTTTAAAAATAGCTGAAATAATAGAATAAAAGAAGAATAATAGAGACTGTTTCTGCCAACTCAGGACAGCATACCCACCTCTTTCTAATTCCTAGGTGTGGCTGGTGACTTATGTGAAAATACCAGGAACTGAATTTATAATTTTCTGCACATATATTGAGCATTCATACTTTGTTGGTATAGAACATATGTCCAGCATGCTTAAAGTTCTAGGTTCAATATCTGACATATTCAGTTTAAAGGACATTAGGCAAAAGGGCTTGGAAAGAACATCTATTATATGATTCAGAAAGCAGCTACCAGCCAGAAGAGGCAATATCAAGCTAGATGGCCCACTGTTTTGATTCCCAAGACTTAATGTGCACAAACTGTTCAGCTATAAAAATCAAACCTGGCAGGGATGTTTTACTACAGCCCAATAAACTGACAAATACAGAATTCATGCCTGCCTACTCATAATTTACATGTTACTTTTAGTCTTTGAGTTCACTCTATGCAATAGCACAATATAATTCCAGCTCAGAGAACATCTGCTGAGGTTAAAAGGAAGCAACATGTCTACTACTTTACAATTCACTCATGGCAGAGACGGAGTGGAATTTAGGTCTCCCATTATAAGTCAACTCTCTTGTCTGCTAAGCTATGACTCTCACTGCCAGTGGAGTAAACTTGAAAAGTTACCAACCACAAAAGTGCTCATTGCACTAAAAACCTTGAAGGTAGCAGATTCCATCTGATCTTAAAAGTCAAGCAGGGTCAGGCTTGGTTAGTACTTGGACAGGGAACCACTGGGAATATCAGGTGCTGTAGGCTATATTTCAGAGGAAGGATATGGCAAACCACTTCCGAGTATTCCTTGTCTCAGAAAACCCTACAAAATTAATGGGTTTGACCTAAAGTCAACAGGTGACTTGAAGGAATATACATGGACATAGGCTGCAATCTGTTAGTTATGATGCTGTAAATTAGACTTACAACCACATAACTGTTTCCTGTTCACATTTACAATAATGTTATCATTGCCACAATCATAAATGACCCTGAAACTGGCCTTCAAAGCCAGTCAGCCATTTCAAGCAATAGCATTATGTAGTGCTGGTAAGTGGGATGCTACTGGATGACATCACCTGCCTCTCCTGCCAGCAAGTGGTGATGTGAGGAGCAGACCCTGTGAGATCCTGTTGCAACACTTCATTGAAGAGTCGCTCACTAGCAGAAGGGGACTGGTCATGTCATCCTGCAATGTTTCATTTGCCAGTGTGGCAGAGCTCCATCATTCAGGACGGCTGACAGGCTTTTCAGGTGAGTTTCAGGGTTGCATTAGGAGACAGAGCATAGTTACAATATCATAACTATACCTCTGTTGCAGGATCTTTGCCATAATTATCACTAATTATCACATAATTATCACTAATGGTAATCAGTTTCACTGCTTGTGGGCATTCTGATATACAGGATTTAATCCTAGAGGGATATTGCTTATATGATATCCAAGTGGGCACTTTAAATATGAGCCACGAGCCTAAGAATTTAATGTGTGCACCTTAAGTGCTTCTGCTTCAGCCAGCATTATCTATTTCTTCAGAGATACTGCTGCATGCACGATGGTACTTGGAACCTGAGCAGGTTGATTGTATCTGTGTGCTGCTATCACGTAAAACACTTTTCCATGTATGACTCTTGCTGCAGCCACTGCTAAAGACTGCTACTCTCCTGTGCACATTTTATCACTCCATCCCCCAAATGTTCCTCTTTACAGTCAAGCATGTAAATAATGTCTTCTTTATGAAAGAAAACCCCAAGGAATTAACCACAGATGGGTAGCTGACATTTCAGTCTGCAGGTTTATGGCCTGTGAAGAGTTCAGAAATGAAGGGGCAGCGTTGTTGGTGTACTAGCAGCTCACTCCCCTTCAATCCAAGAACAGAAAATTCTTTCCTGAAATGGCTATATAACTGTTACCCATGTAGAAAAATTATAAAGTTTTGAAAAATTTGTTTTCAACAACTTTCTCCAGGGAAAGCTCTTTGAACAAAGAAACAGTTACTTTCCACCATGCTTCCACCAACCATTCTAAAAAGCAGAGCACTGGATGCTAATTGTGCCTCATACAACATTTTAAGTGGAGTTTAATTTTGTTTCTCTGCACTGTTTTTAAATAAGTCAAAAAATCCTGGGACAGCCTGCCCAAAAGGAGGTGGTAAGGAGAGGCTGGAGTTCTGTTTGTTTGTTTCTATGTGTGTGTGTGATCTTGAGTAAAGGGAGCCTTTATGGAGATCCCATATATCCCCCTTTGGGGAAAAAAGGCATGTTACTGAGGGCAAAAGTTTGAACTGAAACAACAAGAGGTAAAAAGTTAAGAAACTTCTTTGTCTTCTCTTCTTCCATGTCACTTACAGCTCCCATCTCTTGCCAAATGGTAGCTTCAGGGGGTACTTTTGGAAGGTTTAGAATATGCAGTAGGAAAGCATTAAACTCTACAAGTTGCAATTCTAATCAGCCCCTGAATAAACATATTGCATCAGATTCCTGCAACTCCAAGTGACATATTTAATGTCATATATGACTAATCAGGTCACTTTGAAATGTATGAATCAGTCGCAGTGGACTGTTGGACCAGACGCCCTAGATGGATTTGAGTTTTAAACAGTCATGCAAAAAAGCAAATGATGGCATGAGCCTGATGTGAATTTGCATGTTAGTAAAAAAAAACCTCCCCTAGCAACATTGCACTATGCAGGTGACCATGAACTGCACTCCTCCATACAAAATTTCAGTAACAAAGGAATGTTTACATCATGATATGCAAATAAAGCTCTCCACACGTTGGATTCTCTATTTAGAACTAGGGTGGGGACAATGCAATCTGCCAGCTGCATACAGCCCCTAATCTACACTTTGCACTCTTGAAACCACAATTCAAAAATCCATTAGCATGAATTTTGGTCTATTTTGTGCCTGAAATCCTCAACCAAGCACTCCAAACCACCTGCAAATACAGCAGGTTGTCTTACTCCATCTCGCCAAGCCTCCCCAAAATCCTTATTTCAATCATAAATTATTCAAACTTGGTGACGAGAGCTGACATGACAATACATCAGTTGCCCTCAGATATGCCAGAACCGGCTCTCCCAGTTCCCCACCCTTGATTTAGAGGGACCATTTCCCACTGAAACACTGAAGGCAAATGCATGTTATGGATTTTAACTGGTCTAAGTTTCATGTTCTCTCAGTTTCTAAGAATTCTGACAGTGGGAGAGAAATGCATATTCCTCTGAAAAGAATTTTTAGCAAAGCATACTTCTAAGGTTTAGACTTCATATTTCAAAAATTATCTAATTATCTTAGAAGGAGGCAATATATGCCAGGGTAGTTATACTTTGACAGATCTGTATTCCAGCTGGAAAATTAGAATTCTTGGTGAGACTTGGCCTATAGTCTGAAAGCGCTTAGGTATATTTCTGAAATCCATGAAATGTGAAAATGACTTAGCTATTAGGTAGTCTGTGAAAAATGTTCATTTCTTCTCTAGGGAATTGGGAGGAATAATGATACTCCATTCTTGCTGGATAGATTAATTTTTTAAATATTTATTTATTTATGTTCTATGTCCATTTTACTCCACAGTCTGAAGGGAACATATAGATCTGCTCTCTCCCCCATTTTCACTGCCTTCTACATCTTACCAAAGCAGTGTTTTAAGTGTCATGAATCTGCAAGATTGAGATCTTACAAATGTTGTGATAATGAAATACTGTCAGGTGGCAAACATTTGAAGATATTTGGCATTTTTCATGATAAAGCAATCAAGTTTAACATTATCATCTTCACAGTAAGCATGGCTGATATGCTCAGCAGTATCTAAAATGGTCCACTGCTTCTAGAGTTTTGAATGTAAGAATATAACTGTTAGACCTAGAGGTGTGCAATGGCTGTTGTCCATGGCTGCCACTTTCCAGAGTACAACCATTTCCTCCTTGCTCCCTTGAAGAAAGAAAAGTAAAATGGAAAGAACAGGTTTGCCAAGAGTCCTGCATTTTACGAGACAATCTACACATCACATAGATTTGAATGAAGTTCTACATTCCCAGCATGGTAGAATGAGAGGTACTACTTCAGATTGCTGGAAAGGTGTGAACCTGTATCACATTTTAAAATATTTCCTTGCATTAGAATACACACACACACACCTCTCTGTAAACTGAAAGCAAATGAGGAAGGGAGAGAGCTGGATTAGGAACTTCCTCCTAAATGGGTGGCATTCTAGCAATAATGAGTGTTGGTTTTCACTTGCAAAGTATTCACAATGGAATTCCTAACTGTACCCTGAACTAACACAGTTCACTCTTCTAATTCAGGCCTAAATTCTATTGATGGCCTCCACTGAAGTATACCCACTGAATCCATTATTGAATGGTAAAGAAACACATATGTAAATCTCACTGGTTCATGTACTCTAGCTGCAACTTGCATTTCAACTAAGATTCTTTTATTTGTTGATTCTGTCTGGGATTTCATCAGACAGGAGCCTCTAAGAGACCTTACACTGCATGTCTTACAATGTTTCTAGCCAAAAAGCAACTGATTCCAGACAAGGCTTTTACTGTACAATCGCCCTTTTGCATTCATAGAATTCTATGGGAGTTCCAAGTGACATTGTTTTCCATTTTAACACTCTTATGTTTTCCCTCTGCTTCTTCCATCTTTTTTTCTTATCAAAGAAATTCTGTTAAGGAGGAAAAGACAGACTAGCTGCAGAATTGCTTTTGATTGCTAGTGCTAACAGCCTTCCATCTGGAAGAACTGTTAAGATCTCACCCAAACTCCGTATGATAGCTCAAACGGCAAATCTTTCAACATCAGCAGTGGCAAAGACAAAATTGGGGAGGCAGTCGCATAAGGAAGAGCCAATGGCCAGCATCCTGTATAAGCTACTTAACTAAAATAACTTTTCCTGGCCTGGATCCTTACCCCAAACCTGACAGAGACATCCTTCAACTGTGTTCCAACATTGAATATTTCCATCAGATCTAGGGAGTGGCATGCTAGACGAGGTTACATAGTTAGGTATACCTGAGGCCATTTCTGCACAATGCTGCTGTCCCACAATGGGGATGTGTTGCTGGTGGTCCACGAGTTGTACTTTTGCACAGCGTCATTGCAGTCCCACTGCCAACACATTCCCACCCACTGTGATTGCAGGATATTCCATTAATGGAAAAAATCTTTTAATGGACCACGATTGTGCGACGCTCCTGTTGCCAGTGGCCACGCGGAAAGACAGAAGGCTGCACCGCGGAAGGAAGGCGCACTTTGCTTGCGCTCCTATCTGGAAGCACCTGGCTGGGTGCAGAGGGGAGCACTGGAGACATGCTCCCATCCTGACAAAGGCTCTGCCAGGATTACGCCAGGATGATGTCAGAAAAGGATAAGGTACAGAAATGGCCTATGTATACTTAACTAAGTAGCTGATACAGGACTTTGGCCCTTGTGAGAAGCAAAAGGTACATACTGAAAAAGAAAATGAAGAAACTGAACAGTCTAACTGTTTAGAGTGGGGAATGACACAGTTTTGTTACCTTTCACTGTACTGCACAGCCTCTCCATTCTTTGCCCAGCTAATGAAAGGCTTTGGATTCCCAACAGCTTCGCAGTGAAGAAGTACACTCAGTGTCCCACTGGCCAGAACTACAGTATGTCCTATGTGCGTGACCACTTCAGATGCTGACAGCTGCTGCGCTGCAGAGATCTTTTTAAGAATTGCAGGTTTTCTGTGAGATCCACGTGAGCCATTTGTGAGTTCCAATGACAAGTGCGCTTCTGAGGAAGATGTTCTCAAGGCACTGACCTCAGAAAAATCCTTGCTAAACGGAAACTCCACCGAAGCAGAACTGACTCTACTCCCTTGAGTTTTGAAAAGTGATTCCTGTTGTTCCAAATGGCTCTTGAAAATTTCATGAGCCAACTGTGCAATGAGCTGCTTGCTATAGACATCTTTAAACTCCTCAGGCTGCTGAGACAAGTTTCTTAGGATGTCATCCAAACGACTCTGGCTGGTGACCATGGTGAAAGGAAGGCTGTACTCCTGGCCCTGGTCTTCCTCTGAAGAGATATTTCTCTCCATGGAGTCCTGAGCTTCCCATGGCTCTGTGATATCACGAGACCAGCCTCTATATTCCAGAAGTCCTGAGACAATATCATCATACCGGTTGCTGGGATCGGTAAGAAGTCCTCGTTTCTCAGTTTTGCTTCCATTGAAGAGAATTCCGTTCTGATGCTTCTCCTGGGTGTTTAAGGCTTCATTAAGACTGGACTTCCTTGGGACTTCTTCCTCCTTCATTCCCATGGACAGGGCAGCAACGCGTTTATTGTGACCCCCTATTAATTTAATCACAAAATGTTCCTGAGCTGGCCCTGCAGTACAAGTATATGTCCCTGTATCTGAGGGCTTCAACCGATGGATTTTCATGTATCCATAAGGAGCAATTGTAACATGAACTGAGCTGATGAGTCGTTTGCCATCCTTCTCCCAAGTGATCATTGGTTTCCGGAACCTTCTCACAGGACATCGAAGAATGACAGAGGTCTTCGGGAGTAGATAGGCATACCCACCAACAATAAAATGCAACTTTTTCTGCTTCCTTGTTTGGATAAAAACTTTCTTTTGAGCCATTATCATAGGGGGCTGCTTGTGAGCAGGTCTCTGGTGTCCTGCAATATAATTAATAATATTTGGAAGCTATACAACAACATCTTTGCATTCTCAGTCTAGCTGACTCACACGGAAACTACTCAAGTCATTCCCTCTTTTCATTTAATAGTACTTGTCTTGCAGTGTGTTCAGATCTTTGAAGTAATTGGTTAAAAGCAACTAGTCCTTTTTTCTAAAGCAAAAGTATAATAAGGTTGCATTGTAACAGCGACTTAACAAGGGATAATGTCACTCATTGTAATTGTAACTTTGTAGCTACTTTTTATTAGATGCAAGGTTGTGGTGGATGTAAGTTGGGTGAGGTGGAGGTGAAAAAGGCCTACCATAATACAAAGAAAGGAACGTTTTAAATATCAAGTGAATAAGCAGATATAAGTACATAGATACATACAAGGCATCTTTTCTATGCACACAATTTCAAACATATGCATATTACACACTGATTTTGCAGTGTTCTGGTGCAGGAAGTTAAATGCATATATATTTGCCGGTAGGCAAAAAATGATTCTGAGGTCAGCTGAGAACAGCTATGCCACATGATTCAGTACCAGGAGTACCGGGATTTATTCTCTCCTAGCTTATGCTGCTGTCTCATATTCTGTTGTCTGTGTTGAGGAAACAACGAGGTAGACAGGAAAGAGTGCCTTTTATTACATGCCAGCTGTCTGTAGAAACCTAAAGGTAACTTTTAATAATTATAGCTACAATGCTGAGTACAGTCAGGCTGGAGGTAGAATCATAATGGCAACCAATTACTTTTGAAAGTAACTTTTGGCACTGTGCTGTGCTAAAATTCTGCACTCCTTGCTCCAGTGTCACATTGTTGGCAGCTGGTGGTGATAAGCACAATGCAACATCATGTTAAGGTCAAGGCTGCTGCCAAACCAGTAAGCTGTTGACATGGTTTCACTGATCCACTTTTGCCCGGTGCCAGCTTCTCCTTGTTGGCAGACTGCTGCCTTGGGCCCCATTGCTCCTGCCATCAAAGCACCCCTGACTCAAGTATTGTATTTTGGGGAATCTAGCGTTCTTTATACCTTTCCTACCACCACAGAGCTCAGCCAAGTTGTAGCTCTACAGCCACAAGGAGCATAATGACCAGGGGAAGCATGAGGATGAGGGGAGGCCCGTGAGAGAGGAGAATAGGATGACAGGGGGCATTTTCAGCATCAACATTAGATTCTCTCTGGCCTTTGGCAGATGCCCAACTATGGTGACCTCTGGCACTAGCCAATCATGGGACCTACGCATCTACACATTATAAGGAAAGGGAAAAACATTTAACGTAGGAATGCCATCTTGAGAGGATCAGGTATAAAGTGTAGATTCAGCATCAGTAAACAAACTGATCAACTCTCTGTAGTTTTACCCATCAGGATTTATAGCAAGTAGGTGGACAGCAGCTGCTGAGACCCAGTCTACCCCCTCCCTGCAAATCAGGAATAACAGGCAGTAATTTAGCTAAACAAATTTGATCCTGCTCTGGTTTAAATGCAGAAGCCAGGACTCATACTGATGGGGGAAATGCGGTTCCTGTTGTTAAAAAGTCTTTAAATGAAGGAGTCAGTCTCTGAAACATAAGGAATGAACAAAAGAGAAAGGGAACTCCCCTTGTTAAATGTTTATCATTTTAGGGCTGTGAGGCCTCATAGCTGAGAGCAGCAAGAACGAACAAACGTCGTACAACCTCAAGGGAGTAATATGAAGCAGAACAAATCTACTTAGAGTGGGTTGAAAACCCCACAGTGGATAATATTGGACTTCATTAGTTATGTGGGTCCTTACAGTTCAGATCTCTGTGCCAGACAAGTGAAAGGAATATGAGTGTTACATTTTATATTCAGAAGTCAAATCCCTCATTACATGAGCATTATCAATTAGGAACAACACATTTTCAGCCCACTCCTGCCTCTGTTGCAATTCCTTCTTGCGGCCTAACTTGGTGGTGGGAGGCAGTGGAAACATCATTCTACTGTGCCCCAATCACCAACTGAACAGACCTCCACCTCTTGGTGCAATTGCTGCCTGGTAAAGTGGGTTTGGAGAAGTCAAGTCAGGAGATGTGACTTAGTTACATCTATGTAACTAACTAGATGAAGTAGAATATGGACCAATGTTCTTAAATGACATTACACTGAAGATACTGGCTGTCACTCTTTTTGGTGACATACATAAGCTGCGCTACACAGACAGAGCACATTATTTGCAGCTGCAGAATGGATATATTCTGCTGATAGTGGTGGAAATAGAGTTGTACATACAGCATTGCACACATGTATGTGGGGATTTACCCAGTCATTGCCACATGCTGTACAATGTTGCTATTCTGCATGGTGGCTCCATAGGGCTGGTGTAGTGTATCTATGTAAGCAGATATTTACACTATGCTTTGGGTATGTTGGATTCATGCCCTAGTCTGTGAGTGTGTGCATGCATGTGTATGTATTTTTTAAAAAATAACCAGGTATTAAGACCTTCTTTCTCACTATGGCTTCAAGACCAGCTCTCCCATAAGGTAGAGCAAATCCCTCTTCTTTGGGAGTAAAGAGAGAGGGGCGACCAACAGAGACCAGCACTGTGAGGGGGCTCTGCTGTTTTGCTTGCGCAAATATCAGCGAGTGGAAACATCAGGCAGATTTCCTCAGAAAATCCACCTCATTTTCCTTCTCACTCTGAAGCATCCCTCATACTAAAACAGAAGGAATGTGAACAGTACGGCACAGCTAGGGGCCTCTGTCTCATTTTGAAGGATCTGAAAGACTCACTAGGCCTTCCTCTGATCCTAGTCTTCCAGGAAGGGTGTCTGAAGAGACTGCCTGTGCTCATGGGCAATGATGATTGGAAGGGCAGCAATTCTTTTTAGGTTGCAGGTGAATGTGCACTGCTACTGTTTGTCTTAATGCTTAACTTATAAGATATATTGGCAAAACACTGTGGCATTAATTCAAATCAACCTTTCTTCAATGGGGAAACTTAATGAATATGAAATAATTCACAGTGTTAACTGTGTTCAGTTTTGTTAAGCTACTTAACACATGGCATTGTCCTGCAGTGATCTGTGACTCACTAAAGTGAACCTGTCTTCATTCCCAAATACTCATAGCCCCCCTCCTAATCACCACTGTTCCCTCATACTCACTTGTACAGGTCCCTAGTACACACGGTCTGACCAAAGATGAGAACAGCAAAGGTGGGCACAGAGACGAGTTGATGATGGCAGAGAGTCCAGTGCTTAGTACTCTTCCGCAAATAGCATTTCGTGTCTGGGTTCCCTCACCACAACTCACAGAACACTGGGAATATAATAGTAGCTGGTTAGGAAGGTCACAACATTTCAAAGAGGCTTTGAATCCAGAAAAATGCACTGTAATACCAGAGACAATGAAGTCTATTTGTTTCAAAAGTTCCACCCATGTGTATTCTTGTCTGAGGACCACGAACGGACAAGGAACCCAATCCAGACCTGGGATGTCATTCTTCACTAAGGCCATTTCTGCACTACACTGTTACAGTGCTATTATTCCACTTTCAACATCCTATGGAATCCTGGGGTTTGCAGTTTAGGGAGGGGCATTTAGAATTCCCAGCCAGAGAGCTCTTTGGCCTCAGTAAACTACAAACCCCAGAATTCCACAGGATATTGAAAGTGGAATCACAGCACTGTAACAGTGTAAGGTGGAAATGGCCCTTGTGGCAGGTAGAGGTATATAGCCTGGTAGTCCATTCTTGCTTCACCTGTCCTTGCTGTGTGCAGATCACTCAGATAGTGGCAATACCCAAAGCCAGGTGGTTGGAATAATTCCAAAAGAGGGTCCCCTTGTGTATACGTGTGAGATATTTGAGAAGTGGTGGTAAACCTGTATAATCCGTTAATTCTTGTTCCTCACATTTGGACATGTTTTTTGTAATTATTTTTGTTTTATCCTTATTTACTTTATAGCCTTAAATGCCAGTACTGCAACCACAAGGTTGTGAGTTCGATCCTGCCAGGCTCCAAGGTTGACTCAGCCTTCCATCCTTTCGCAGGTCGGTAAAATGAGTACCCAGCTTGTTGGGGTCAATTAGCTAAAAATACATTGTAAACCACTTAGATAACACTAGTTGATAGGCGGTATAGAAATAAATAAATGCTATTAATTTCTCAATACTTGTTTGGGGAGTCTTCTAGTATAATAACCAAGTTATCCATGAATGCACTAGTCTTATATGCTTGATTCTTAATTTTAACCCCTTGTGTTTGAGTTTCTTGTCCAGTTCTTTTATTTAATACTTCCAAAATTATTATGAACAGAAGGAGTGATAAAGGGTGATAAACCTATATATGGGTATGCTTTCCGTTTTCTCACCGTTTATGATTATCTGGGCTTTTTGTTTCTTGTATATTGAAATAGTCCATTCTATAAATTTAGGCCCTAAATTGATTCTTCTTAAAGATAAAAAATGATATAAAAAATATAGTGGACAGCACGCTGAAATCTTCATTTGTGGACCTCCATAAAGCCCTTCAACCTCTGTGAGATACTTTCAATGAGATTAACAGCATGATCCCATGGATTTTTATTCAATTACTTAAATAACACACAAAAATATTCACTTCCTTAAAATTCTGGTGACAGAAACATTGGGAGATTCAGGAAGCAAGTGGGGAAGAAGAGGAAGCAAACTGCACCCTTTTCCATGGGCCCCTCAGTAGTCAGGATGCAGGAACAACTGCACCAACTGAATTATTGATAACCCAGACCTGGCTATGCTGTAGTCAATATTTTAAACATAAATATGAATGTTATATTTCATATTCATGCAGGGATGGTTATGGACGTAGGAAATGGCGTGTAAGAAAAAGAAACAAACAAAACAAACAAAACAAGCATGTTAAAAAAAGAAGACTTTCAGTAAATAAAATATTGTGTCAACATGTAAAAACATAAGTTGCATAGATTTTAATGTATGTAATGCAAGAAGAAGAAAAATTGCCTAAGGCAGTGTTGGAATGCCTTCTTTAGTCTCAAAATGGGTGCATGTTCCAGCAGCAGGTTTCATTAGACAATCTATTTATTTAGTTAGATTGCCAGGATAGATCATTACCCATTAGCTAAGCCTCCTTCAGAATGCATATCCACACCCATTCTGGCATGACTGGAGTATCCTTTGTCAGATAAATTAATCACTCCTTCCTTGGGTGAAGAAACAGCACAGAGGACAGAGGTATTGAGAACTGGCGGGTTGTGAGAAGGAAAGCAACCACTTGGTTAAAGATTGCACGGCTAATCAAACATTTTAGATTTTCAGAGATATTATTCTTCCAACTAGCATCCACCCAATTGTTACAGTCTCTCAAGCTGGTGATGTTAACTGGGAATTCTGGGAGTTGCAGTCTCCTCGAAGTAACTTTTCCAGGCGCTAAGAATAATGATGATGATGACAACGACAATGATGATAAAACTAAATCAGCTAGTTAACAAATAGTTATCAACATAGTTAACAAATTCAACAAGGAAAAAGGGGCTCAACTTTAATTACACAGATAGATTCCATTCATACCTTTTTTCATGGGTTGCAAGCAATCTATGTTTTTCAAGACTTTAGTCCCAAATACTTCCAAAACAAAAATGACATCACTAAACCAATAAAGACTGAAATTGGAAGAAGAGAACTGGACAAAAGCTTGGCAACCAGGACAATTCCTGCCAAAACAGTGATGGGCAACATAATAGTTCTCCAGATGTTAAATTGCAACTCCCATCCTCCCTCACCATCAGCTACACTAATCAGGGCTGATAGTAAGCATATCCTAATAACATCTGGAAGGCCTCAACTGGCCCTGTACTAGAGACACTCTAAGCACAATCTTTATTGTTTCCCCATACCTGTGTCCAATCTGAAAGGAGCCACTCAGGGGGGCAGTCCTCATTTCTGCAGGCTTGCTGGGAGACTGGCCTCAAAGTGAAACAGAACGTATCTGGAAGCTCTAGGAAACTTCCGTCGGCCATGCGCTGCTTGCAGAGCACTTCCCGCTTTTCAGTGCCACCCCCGCAGGTCTGTGAGCACTAGAGAACAATAGCAGCAGGAGGAAGAGGTTAGGGGTTTGCAGACACTACAAACAATTCATCAGGCAATAGGCTGCTTAAGTCCCACGAGGGTAAATGGGAACGTGCAGGATGGCAGCCATTATATCTAGGCCATTTGTGAGAAGAGCATAAGTTACACAAGCAGCACAACAGGGGAGCCATCCCTTTTGCTTTCTCTTTGCTCAGAATACCTTTAGTCTAACAGGTCCAACTTAATTCCATAGTTCAATCTTCCATTTTCAAATACTCTATGCGCACGCTATATACATATACACACATATAATTCATGGGAAAGCTGCATTCTGGGGCTGCGATCTGCAGCTGGGCTAAATAATTGGTTTGTAAGGTTAATATAATAAACCATTAAGGAACCACATAGCTCTTTATATTTATGACTCCTGGTGACTGCTGTGTGCTCTGCTTCCAAAAATAAAGGAGGAAGGGTTATATGAGTCAATGTAAATATAGAAGATTAATTTCTAAAGAATCATAACCCCCACCCTCCTTAATATATATCTCTTCCTACACATCCAGGCAGGCCAGGAAAGAATTCACTTGACCCACTGTGGCCAGCTCAGGCCTTACTTTTTACACACATGACTCTTTAGACCCGTGCAAAGCAGACTTGAAGTCAGTTATATTTGCATCTGCAAACCTACCACTTTTTCTTCATCACTTAGCCATTGAAGCATCACATGGTAAGTGGCATGTGTGTTCTCCATGGATAGGGTTTCAATATTGCCTCCCATACAAAAAGCTTGGTTTTGGATTCTTTTGTTTACTTTAATTAAAAATATAGAGAGTAGCCGCTATTCAGCTACAAATCATCAAGTGCATACCCTTCAGCATTTCACATATGAAAACCAGGACATGTGTGGACAAGCAACATCAAAGTGTGATCAAGACTGCAAAAGTTATTAATGAAGAAAGTACACAAGTGTGGAGAGGATGCAGCAGTGTGCTTTTGCCTGGGTGTACTGGGGACAGCAAGATTCCTCACCCTCCTCTCGTCTCCTCCCTGCTGAATTAATTGAATGCAAACAACTTTTGTACTTTGAACCAAGGCCATTTCTGCCCTACACTGTTCCACTTTCAACATCCTGTGGAATTATGGAGTTTGTTGTTTACTGAGGCCAAATAGCTTTCTGGCGGGGAATTCTAAGGGCCCCTCCCTAAATTGCAAACCCCAGGATTTCATAGGATGTTGGAAGGGGAATAGCAGCACTATAACAGTGTAGTGTGGAAATTGCTCAAGTCTGCATCAACTTGATGTAATTTGAGGACCAATGGGGAAAGTGGGAGGATGAGAAAGAAACTGGGATATTTGAAAAGCAGGTGAAAGAGTGGGATAGCAGTGGATTAACTGAGACTGTCTCTGCCAAATTAGGAAGTGCAAGTGGTGGGAAAGAAAAATGTTTAGTCAATTGTGAATCAGTTCTGCATCACATAATGGAAGTCACTTAGGGCAAAACTATGTATGACATATGAGACTTCTGATTACATTTCTACACATAATTATCCCTGCATACTGTGGTGGTAAGCAGCAGGTTCTACCTCTGATGTACAGATGTTCTGAAATACAGCTATACAAGCAGAAGCGTCTCATCACTTGAGCTAGAAGACTTGCCAAAATACATGTAGAACAAGAGTGCAGCCTTGCCACTATGGCACTGCCTCATATGCACAGTCTTTGAATATATGGAGCATCTTGTTCAATGTCTATTTGTTCCCCTTTAATCAAAACAAATTTGGATAGTGGTTCTCATCTCAGAATAGGGAAGTAAATTAGGTATAGAAAAGAAAACGGTCACTTTCCCTTCTACGCTGAGGTTTTTAAAAAACCTTAAGACCTTTTTATCCTCCATATGATGGAACATGCAATTTTTTTTAAAAAAAATTCTTTAAAAATGAACTTGCAACTCTCCTCCGTTAAAACACTTAAATCCAACAGAAGAGTTTCACCATATTTCCACAACTGGTTCAAAATATGGGAAATGGTTAATATTTTCCTCACCAGCTGTCTGAACAGCAGGGACAACAGACTGGATTAAACAGTCACATGCTCATGTTCAGTTTTAAATGGTTCATTCTCTGTATGCAGCTTTTAAACGGTTAGCTTTAATTCTCAAAAGACTGAAAGCCAGAGGGGAACACGAAACACTTTTCTTAAATTTTTAAATGGTCTTGTTGGCTCTTAAAGGATACTAATTTGTTATTTTCAGAAGGCCATTTTACAGAAAAAAGACTAGTAGAAACAGTTGGCAGGAGGCAAGGATGAAAGAGGCCTTTGAATAAACTTTCTGGGCCATGTTGGGCTGTGCAACTTTAACGCACATCCTGAACAGAGAGCCACACTTTGTCCTATAAAAATCTCTCACCCATCAGTAATAAAACAAAGATATGAAAAGATTTATTAATGGAGCACTTTTCAGCCACTTTCTGCAAAAGAGATGTTTATGGGACCTGTAAAAACGAATTCTGATACCTACTTTCCTTTGGGTGGGAGAGAAGGGAAAGACGAGAAGAAAATGCCTAAAAACAAGGTAAACATCCTAATAGCTTTATCCCAGGGAGGGAGAATGTTAAAAATAAATAAAGACTGGAATTTATAAGGATGTCGTTTTAATCATTCAAAATGTTAAACATGGCAATGCTTATCAGGAGTACTTCTGCCAAGAACATTAAAGTTTTAGAACAAATCTAATTCAGGCCATCTTGCTTTACAAGAATCCAAAAGCCTCAGAGAAGAAGATTGTTAACATTCATAGGCTAAAACATTCTATTTATTTATGTAAAAAATACCAGCAGAAGCAGAGACACGATGAACTTTCTTGGTGAGGTTCACCCCAGGTCAGTGGGGTGTGGATGCTGGGAATTGGCTAAGGAGGGTGTTTGTGTAGGCAATGGAGGATGCGCATATGGGAAATGGGCAAAAATCAGAGCATGAATGTATGGCCTCCTCATATCTCCACATTCACTATCCAACATGAGTAGGTTTCTTCCCACTTTGCTGAATCATAAGTAAAGCATTATTTACCTCTTGCCATTCTGAAAGGTACCAGGAGGGGGAACAGTCAAAACGATTGCAGGCTTGCAACATGATGGGCTTGGGTTTGTGACACAGCTCATCTGCCAAAATCACTGTCTCGTTTGTCTCTCTTGAGAGGAGGTGAGAACAGAAGACGTCCCGGGTCTGCAGTCCTACACCGCAAGTGAGGCTGCAAGAGCTCCACTTCCCCACCTCCCACCTGAAGGGAAAGCCAAGGAGAGGAAAGTGCTGAATGCAAACCACTCTTATCACAATTGTTATGTCAGTTCATTTGTGAAACGCAATGGACTAGATCCTGACTAAGGCTGCCATTTATATACACTTACCTTTAAATAATCCTCAATAAGTACATTGGGGATGACATCTGAATAGGCCAAAATTTCATCCATTTCATTGGGAGCCACATTCAACTAACCTAGCCTGGATTAACTCATATATCACAAAACCATCTAAGAAAAGAAAAATTTTAACATTATGTAACAGCATTAAGCCCATCCTTCTGATTTTGATCCTTGTTATTAAATGCCAGCCCCAATAACAAGATTTATAACAGACAGAGGAATTTGAAAAGATGCTCTGATCAGGACATGGCTGAGCTTCTCTCTTATTGTTTTAGAGTTCTAGGGCAGCCACTGAGAATTATTTGTTATGGTCATTGCTTAAACCATGGACTTTTTCTTCATGTCACAGAGAATTACTCTATGGCTATTTCCACCCTACACTGTTATAGTGCTATTATTTCACTTTCAACATCCTATGGAATCCTGGGATTTGCAGTTTAGGGAGGGGCCTTTAAAATTATCAGCCAGAGAATTCTTTGGCCTCAGTAAACTACAAACTCCAGAATTTCACAGGATGCTGAAAGTGGAATAATAGCACTATAACGGTATAGTGTGGGAACGGCCTATATGTGCTTGAAAAATCTGCAGCTCAGTGCACTCCTTGCAATTTGGTGCACTTAAGGTGCTTTCAGACATTGCTCCTCCCAAAAATGTATATGCCCAAAGAGGAAGTACAAAAGGAAGAGGTGATCCTTTGGGGCAGTACTTCTTAAGCCATCTGATGTGGTGGATCAGCATGTTCCCCCTGCCATTGTGAGAGGGACCAGCAACATATTTATACCCATTGTTGACAAATGTTTCTTTCTTTCTATGCTCGCAATTAGGCACAGACTGGCAGCCAGTGGCTCACAGATAGGCACTAGTCCACAAACTACACTTTGAGTGGCACTGCTTTAGTAGATATCAGAATGATGATGTCTCTTGTTTCCTCTTATGGGGTGTTAGATTTTTGCTACTATTTTGCTGCAATGTCACCTGTTGCTCTTGTCCCAAGAACAAGGGGAAAAACAAAGAAAAGCCAGCCAAGAAAAACTCTATATAGATAAGCAGAGATAGCTCCATACAGCTGTCAAAGCATGCCAAGCTGCAGAGAACACCTTTAGCAACAAATGCACTAAGCTAGTAACATTCACCCACTCAGCTTACAATCTTCCAATCTGGAGGCTCTTTATTCTTTGTTACAAAATATATACAATATTTACAAAGTCCAGATGGCAAGCCAGCATGTCTAGCTTGCTCTTTCCAGCAGAACCTCCAGCAACATGCCTCAGACAACACATGCAGTTGTTGGCTGGGATTGTGCTACCTTTATACAGACACCTTGCCAATCTTAGCCAACCCTTGCATTGTCTGCACCTGGTGCTCATCAGCATGACTCAGCACAAACTAGCTGGAGTCACATTCCTTTCCACAGGTGCACTTAACAATTAAAGCAATTAAAGCAACATGACATTTACACTTACATCACAAAGTATTTTCTTGAGATTTGGTCCAACCTTTTCTGACAACTCCTCAGTCAATCTTACAAGTTTCTTGACTAACAGCATCAAGTACTATTACTTTTTAAATACTGTAATAAGTAATTACCATTAATTACATTTAGAATCGCTATAATAAGTAATAAATGACAAATTAATTTTTAAAAGTTAGTTTTGTATACTCTGCTCCAGCCATTGATAGCATATAGGGATTGTCTCAAGCAAAATATAATGCAAAGTAACAATGAGGGGCATGTACTGTATCTGCATTCTGAAGATTTTGCATCTCCATGCAAATGACATGAAGAAGGATTAAGACATTAGCCTGCATAGCCTGAGTGGAACCAGCCAATCACAGCTTTTGGAATGCTGAAAAGGTGGGGCAACTGGGGAAACAATCTGACTTTGTCAGATAAAGCTGGTTGGGGATGGAGACTGGATACAATCAAGATAGGATCAGAAGGAAAAAGAAGTTTAGTTAGGAGCTAAGAAGGCAAGGAGGTGTTAAATAAGGAGTTCAAGGAAAAGCTGTAATTTTGATTCTAACTGAGTTGTTACATTTAAAAAAGAAGAAGTCAGCAACATACTAGATATTTCACTTTTCTGTTAACCAACAAACTTTTGTTGTTTGTTGTTTTTGCCTCTTGTCTAGTGTTGAATTCACTTTAGATCTCAATTACTAAACCCAAGAAGATTTGAATTTGTAAGACAAAGTAAGAGACTGGAGCCGAAGGGTTGGTGTCTGAGTGAACAATGTGGGATTTTTTCACACTACATAATCATAGTGCTTTGATTCTGCCTAAATTGCCATAGTAACATCCTACGGAATCCTGGGACACGATGCACATTTAACCTAGGGCCTTATCACACTACATTGCTATAAAGCTATTACTCCACTTTAACTGCCATGGCAACATTGTATGGAATCCTGGGATTTGCAGTTTAGAGAAGGGTGTGTGGAATTCTCAGCCAGGGAGTGCCTCTAATGCCCTACCAACCAACAGGACTCCATAGGATGCAGCTATGGCAATTAAAGTGAAATCACAGTGTTATGATTGGGCAGTGTGAAATAATCCCCGGAGAAGAAATCTGCCACATGTGGCTATGCTAGATCTGAGATTCATTTTGACTAGATTAAGTTTGTATTGTTTTGCTAATGGCAAAAGAATAGTGATAAACAACATAGGCAATATAAGGAACTGCCCATTGCACACAGGCTATAAATGACTTTGTTAAAGCCTAGAAAGAGTAAGGATAAGAATGGCTCAACCTTAAGCAGAGAAACAAGAGACAAGGCAGTATTACCCCAAAACATGGGTGACTCAGGGGTCCACCCATAATGTCAGTGCCTCCTCGAAATGGTGGGGAATATTAGCTCAAAGTGGAAAGGCCTGTGAGAGGGGGGTAGCCTTACAAGATCTTTTACATCTATGACTACCAGTACTAGTGCAGGGAAGAACAAGCCAGAGATCCCCAAAAGTAAGCTTATTGTTTTATTGGGGGAACTGCAATCATACACATAAGATCCAAGCAGTCTTATGAGCCTAAGCACATAAGGCTAACTGAAGGAAAAGCAAAGAAAGTTTTGGATAGTGACATTTTTAGCGCGAGGAGGGTGATATTTAGCAATCCAGCAGAGAAGTGGAGAGAGAGGTGGCTTAGAATAGGAGTCCAAGGACAGTACACAAACAGAAATTAGAGTGGCAGAGTGAAGACCAGCAACCAGTATACTTTGAATTGGCTGGCCAAAAACTGGGGTTTAAATACAGTATTTCTGCCTGGAGGGCTAAGGAGCTAATGGCTCTTTGCAGAGTAAACAATGGAGTCCAGAGAGTGTACAGTGGGGTCTCAAATGAGCTAATGATCTTAGCGTTAGGAGACAAATGGCTAATGGTAGCGTTGATAGCTCCTTAAGTGTCGGACGGGGTAGGGCCAAAAGGGGGAGGAGCTAAGGGCCTTTCCACATGATACTGTTATAGTGCTATTATTCCACTTTCAACATCCTGTGAAATTCTGGGGTTTATAGTTTACTGAGGCCAAAGAGCTCTCTGGCTGACAATTCTAAAGGTGCCTCCCTAAACTATAAACCCTAGGATTCCACAGGATGGTGAAAGTGGAATAATAGCACTGTAACAGTATAGCAGGCCCTAAGACAATCAGCCATCCCATGGGAACATCTTGGATGCTATCATCTCTAAAAGGTTGAGTCATCAATGGACTGTAAGTCCCTTACTGTCAGAGTTTCCTGGTGATTTCCTAACTATGACCTGGCTATGCCTTGAGGTCTTTCCTGATCTGATTTTGCAACACACATGTGCAGCCAAGTTTTCCTCTTAGCTAGCATGGCCATGCAGTCATAGCAGAGTATCATTTATATTTATACCAATTAATATTTGCTAATTAAGTATACACATTTTGCCAGTTAAACCATATCAAAGTGTGGGGGTGTATGGCCTACTAACAGCAGATGTAGAACACCAACAAAAGCAGTCCTGTGAACCCTTTCCAACTCTTTCACAGGATCTCTACTGTTACCTAGCAAGGCCAAGAGACTGTTGTCTATGTTTTGATAGGGTATTTTGCTGTTAATTTCTGTGAGACCATATTGGCGCCTGGCAACTGTTTAAGCTAATTTAGACCGTATTTGTTGAGGAATGAACCTTTAATGACATTTCCCATGAAGCTGCCAGTCAGAATTAATAGTGACACATCACCTACAGCCTGAGCTTGGCATACCTTAGGTATATGAAGTGCTCGGTGACCTCTTTTTTAAAGGACGGCTCTTACTCTGTTCTTTAGAGGTCTATTTTGTGCAGAGCTTATTACTTCACTTGCCAAGGGTTCCAGTAACCTCCAACAGCTGTTTCATCATGGAATAGAGTGTCCTGTGCACCATTTGTACTGGCATCGCACAGTTTAGCGTGCCAAAGGAAAGAGGAAATCTTATTAAGAAAGGATTATACAGGTCGTTTTTATGCTAATTCTCAGGTGTGGCAAAAAATCCTCCCACATATTGAAAATTTGATCTTTATAAGCATGCATATGAATATAGATTTTGAAGGTGAAAGCAGAATGGAGATATTAAATTGAGTCTGAAGAAAGACTCAAACAAAATGATTTTGCCCTACACACTCCAGACTTCTGAACAGCTTCAAATTTCTGAGCTTCACCCCACAAATGCAGCATTTTTTTTAACTGTCTTCAAGCAAGCAGTTATCTAATATTAATGATTAAAGGAAGATGAAAAGGCAGATGGATCAAGAGAAATAAGTCCATCTTTAAGAAACAGCAATAGTTAAAATATTTTGCAAAAGGGTAAGAAATGCTAGTCCCTTTTCTAGGCAAAAGGCTCACTTCAAATTCTTGGCTCTGTCCTCTGTTTATTATCATCAACTGATACCCCTAAAAGTACAATGATACTTGGATTGTGGTCTGAAGTGGTCTCTTTATTACCCAAGAAGTATCAGGCACAGCAGTGGTGTTAAGAACTACTGCATTTCCTTGTCACTGTTTCCTGTGGAACTTTGGACAAACATGAATCAAATCTTCAGGAGCTGCTGGCTTTTGTCCCATTCATTTACCCCCAAAGGAAACTGCAGAAAGCCATAACTACATCTCCAGTTCTGCCACATAACTGCTGGAATGTAATGATGTCTTTTAAGCTCAGATAGCTATCCATGCAAAAGCCAGCAGCAGAAGGCTCCTCATTCATCCAACAAGCCTTCCACAGCCGGAAAACAGGCAATGCATTAAACTTTTTGCTACAAAGAGGGAAAATGGAGAGAGTACATAAGTGTGTGTGTGTGTGTGTGTGTGTGTGTGAACATCATCAATCATATTTATTTATATCTCACCTTTTCTCCAGTTTGAGACTCAAACCGGATTACAACAAATTAAAAAAATGCATAGCGAAAAATACACAAAAAATAAATGTTAAAAAGCGATTGAATGATAAAAAAAAATCAAAACCAGTTAAAACATAAATCGTTAAATGCACAAACACACACATCAATACTACAAATAGAAAAATCTAGCACATTGTTTAGGTGGTTTGAGCCTTATACAATCAATAATAATAGACCTATTGAAACAGAAGAAATTTTAGTTCTCTGTGGAAATAAGAGAGGGTGCCACTCTAATTTCTCTGGGAAGGTAGTTCCAGAGCCTGGGGACAGCCACTGAGAAGGCCCTCTCCCATGTTCCCACCAAGTATACCAGAGAGAAGGGACTCCCCAGCAGATCTCAAAGCATGGGCTGGTTCTTAAGGAAGAATGCAGTCCTTCAAATAGCTTGAAGCTGAGCTATGAATATCCAAACCTGCCGTGTTAATGTACTGATGACTTATACTGTTGTAATTCTTGAAACCTGAGGTAAAACTAAACACAATAGAAGATCCTATGTGTTGGTTTGCCAGCCTAAATGGCAACCCCCTTCTCTTCCTTAAGGTCTTGTGAATTTCATAGACAAATTGGTGTTAAAATACCATGGGTCTCCCATACTATGACTACATCTAGATCATTGATGCAGGGCAGCTAAGAGCATAAGCACATGATTTTGCACATCAAGTTTTTCCAATTATTATGAGAAGAGGCAGAGAACAATACACTGAGATTTCTTTTTGCTAGCAACTTCATTTGTTCCACTTTTCAGTTCCAGTTTCCAAAGCATGCTAAGGGGACAGGAGTATAGTCCTTTGGATGTTGTTGGTTGCATCTCTCATCATCCTTAGTAGCCTGGTCAATGGTGAGGGAGGATGGAAGCTGCAGCCCAGTAACAGCCAAAGGGCCTTCCCAGAAAGGAATAAAGTTTTTCTCCTTGCAACTTCCATGTGTTCTTTTGCACAGAGCCGTATTTAATAAGGAACAAAAGTATTCTGAATATCCATTGTTATGAATGGTGGAAAGTTATGACAAAGATTGAAGAACACTGGTCCTGTGAGGACTGACACATTCCCACCACGTCATCCTCATAGGCTTTGATTTTACTGCATGAACGTAGATCCATTCTCTGCTTTTTTAAAGTGTGGGTATTGTATTCTGAAAGGGGAGAGATATGAGGCAGACAGGCACACAGATGGCTCTTGCAGGTGCTGGGAGTGGATGATGATTGATTTATGGTCTTTCAATTAAATTGTGTCGAACAGGCTTATAAATACATTTGTCTTTAGGTTTTTAGGTTGGGAAGTGGGGATCAGAGTGTGCAAAAAATGGAAGAGAAGGTCTTTGTGCAGAAGGCTCTAGAATGAAGCCAGTATGTCCCATGAAGCTTTAGTAATTATCCATGTATAAAAAGCAAACAATGACAAATGGCATGATGGATATTGTGAAGTACGAGAGAAATTATGATTTCCAGAAGATCTGACCAAAGAAAAATGACCCGTTGTGGAAACTCAGGTGTCATATCCTGCAAAGAGCTGGACAAACAATCTACAATAAATCATCTTAGTTGACAAATCGCCATTTTTCTCCTATTTGCAATTGTCCATAAAGAAGCTATGCTTTTAGAAAAGTATTCATTCACTCAGTGGAAAACCAGTCAAGGACAATGCTAAAGAGCAGGTTTCACTTTTAGCACGAGAATTATAAAAATTCTTCATTAATTTCAACAAAATATGTTCTCAAGCACTTTTCTGCCCCCTTTCGTCCCCTCACCTCTAGAAACAACAGCCATTTTATTTGTATGCTGTTTTCCTATAGTAAAATTATACTTGGAATGGATTACACAAAACTGGGGGAGGGAGAACATATTCTCATACCTTTCAACATTTTGCAGTCAAGATGGCAAAAGCTGTTAATGAGGAAAAATACACAAACAAGGAGATGCTACAGAATTTTGCTTTTTCCTCAGCCTGTTTGGAAGGGCAAGATTCCACTTCCTCTCACATTTTATACTTAATTGGTAGCAACTGAAATGAATGGATGACCCGGGGGAAAAGTGAGAGGACAAGTAAGAACCTGGGACATTTTAAAGCAGCTGAAAAAGTGGGAGGACAGAAGACTAACCAGGACTGTCTCTGCCAAACTGCGACAGTTCAAGGTAGGTAGTCTTCGGTGGAAACATATTGTCCTTCAGATGTTGGGTTGCAAGCCCCAGGAGCCCTGGACAATGATGAGAAATATTGGGGACTGCAGTCAAAATCTGGAGGGCTATATGATTCTTATCCCTCACATAATCACAATCAACATTTCCAGAGAAGTCAACAACAGTTACAGTTATATTACAGCTTTACCTCTTTTTGAGTACATTAAGGCCATTTCCGCACTAGACTGTTCTATTATCCCACTTCCAATATCCTATGGAATCCTGGGGTTTGCAGTTTTGGAGGGGCCTCTGACCCCTCCTGAAACTGCAAACCCCAGGATTCCATAGGATGTTGAAAGTGGGATAATAATGCTATAACAGCCTAGTGCGGAAATGACCTAAGACAGTAACAAGGCTCAACAAAATAGGAACACACACAGGAGAAGAGAATGCAAATAGCAGTAAGCATTACATATTTTATCCAAAGATAAATATTGCAAACACTGTGAAACCTAAAAGCAGCTGCACAGCAACATCAAACTTTGTTGCTAGAGTCAGCAAAAGAGTAAGGATTAGGTCTTGCAGAACTCACAGATGGATGGTCTAAATGGGGCCTAAACAAGTATAAGATGTTTTACACTGAGTCCATCTAACTCAATATTGTCTTTATAGGATGGTGGAAGATGTTCAAGATTTTGACTGGGTTCTCCCCTACCCTCCAGTCCAATTGGAGATCCTAAGGATTGAACTTGGGACCTTCTGCTTACTTAGTATGCACTTTACCATTGAAATATGGCCCTTCCCAAGGTAACATGTACTATCACATTCAAATCCCAGGGTCAAATTCAGTGCTATTTTAGCAGAAGTTCACTCATACAGTGGGATTCTCTCTCCCTTTCCCTCTGCAGCTTATAGTAGCACCCAACTCCAGTTCTGGATTGTTTTTCAGCTCTCAAGAATACTTGACATTATACAAGGGACTGCTGTGGTGGAATGGGAATAACTTTCTCCTGGTTTCACTGATGGAAGAGGTTCCATCAGAGAATGACACCATTGCATCAAACTTTTGGTTTATACACTTAAAAGGTGACTTTCCAGTTTGTTTCACCAAAATGCGACTAATGGCAGAACCTTAGTACTTAAAATCCTACACTCAAGTTCTAAGGTAGCACTACAGAAGATTCTAAGTTAACCTCTGACCGATGGTTGCTTGTCTAAAACTGTACTACATACCACATTCCTCTGTGGGCTGTTCACATCCTTTGCAATCTAACTGCTGGCCAAACAGCTTGGCCTGCATCTGACTACAGATGCTCCCATGACCTGTTAGCCTGCCCGCTACAAATTATAACAACAGGATAGTCCTATGTAAATAAGTTGTGCTGATATATATATCCCAACAGTTTTGCAACAGGGTTTCATTTCTCATACTCTCACTGATACTATGGCTCTTATGGCCAGAATTTAACAAGTATTTAAGCATATTCATGGAAGTATTCCACTGGAATTCTTGACCACTTCCCTTTAAATGGCAAATTCACTTTTCAGTCTTAAACTACTTCTGCTCCATCCTGCCTCAGTTCTTCCACCACCACTCTTTCCTGCATTTAGCTGTAGAGACAATATTTTTCCTCCAGAAACCTACAGTTATTATATAAGATAATCCAAAGTATTTTGGGTAGCTTGGTCCTGAGTGGGCAAGAATCAGTAGATTTGCAGAAGATCCATTTCTAGCAGAGATCAAAACTTCTAGAAAACGTTTATATCTCTATCTGTTTAGATAGATCAACACAACTGCATGCATTTTTTATTCTTCTCAGGAAGTTGCTACAGTGAATGTCATGATGAAGACCTGCACTTCAAAATTTAGCAATGTACTCCATAATTAAATCTCACATCCTTCAGCATTTCACAGATGAAAACCAAGCAACATCACAGTATGGTCCAGATGGTGAAGTTATTGATGAGAAAGAACAGACAAGACAGGAGAGACTGCAGCAGTTTGCTTCTGCCTGAGCCCACTGGGAAAGGCAAGATTCTATCTTCTCCTGTTCTACCTGCTGAGTTGAGTATAAACTATATATGCACTTTAAACTTTATTTGCTGCAACTGAAGTAAGTTGAAGGTAGGAATAAAAGAATGTGTGTATAAGATCAAGGATTTCTGTTTTCCTCACTTAATGACCTAAAACAGCCCCCCAGTCAGTAGTTTTCAAATAAGTAAACCATAATTGAATTTTACTGCAACTGAATTTAAACTTTTTTATTCATATTTCTAGCAATGTAAAAGGTTAAAATCTTGCTAAGTTAAGTAGATCCAACATCTTTTTCCTTCTTAAAATCCAGCATCCATAGCACACTGCATATGGCAAATTATTTGGGGGATGAAATGTTTCACAGAAACCTGGATGTATAAGGTGGTATGGAGTTCCAACTTTATTTTTAGTGGCTGTTTTATAAATCAACTGAGCTATTTTTGCAAATTTGGGAAATGTTTTATGATTCTCCTCATAATTTTTCCTCCCAACACACTCAGAAATACTGATATATAGTGACTTGCATTTTGCAAAACCTTCTGGGAGTGGAAATGTTTGAGTAAATTTTTGAAACAGAGTTTTTAAAACAGGGGAAACTATGGAGAGTGAGAGAAAGGTGGTGGTCTTCATAGTAAATGGCCAAGTTCCTTGACTATTTTAAGGGAAGAGTTTTCTATACAAATGTCTCCAAGTCTGGTAACAGGAAGAAAAACAATGAAATGGTTCCAATTATAATGTGGTTAAAGCACATAAAAGTGATGTGAGATTGCTTATTTATTATTGCTACTACAATAAACATTTTTGTTGCTTTGAGGGAATGTGGTCAGTTAAGCACCCTATAGTTTAATTTCAGACATCTGAAAACACAGTAATGTACTGGGCAGCAGTTATATTTGTGAATCACATTATCAGTCTAATATAAGCATTTTATATCACCTTCCCTAAATATGTGGAATACAAAGAAAAGAAGGACTGAAGGACACTCTTTCTGTTGGCTTCTTACTGCCTTAACTGTATATTTTTTTGTTCATGCTACCTATGTGTACTACAGTTTCCAAGGGAAGCACAGAAAAGGGCTCCTGCAACTTTTCTGGTTGTATAGAAGAGGAAATCTCAACAGGTGGCAGGTAATACCCACCAAATTTCCCTGTTCTAAACACCCATGAAAGGATTAAGATTTTGCTGAAGGGTGAGGTATAAATGCTCAAAATAAATAAATATTTAGAGTATTTATACCCTACCCTTCAGCAAAAACTGTTCTCAGGAAAGGCTTCCAGGTAATCATCAGTTTGACAGCTCCCAGCCTTTAGGCCTCCAATTTAAATAAGAAATGATACATAAGGAAAAAGGAATGGGAATGGGGAGGTAATTAAGCCCAGCAGACGCTGTCTGCTCTGCAGTCCCCTAGAGACCAGATCAATGGTCTCTCCATCCACTAAGGCCAAGGTATGATACAGCTATGCCTGGCTGCTCTTCTCTCGCTCGGAGACCCTCAGTAATCACAATTGGAATATAGGGGTGTGGTCTAGCAACTCTAATGTGCATGAAAAGTCTTTCTTGCTTCAATGTTATATTTTACTTCTCAATGCTCAATTCTGAAGCCTAGGTACTGACTATAAAGATGCATTAGCAGAATTAGCTCTCAGACTATAAAATAGACAGAGTGTACCCTGCTCTGAAATAAGCTTAAACAGTTCACACAAGACAAATATACCAGCCACTACAAGAAACGAACTTCTACAAATAATTTCCAGATTTAATTTGCAGAGAAATAGAAGACTGCACTACATATCACTTGTATAGCTAGGCTGGATTTTCAGTGGACTTGTGATAAAGAGTACTACCCATAGGCTGAGGCTAAAATATCCTGTTGAAGCTCTGAAGAGCAGAGGTGAACATAGAAAATAATTAATTCCATGCAACCAGGATGGTGCATACACCTGTTGTATTTCAAGTCTAAAAGCTATTTTACGACAGGATTCAAATGCCTCAATCTATCAGACTAGATAAGAACCTTGTGCCTTTTTTTATCAGGTGTTAAAACTCCTCACCTTTTTACAAATTTGTTCATCTTAGGTTTGTAAAGCAGTGAACTCCTTCTGTAACACTGTGACACTCATATCCTTTGAATATAGGAAAGTCCTAATAGTTTAATCTTTCTGCTCTTAATAGCACAATGGTTCAATTGACTATTGGATAAGTCTGTCCTCTGGACACTGGGTGCTGTGCTGCATGGGAAAGGAAAATGGCAGCTGGGTGAATTTTGCTGTTATGCCAAAAAGCTGAGTGGAGGCACAGATGTGCAGTTAGTACACACCTAGTCCCTCTAATCCAAACGCATGGATGTTGTATCCTGCCTTGGTGCCCCTACCCCTTGCATACAGTAGACTGCGGAAAACTCCAATGTAGTACAAGTTGTGCTATCATCATTGTTAGGCATCAATATTTAAACAAAGCTATGTTATTACCCAAATTATCAAGATTACATTTTAGAAACGCTATTTTTTCCCCACATGATTGCCTCCCAGCCTGCTGCGGCAAGGTCTCATAATGATTCCATCATCGCTAAACACCCACTCAACTGATGCTGAACTGGCTGGAACCATAAAAACAGGGCCTTTCAACACTATATTGCTATAGTGATATTATTCCACTTTCAGCATCCTATGGAGAGAGATCTTTGGCCTCAGTAAACTATAAACCCCAGAATTCCACAGGATGGTGAAAGTGGAATAATAGCGCTGTAACAGTGTAGCGCAGAGAGGCCCACACTCAGAGTAACCTTACTTGGTAATAGTAGCTTTTTGCTATGCTTTCGCCCAAACCCTGAAACATTAATTGGACCACACTCAGTATTTTGAATTGCAAGGTTACTATAAAAACACATAGCGTCAAAATCAACTTGGCTAGAGTTATTTTCATTATTTGATGTAGAATAAGCAAAAAAAAGGAGGAGGAGGAGGAGGAACACAAGCTTTTGTACAGGGAAGTACTTCATGTTTAGTTCCTTCACTGGTAGAAGACTGAGACCAAGGGCAGCCCAACAGTCAGTAAAAATATACAAGTTATGAGTTGAGTCAAGTCAGTGCATCATTTATTGCTGAGTCAAGTGTGAGCTGAGTCACTGAAGAAGCTTGAGCCTGACTTGTGTCTGAGTCAACTGACTCAAGTCTACCTCACTGCTGCACAGAGGTACAAAGTAGACTGGGGTACAAACACCTAATTGCATGCCGCTTTGACTGTGCTTTAAAAAGCACTACATCACAAGCAATGCCACTTGGGCTGATTGTGCCGCTGGGCTGGTCCAAAGCCACACCCTCTTTGGGAATTTGGTACCTATGGCAGAAAATCCAGACTATGTTTCCTCAAGGAAATGCAATAAATCAGTCAGTTTTCAGCCTCCTTTTCACACCCCAATATCTTTTCCCTGACTGACACTGGCCCAATTCTGGTGTATCCTAATACTCACACAGCACAGCCCAATTGCACTGTGCTGCCAATGGAATTGCCTGTGTCAGCAAAATCAGAAAGGGAGGCAAACCCCCCTCCCTTGTACAACTGCCCATGCTTTTTTCAGAATCCACTCCAGAGGGCTGGGAAGTTCTCCAAAGCAGGCTTTTGGACAATGTGGAGGGCTACGGGGAAGAAAATCCCTTCACACAGTGGATATCTGGTGCACTGAGACTGGATTTAGGTTATTATCCCAATTTGATTCCCCCTCCCCCTTTATGGTATTTCTTTGAGCCTCAGAGTAGTAACACATAAGAAATGTTGTAGGGGTTAAGTGATTATCACTTAACCCCTACAGCATTCTTATGTGTTACTACTCTGTTATTACTTCCTTCGATTGATTTGGAGATGCAGAAAGCTATGCTAAGTGTTAATTTCTTACTGCAACTTGCAATGATACTTATTACTTCAAAAACTTGTTTTTCCTTATCTTTACAACTGTAGCCTAATCTCACAAGCTCGGGGACTATGGTTTTATAAACTTGATTCTTCAGCCTTACCAGCTTAGCAACAGATCAGACCCATTCCACGCAGCAGAGTGAGCTATGGTGATTTTCTTTCTTTCTCTCACTCTTCCCACAGCTGCTAACTCCCAGCTCTGGACTCATGAAAAGAGATGACTGAATAACAATTCTGCATCATTAAACCTTCATGCAAACAGACCAAAGGCTTTGTTAAGAAAGGTATGGCATCAAGAGCAACTTTCTGCATTTGGTTTTACGCTCTAGTTGTTATCAGTGAGAATTTTACAGCTCAATGTGAATCAAAAAGGTGGAGAGGAACTTTTAGATAAACAGAGCAGAAAGGGAATGAGGATGGGGTGCACACGTGTGGGGGGGTGCTTTTTCAACGGCACAAATAGAAAAGAATGCAGGATTACCCAAAAGAAGGCTGGTGATAGATCAGGAAGTATCACCACCAGAATTAAAGATCCTCATTGCCTGAGTGAACTTTTAGAGATAATTTTTAAAATGGACTTTGTGATATTTTTTGCAATGTCCATAGGTCACAGATACATTGTTATAATTGCAATAATTTAGCACTGAAGAATTAAGAATGCCTCACAGTGGACAGTAGTAAAAGAGCAAATTAGTTGGAGTGTTCTGAAGCCCTTCTTGGCTTTACCTATCCTGACCCCATTGTGATGTAAATTGATACTCTTAGAGATACTCTTCACCCCTCTTCTCCTCCCTTCCGAGCTCTTCTTAAGAATGCAGCTACAGCCATTTCCACACTACACTGTTATGGTGCTATTATTCCACTTTCAACATCTATGGAATCCTGGGGTTTGCAGTTTAGGGAGGGGCATTTAGAATTCTCAGTAAACTACAAACCCCAGAATTCCACAGGATGTTGGAAGTAGAATAACAGCACTATAACAGTGTAGTGCGGAAAAGGCCTAGATTAGGGGTTCCTATACTAAAGCCTTTTCCTTTGTTCCTTTAAGTCATTGGGGTCTTTGCTCCTTAATCAGTACTAATGCTCCACTGTGAATGCACACTCTCTGTCATACATGACTAGACAGTACTCTGTGAATATGAGGCTCCAAGGAATTGCTTTTGAAAATGAATGAAGTGTGCTGTTGTCAGCCAGCCCTGTTCTGCTACGACATTTGAAGACATGAAAAATAGCAGTTAAGGACTGTTGTAGAGTACAGGACTTTCCAGATGAGGCCTTCATGCAAGGATGATGCAAAGCAGTTGCTGATTTGGTAAGCAACAGGACAGTGCTGTTCTCCCAGCAAGTACCTTTTTTTCCTTCCTTGAAAGAACCTCTGTTTTCTGGACATCAACCCTCTAATGTAAAGTCTACAAACATCATCACTCATCATTGTCTGTACCTTTCCACATAGTATTCCAGATGCAAAACCAAAAGCTATCATTTTCGCAAAAAGAAAAATATGAATTTATGCTGGTTACATTTATAACAGACTTTCCCCCCAGTGAGTTCAAGACAGTGTACATGGCTGTCCTTGCGCCACTTTGTCATCACAGCAATCCCACAGTATCGGTCATGCAGCAAGTTTGATGGATGGGTGAGAGTAAGAGACGAGAACCTAGATCTTCTGAGTCCTGAGACAAAAGTAAACTCAACTAAATTAATGCACTTCTTGGACCCAAGTCCCACTTTAATCTGTGAAATTGCTCTGGGCTCAGAGTGTTAGCCTGTTATCTTTTTTTGCCAACTCATTTATCCTGATGCACTAGAGTTACTGCAGGCAATGAACACAAGCAGTTCATATTCAGTAAGGTGTCTAATATAAATGCATGCCAACCTAGTGCTCTTCACAGGTTGACAGATGGAAAGCAAATGGCTTCCATAGCATAACAGGCAAACAACTGCTTCCAGAATGGTCTCTCAATATCCAGTCATAAGCCTTAAAATGCTAATTTATTTATGGGCTGCTCTGTCCCTGGGGGCTTGGGGCAAATGATGGCAATCATTCCTGAACTAGGCCAATATTTTTCTTCCCAAAAGGTCTCACGATTTAAATACATATCGTTCTGCAATACAGACAGGATATTTTTATGCTTAGTAGCTGTAAAACCGTCTGTCACTCTCAGATTTCAAACAGAAGCTTCCTTAGGAAGCTTGAGGTTTTTTGTTGGGACTCAAGAGGGGAAGCACCTGTATACACTTCATCTAAGATTCTGCCCCCCACATGGTCACAGTCATGGTAGATCACTTAAGTCTGAGCATGCGGGAATATAGGTTAACTACCGGAGGCTACTTTGGTCTCCTGGTTCCAGCTAGCTCTTCCAGTTGTGGATGCAGATCTAGATATATATAAACAATCACAATGAAAGTATCAGCATTTGCCATCTGATTTAGTCTCTGTCTTGCAATGAGTTTGGAATAGTTCCTTTTGGGGGAGGTAAATCCACTTGTTAGTCCTTAATTAACATGGCCCCATTGAATGAATGGTACTTAATTCGACACTTATGAAAGTCCCATTTTATCAGTGGGCCTATTTTAGTTGGGATTAACAATTAGATTTCACCATAGGACTGTGAATCTAGGCATCATCCAGCAAACATAGTCACTAGTCATGCTGGCTTGGGAGTTCTGGGAGCCGTACACCAAAAAAGGAACTTTTCCAAATTCTGTTCTTCTATGCATAAATTAGAGAAATAGTACTGTGAAGCTAAAGGAGAGGTATAAGTAAAGGCTCAATAATTGAGATTTTTCTTAAAATTAAAAACTGTTTCTCTCATTATCTCCCTATAAGAATGTACTATAGGCTTGGTTTGTGATCATCAAGAGTTAGCCTGGCATCTTTTGGAAAGGATCCTCCCTGCTGGGCTTACTTCATTTACTAGGATCAATGACCTGACCTGATTTTTATTGTGAAGGATCAAAAAGGTATCATTCTGTTTTAAGAAAGAATGTGATAAAGAATTAGTTAAAGAACATGAGTGAATTTTAACAAGAAATCCAACAGCCCAGCAGAGTTCTGAGATTATCAGGAGAGGCCTTTGTCTCTGTCTCGCTACCTCCTCAGGCCCATCTGGTGGGAACAAGACGGAGGGCCTTCTTGGTCACTGCTCCCAGACTCTAGAACTCTCTCTCTAGAGAGGCCAGGATCCCCCATGCTTGCTCTCCTTCTGTTGGCAAGTCAAAACATTTTTATGCCATCAGGCTTTTACAACCTAATTAGGGTTGGGCTTTAAATGCTGTGCAGCTCTGTTTTTAAAGTTGTATACCGTCTTTTAGTGCATTTTGATGTTTTTAAGGTTTTAACTTCATAAATTGTTTGTTTTTTAAATCTTATATTTATATTTATCCTTTTATGAATGCTCTGTGTTGCTTTTCAATATGTTATTATCTGCCTTGAGTCCCATTATTGGGAGAAAGCAGGATATAAATTAAATAATTAAAAAACAAATGATACAAACCTCACTGGGAAGACTGAAACCTTCAGGCTGCTTCAGGGGCTGTGGCATGACTAAAGGTACATGTGGTACCTGAAACAGGATCCTATGTTAAGACAAGTAAGGAAGGGCGCTATGGATGCTTCCATAGTGATCACTGAAAAGCACTAACTCTCCTCCCTGAGCATTGACCATAGTGGCTGGGGCTTCTGGGACCTGAAGTCCACAAACATCTGGGGACCCACAGGTTGAGAACCACTGCTCTACATGTTGTTGAACTGCAACTCCCATTATTATAATTGGCTTATAGGAATTACAATCCACCAATATCAGAATGCCACCTCTGACCTAAATCCCAGGGTGTGGTCAGTGACGTATCTAGGTTCAACAGCGCCGAGGGCAAGCAAGTTGCACCCTTTGGGTGCTGCTTCTCCTGTTGCCACCACCCCTGGCCAAAGAAGACCCCAGCGATGATAGCAATGGCAGGCCAGGCCCAGGTGGAAGAGTGGAGGGGTTCAGCCTTTTTGCACCACCTGGCATTGGAGTACAGGGCATGTGCCCCACTTGTCCCACGCTAGATACGCCTCTGGGTGTGGTACAGGGCTGCACCCACAAATTGCCTACTGCCTTATTGCCATTCTGCTCCCTGCAAACTGAAGGGGATGAAGCCTGGCTATTGTGCCAGCACTAGAGATGCTGAGAGTCATAGAATCTCCTACAAGTGAATTATTTGTGTCATGTTTTCTGCATCCAGCATGGAAAGAGTAATCTTTCTAACATAAAGCAATCATTGTTTGCAGCAAGATTACACACTTGTGAGACCTTTTAAGACAGCTGGCAGAATATTGAAAACCAGAGTGAAGTGAATAAAGACCATCACTGTTTCAGGATATCCCTGGATTTTGAAACTAATTTTATTATTGGCTTGGTTTGTGAAAGTGTCTCCCCCGCTTTTGCAGCATTGGCAGAAAAAAAATATTTCCTTTTGTATTGAAAAAGAACAAATTATTTCTGCCAAGAGGGTAAATTTATACTCAGGGAAACTGAGAATGTATTTAAAGAGGAAACAAAGAATAAGAAGTAGAGGTCCAATATATGGAAGGGAGACAGGCTTCCAAATATTTGAAAATATTAGGTGGCAGCAAGTATTAGGTTCTCATTAGAAGGGGCATTAGGAAGCAGAGACAGATTGAAGCAAGGTGCTGGGACAAGAAAACCATCCGTTCCAAGACAAGTAAAATGAAGGAAAATTGGTCACTCGTAGATTGGTTTTGCAACTCATGATCATTCTGCCAGTCATAAAGGGGAAAGTGGGTGGGAAGCAGCACATTTGCACTGAAAGAGAAGACAATGTTTTCTTCCAGCCTTAACAGCACCAAGTTCATCACCAGAAACAGAAGGAGGGGAAATGATATCTGGGCATGATGATAATTGACTCAACTCAGTGATCTGATGCCTTTTGATGCAGAGAAAAATATGGACTGCCTAGAAACCATTTCTAGAAATTATTTATAGATGTGCTCTAACATTTGGGGAATGTATTTGGCTAGGAACTTTGCATGCTGTGAACTGAGTGAAGAATAAAACCACCTATGGGTACAAAACTGGGTAGTACAGTAACAGGGGTGTATCATCATCATCATCATCATCACCACCACCACCACCACTACCACCACCATCATCTAAATACTGTATTTAACATCTAGCAGCTGCCAAGCTTTTCAGTGTCCTGAGGCAGGAGAAGTGTCACTAGTACCCACACCTCCCTCTCAATACCCTCCTTCCCTACATCCCCCAGGGTCTGAGTGAGGATTTGAATCCTAGTTTCCAGCAGCCTTTAATAAATAAATATTTGAATATTTAAATCTAAATTTCAATATTTAAATCTTGAGTTAAGTCTTGGGGGTTTCCAGCAAAACATATTTACAGGGGGTCCCTGGTAAAGAAAAGGCCAATAATCATTGGACAAGAATACACATTGAACTTGATTTGGCTCCACAGACATCCAGTGAAGATGAGCAAACTTGATTTTTCCAACCGTCTATCCAAAGTAGTCCCTCCAGCTCCCCAAGATGCTACACCAGCGGCTGGGAGACACTGGTGAATGGAGAAGACTGCAGAGTAGAGAAAAAAATGAGAACTCCTGAACATCCAACTAAGGCAACTTCTGTGAGCAGAGCTCTTCCATTAATAAAAGGAAAATTTTGGATTCAAACTGGCCTCTTTTTCTTCTTCAAAGCAATATTAATACCACATACAGTAAAAAAAAAAGAGGAGAAAGGAATACTGTCTGGAGTCTCTCTTGAAATATGCCTTTAAGTTTCAGAAACCCATAGTTTCAGAACCAGACCTGTGACACATTTATTCATCCATCCATCAGTGACTGGAGAACTGACGTCAGAAGTTTCTTTGGGTACCTGAGCCTGAAACTTGCTATGTTTATGTTTCAGAAAGACACACTGGCCAGTATTCTACATCAGCTACTCAGTTTGCTACACTTAAGTATTGTTAACCAAGTAACCTTTTCTGGCTCACCACACCCAAAACCTGATGGAAATGTCATTCCCTCATGCTCCAATTGCCAGCAGAATGGACTTCTGTCTCCCCATGCAGCTGATGCTCAGAAAAGTGAGCTGGAGGGCACTTATGACTGTGGCAGTAGCAATAAGGAATATGAAAGAGTTACCCAGATTTACTTATCTGCAACTGTTTTGTATACTTAATTAACTAGCTGATGAAGAATACTGGCAATTTTCCTAGAAACAGGAAAGGGACTGTAGTTCCAAATATATCACTTCTTACGACATTTTGAAATTGGTATCTCTCTCTGTTTGTGATGTGCCTTCAAGTCACCTGTTCACTTAAGGTAGCTCCATGAATTTCATGGGGTTTTTTTAGGCAAGGAATACTTAGAGATGCTTTTGCCAGTTCTGTCCTCAGAAATATATATAGCACCCAGTATTCATTGGCAGTCTCCCATCCAAGTACTAACCAGGGTTGCCTCTGCTTGGCTTCAAAGATCAGACAAGATCTGGTGTTTTTATGACATTTAGTCCCCTTAGTTTGTACTATGAATTTGTTTTTTTTAAGAGGAACATCGAAGGAGAAAAAGCTATGTTTCAGAAAGGGCCATTCTCAAACACACTTTCTGCAAAACTTGACTTTATCTGCAGTATATGTATGTTTATTGATTAATTCTCATAGTAGGCATTTGATCAATATTATCATATGATTAAAAATTTAGGTTAAGTTGATAATGCTGGTAGAAAGGCAGGATATTAGACAGACAGACAGACAGACAGACAGACAGACAGGCAGACAGGCAGATAGATACTATTATGATGAATGAAAATCCTGTGTAGCCATATTTCATTTGATACATCAGGGAGACAAGAGGGGATAGGCCAAAAATCACATTTAGTAGGCACAAGCAACAAAACCGGAAAGTCTTCCTTAAGAATGAGAATCAATCTCCCCTGATAACAAATCAGCCTTGTAATGCAGGATGTCAGGTGTTTACTACAGAAGCGTTGACCTTGCTGGAGTTTTGAAATTTATCTGCCTTGTCCGGGAACCATCAAGCTGCTGTAGCAGACTTTTTCTCCCAGTTCTCAGAAGAACCATAAACTTTGAGAAAGAGTTGTGTACAAAAGGATGGGGCTATGGGGGCTATTCCTGGAACTTCATGAGCCTTTCCCCTCCAGTGTGTGTCTGTTCTCTACTATTCAGCTGTTTGCACAGGAATAAACGTTCAACTTTGAAAGTATGTTAAGAACAAAGCTAAAGAATTGACTGGAATTTCCTTCATTTTCATCCATCTGGCTTTCATTGCCTGCTCTTCTTCTTCCTCATCCTGCTACACCTACACATCCCAGATCTTTTAAACACATGCTGACCAAGCTGTAGGAGATATAAAAATTATGATTCATAACATCCACCACGGTAGCCTTTCATACTCTTGGTAGTACTTGTTGGCTTGCAAAAATCCATTCATACTATTACAGTTTTCAGGAATGGTAACTATGCCAGATGGATAGCAAATGCCCTTTTATGTTAGAAAATTGCTTAATGATGCTTGCAGAACCTAACAGGTACATCAAGGTCATTTCTGCATGACGTTGCAGTCCTGCCATGGGGACGCATTGCTGCCAGTCTGTGAGTCGTGCTTTCACATGACATTATTGCAGTCCCACTGCCCATGTGTCCCCACCCATTGCAATGGTGGGATATTCCACTGCCAGAAAAAATCCAGTAATGGCCTCTGATTACATGATGCTCTCACCACCAGTGGCTGTGCAGAATGGAAGGAAGTATGATCTACGTGCTTCTTCACCCAGTGCAGCATGGGAAGTGGCCGGTTGCACTGCAGAAGGAAGCCACGTGTTGCTTGCGCTACCCTTCCTCAGGCAGCCGGCACAGCACGGAGGGAACATTTGGGTCGTGCTCCCATCCCAGCAGTAGCACTGATGGGATTGTGACAGGATGATGACAGAAAACGGCAAGATGTGGAAAGGGCCCAAACTGAATGAGTGCTCCAAAAGCTACATCTCTGGATAAGGTCTGAAGACTAGCTATGGACTGCCTCTCTGAAGTACTGCTTACATTTGGCATATTGATTTCCTAAACCACTGGAAAGGACAAAAAGTGGAACAAAAAGCATTTTTTTTAAAGTGGATGATTTTCCTCTTACAGTACTGCTAGTAGTGAGTATATTGAAAGTATCTGAACAAGGCAATTCAATGGCTATTTTGCCTGGTGAAAATCTCCTGAGTTTTGGCATCATAGAATCACCCCTCTAGAAACCTTTAAAATCCAGGCTATAAGTGGAATATAATGTTACTTCTCTCTAGACATTTCTCTCTGCAGATAAGGGAAATGGTTACAGCTTCTGTGGTGGCATACTTTAGCTGATGAAATCATCTGCCAAAGAAATTTTAGAAAGAGAATATTTCTGTTCCAGGAAGAGAGGGCTGGACTAGATTAGATGAATGCTTTTCAAAGTTTCACCTGCAAGAAATCCATTCTGAACTGATTTGTCTGCCAAAGGAACTCTGACATCATCATTATCATCATCACTCTCCCATCAACATCTCCTGTTTTTCCCCCAGCGTGGCCACAAGGGGGCTTAAAACAGTTAAATCAAACATAGCTAAAAATTTACCTCAGACAAAATTTAAAACTGGTACTAAACTATCAATAAAACTTAAATTAAGCCAATGTGGTGTGGTAGCTTGAGTGTTGGTCTATGACTCCAGGAGACCAGAGCTTGACTCCCAATGCAGGTATGGAAATTTCAGGGTTTCCAGCAAGTTGGAAACAACCTGAAGGCACACAACAAGAACACCACCATTACAAACAGTTAAAAACATAAAGTGACATCCTGTTCAGCAGTTATAATAGCGCATGCTGGATTTACAATATCCTAACTGCAGGGATGCACATTTACTGCCATGAGTGACTGAATGTGACCCTCAAGGCCTAGCAATGGCCTGATCGAAGTGCTTCTGAGGCAATGGAGTTTGTGGAAGTGGTGTCCACAGTGTGCTCCTGGCTGCAGGGTGCCTTTGGACAAGCAGTTCTGGCAGGACCCTGAGTGGTTATTTTAGCTGCCTAGTCTCAAGGCTTTCCACAACTGGAAGAGTTCTGCGGATGTCATTTCCCAGCACTCCAATCTCCAGCACCTTTGAATGCATGGCCAAGCTACAAAAGTAGGTTTGAAGAGGCATTGTCACTCATAACCATGGTGATGTTGCTCTGTCATCCTAGATGCAAAGACAATAGAGGATTTTGGCCATAACCATTAAAAAGATAACAACAAATAGGCTGTACACTACATTACACAAAGTCTATTCTCCCTGAGCAATTAGTCTTCAAAGGCCTGCCAAAACAAACAAACAAACAAACAAACAAACAAACAGACTTCGCCTCCTGGCAGAAAGCCAGAGAGGAGAACATCGGTCTAATCTCTCTAGGAAGGGAATTCTAGAGCCTGGGAGCAGCCACTGAGAAGGCCCTCTTCCTTGTTCCCATGAGATGCACCTCTGAGGGTGGTGGGACAGAGAGCAGGTCTCCCTAGAAGATCTCAAAACACAGCCAGTCTTATATGGATGAATACAGGCCCCCTAATAATCTGGACATGAGCCATAAAAAGCTTTATACTTCCATAAGTCCACTGTGAAGAATTCCAGGTCATTTTCAAAGTCAGTATTTGTATCATGGTTTTGGGAATCTGTGTGACCCCAAAATACATTCAGTACTCATCCGTGGTAGCATACTGTTTGAGACAGATAGGAGCTGGCAAACTGTCTTTCAGGAAAGCTTCTAAGTTTCCAAGATTCTTGAAAAGAAGGTTGTCAACCAGGGCAGAACATTACCTACATATCTAATTGCGGTATTGTGAAACTATCAAATATGATCTACTCCAAATGCAGCATTTCCCTACATGCTCCTAAAATGATGTAGAGATATGGCTGAAAGCTATTCAACTTATTTCAGCTGAGGAGAATCAAAAGCAATCATCACCTACACATCCAGCCCACCTATACAAGCAAATGTACCAAACAAATGTGTAATCTGGTTATGTGTGGCTTGCTTCAGAAATTACATAAAACAGGTTCTAACTTGTCTTCTTTGTGTCTTGGCAGCAAGAATAATTGTATGTAGAACTAGACATGTGTTTGAACAAGTGTTAAGGATCTTTGGAAAACTGGGGCTCCAAGACATATATAGCAGTTATTTCTATACCGCCTATCAACTAGTGTTATCTAAGCGGTTTACAATTTATTTTAGCTAATTGCCCCCAACAAGCTGGGTACTCATTTTACCGACCTGCGAAAGGATGGAAGGCTGAGTCAACCTTGGAGCCTGGCAGGATCGAACTCACAACCTTGAGGTTGCAGTACTGGCATTTAACCATTGCGCCACCAGGGCTCAGTGGCCTAAATCCAATTGCAGTGTTTAGAGCATACTTAAGTCCAATGAAATCAATGGACTGTGAGATGCTTTGTTACCACCGTGTACTGGCCTGGCCTTTGGTGAACCAAAGATATCATTTTGATATCACAATTCAGCCCTACTCTGCCACCAGCCAAGTGTTTGTGAGGCCAATGAACGAGCGCGAAGCTAGGCATGGCTCCTATTTGCTGCTCACACCAAACCAAGCCAGAGATTGCCAGATCTGCTTTAGGGGACCTCCCGAAACAAACACCCTCATTATAAACAAAGAGACCCTCTGCCCTGAGAGGGCACCCTGGCGAGCTGAGTACTTAACTGCCGAGCTAGCCGCATCTACGTACCAGCCATACTATTGTCAATTCGGAACATAACTCGAATCATGTAAATTCTGACCCTTTGGAGGCATTGTCTCCAACCCAAAACTTATTGTTTTCGCCCAAGACTAGACTAGCCTATGGTCGTTCTTTCCCTGATAAAACCCCCCAGTTCTGAGAGCTCTTTGGAACTCTCACCGGATCGCTTTGGACTTCTACACTGCCTTGCTGCCACTCGGTTCAGCGAATTCCCCTCGGCCGCCACACCGGGTTTCCTCTTCTACAATCGGCTTCCCCAGGACTGCAAGAAAGGTGGCGTATCACCCATTTCCCTTGAACTCTATTTTCCTTTTCTAGTTAGGAGTGTGGTTGTGTTGTTCTTGATATTGTTAAATAAATCTTATTGCTATTCTGAACTGCCTGACTGCTCACTGACCTGACGCTGTAGACATAGGGTAAAAGATCCCCGCTAAGTTACCCTGCCTCTGGTTAGCCAAGAGAGCGCTCCAGCTAATTTCCCCATCTTTGCTTGGTTTGGTTTGTTGTTTGGGCGCCCCTCCCGGGACCCCCAATTCACAGGGTAATAGCTTGTGTACACTTTAGATTTAGGCCTAGATAGTCAGATGCACATCTCCGCTCTCCAGGTTATGTTGGTCATCATGAAGACATACCACTTAACGTACCTGGAAATAAATACAGCATCTATAGAAATTTCTCAGTTTGAACCAATTCTTTGCTGGTATACATTTATTAAATGTTTTAAGAAAGATTTGGAATACAACACACACTGATATTCTTTGAATCACCACCAGTATCACAGTATCACAGTAAAAGCTATTTAAGTTGGAAACAAACTCGTCTGAGTTACAGGAGACCTAAAGCTCATAGAAACTCACATTTTTATGACAATGATTTACACACTCTCCAATTAATCCCAAATAATCTTTCCTTTTCCTACTTCTTCAGCTGCTTTTAAAATGCCCCAGATTCTCTCTCCTCTTTCTGTTTCTCCCCTTTGTCTCACCTTACTTCAATTATTGCAAACTGAGTTCAAAATACAGAAATAGTTTGCACTCAATTAACTCAGTGTAGAGAGAGGAAAGGAGGGAGCAGAGTCTTGCTCTTCCCAGTAGGGAAACTGTTTCAGCTCTTCTAGTGTGTGTGTGTTTCTCTTCCTCAATTACCTTTGCCATCCTGACCACACTTTGATGTTGCTTGGCCACATGTGTCCCAGTTTTCATCAGTGAAATGTTGGAGGGTACGGATTTAATGTTAGAACCATGCTATATAAAATAATCCTCTGAATTCCCATAATCAAGTAATCTGTACTAAAAAAATTCTCAATGAAATAACTAAACAATTAAATTAAAATGCAAAGGCACAGCTGCCTCTCCCAACAAAAGTACAAACAAAATATTCCATGTGATGATTAATACTGGATATAATCTATAATAAACCAGTGTGGTGGAGCAGTTTTGGACTAGGAGACTAGAGAACAGATTCTGAATCCCTACTTGGCTATGGAAATCTAGTGGGTGACCTTGGTCAAGTCACACTATCTCAGCTTCAAAGGAAGGGAAATGCACCCCCCACAGAACAGATCTTGCCAGGAAAATGCAGTGATAGGTTTGCCTTAGAATTGCTCTGGGTCAGAACCAACTTGAAGGTACACAGCACCGACAATATATAATAGTATAAATAATAATTAAAAAAATAAAATAATAATAAATAAAAATAAAAAATAATAAAGGAAAACACTTCCTCATTTGGGAAGAAGCTGATGATTTCCTGTTGAACAAATTCCTCCCATTTCCATCTTCCTCCCTTACTTTATATCACATTAACAAAACAATTACTTCGTTCCCTTATGGAAGTGACTTGAATGTTTAGCTCACGTCTGATTACAGAGATAGCACTGTGTTGGGAATGCAACTGAGCATTTCAGTTCTTCTCCATATAGAACAAACATGTGTGAACAATCTTAAGCACCTGAAATATTTTAAAAAAATATTTTCAGTTTGATTAGGTTATTGAGGCATTACATGAGCCCTGTGTGCAGCACAGTAACATTCAGGGGGAAAGCTGACAATCTTTAATGTTGCTTTCTATTTTATTTTTATAATCCCAGGCTTCTTATCAACAGATGATTGAAAAGACATAACCCATACTATCCTAGGTATAACAGTTTCAAACTCCTGCCAAGGGATTTTTGTTATATATTTAGTACAGATGTGGGGTAAAATGTACAGAAACATGCAGAGTTTAGAAAAGTTACTTTTCTGGACTATATCTCTCAGGATCCCACCACCAGTGTGTCTAGTGGCTGTACTGGCTGGGGATTCTAGGATTCATAGCCCAAAAAGAAACTTTTCAAAGCTTTGATGGTAAGGCAACATGTCTGGCTGCATAAGCTCATCATCTGTGTTTATTTCAGTTCCCCTTGAGGCTTTTGAACTTGGGCTCCCGTTCTGAATTTACTGCATCTTCCAGGTCAGCCACCCACATGCTTCCTATCAAGCATCTGCTGGGCACATGAGCATATGGGCAGCTTTCTACTCATCAGAGTCTATCCTAACTTTTGCCCACGCGAGTCTGTGAATTGGGATGCAGGGATACCCTTCAAACCATTCTCTGTCTTTAAATCAAACTCCTCCCTGCATAAGGGATTAAAAAGAAACAAACAACTCATGCTCTTTGTTGGTCTTGACAGATCCCCCCGCCAATTTTTAAGCCTTATAGTTTTTTTTTTAAAGCAGCATTTTAAAAACCCACCTGCCAGGGTTGGATGGTTTGTCTCATCCTGCCTGCATGAGTCATAAGTTGGGTATTTGCACTTTTATTTATTTCATTCTCACATGCCAGAATGAGTAATTTCACAGTCTTCCCCCCCCCCATGAGAATATGAGGGGTCTGATGCACTCTTTGACCACTATTTGCACTTTGAGACTTCATTTGGGAAAATTAATTTGTGCAAAAAGATATTGTGCTTTTGTGCACAAAACGCAATGTTACTGCACAGAATGCAGTATATTTTACACAAAAGACAGTGTCTCCTGAGCAAAAATATTGCTTTTCCTGCAGAAAAATACACATATTTTTGTGCAAATGAATATTCCTGAAAGAAGTGTGCGGTATCTCACAGCCATCCTCTTTTTCCTCAACAGGATGTCTTGAATATCAAGACACTCTTTTTCCACTGAGAATGTGAAAATAACAAGTATTCTTTGCATCCCCTAACAAGAGTTTATTTTGGCCTAAGACTGAAACTGAGGGTCAGCTGCATGCTATGTGTTTCATGCAGCATGTAGTTTACTCTTCAGTCACAAGGCTTCCTGGGTGACCTTGAGCCAGTTGCCACCTCTCACTCTATGCTGTTTCCAAAAGTTGATTGCAAAGCTAAAAGAATGGGAATGGGAAACAAAATACATTGTTCTGAGCTGCCCTGAGGAAGAGTACATTAAAAATGTAACAAAGAAAAAAAGTTCCTGCATACAATTAATGCACTTCAAGTTAGCACATGCAAAGTATAAGGAAAAGTTTTTTAAAAATGCCTTTTATGCCATTCCCCATAAGGTACTGAAAGGGACAAATACCCCTTGTTATTTCTGCGCAGGAGTGCCAGCACAGTGTAGAGGTTTGAAGGCTGGGTCAGGACTCTGAGAGAGTGGGGCAAGACTCAAGAGAGACTCAGCCTTGACCTGGGGCAAGTCACACTCTCTCAACCAAAGAGCAAGGCAATGGCAAACCTCCTTCGATTACACTTTGCCAAGATACGGTTGCCAATATGTTAGAGCTGACTTGAAGGCACATAACAATAATGATTTCTGAGCAAAGCTCAAAAATTTTACTGTTTTGGACTACAATTTCCCTACTTCCCCTGCAGTTATGACTACTTGAGGATTCTGAGAGCAGGAGACCAAAACGTACCTGTTTTTGAACGTTTAACTGCTGTCACTCTCACTTTGCGAAACATGGACAGAGAGATGGGGAGAAGAATGAATGAGGCTTGCAGTGAAAAAACAAGATGAGAAGACCAACTTTTAGGATTATCCTGAGCAGAGTGGAATCTGTGACCCTCAGTTCTTATATACATACATCCCTGAGATTAACCTTGAATATATTAAGATAGATATGAAATAATGCCAATGAAATAAGTGCAGTTATTTGGATATATGTCAGCAAATCTTTTCCCAATTTTGGTAGACCCTCTGACCTCAAAGTAGTTTGGAATAATGTAGACTTAGTTTCAAGACTCTGAAGGCCAACCATTCTTCCTCCCCTACATGCAGGAGATGGTGCAGCGTACAAAAGCAAAAAGCCATCAGCAGCCTACCTTGGGGGACAGGGCTCCAAGTTACAAGCTTTCAGCAACTGTGGGGGACGCCGGTTGCTCACACACAGATCATCATCTGCAAACTCTCTGGTCTGTTTATTCAGGCAAGTCACCACTGCCTCTTGGACACCTGCGTGCACACACACACAGACAGACAGACAGACATAGTGAAATTAAATACAGTTTTTAAGCCCCCACCATCTAAATTCCGAATACAGAGCCAGGAGAGAAAAGTGCAGACATGACAACGGCAGGGGCCCCTTTCAGCTGCAATATTGCTCCTGGCCTCTGGGAAAGCAATCTAACGCTTTTGCCTGTCAACAGGGCAGGATCATACAACGTTGTCACCTGCAGAGCAAGGAGGGGACTGAGACACAGCTTTTAGTGTGTGGAAATACAGTGCCGCATGGTGGAGTGAGCTGTTTGTTAGGAGACGGGGTCTTGCATCACGGTGATAATGGAAACATGCAATAAAACTGGAATTTCTCCTTTGGCTATGTCGCAAGGGGGGGGGTGGAACCCTGAATTCTTCTCTTTCAGTCCCTTCATGTTGTAGCACCTGGTTTTCCCATTCTAGAAAAAAGCATAGCTTTGCAGTCATAACTTGCTGCAGCTAAAAGCAGGTACCCAACTAAAACTTATAGACATAAAGAGGAAAGTTAAGGAGTAAGTCTGTGTATCCCAGCTGCCTAGTCAAGACACGTAGAACAAGGCACATGGAATGGATTCACAAACTTATTAGTGCGAGTGGCCTCTATTCCTCCAAGCCAAGAAAGAAATGGCTCGGATATTTGTTGTTGTTGCTGCATGCCTTCAAGTTGTTTCTAACTTTTGGAGACGCTAAGGTTAATCCATCATGGGGTCTTCTGGGGCTGAGAGTGTGTGACACAAACAAGGTCATGTAGTGGGGTTCCATGGGCAAGCAGGGAATTGAACCCTGGTCTCCAAGATCATAGTCCAACACTCAAACCACTAAACCATACTGGCTCCAGTTTGGAGATTACACCATCTATTAAAATAACTTAGTTGTATTCCAGCAACAGTGATATTTTGCAATGCCAAAACAAATCACATGTAGAAAATTCAGGCCACTTCCACACTGTACCTTGTTCTGTTGTCCTCCCATCACAATCCTGGCAGAACCTTTTCCAGGAAGGGATCACGATGGGAACTCTCCCTTCCGCTCCTGGCTGGCTCCTTGCGGAAGGGAGTGTGAGTGACACGTGCCTTCCCTCTGCAGCACAGCCAGCCTCTTTCCTGTGCTGTGCTGGGGAACGAAGCACCTCCATCACGCTTCTGCCCCTTCCACATGGGCAGCAGTGACAGGAACCTTGCGCAATTGCAGGCATTTAACAGATTTACTCCATTAAATGAATATCTCGTGACTGCAACGGGTGGGGACAGGATGGCAGTGGGTCTGCAATGGCATCGTGGGTCCCCATAGCAGGACTGTGACGCCATGCAGAAATGGCCTCAAATTCATGGTGCTATCCTCTGTATGTCTACTCAGAAGCAAATCCAATTCTGTTCAGTGGGAATTATTCCCAAGTAAGCCTGTATAGGACTGTAACCGAATAGTCATTCAAAGTGGAGATGTCGACCACCAGACGTGGAAGCAAAAGTGAGTTGTTTGTTTTGTTTTGAGCTTTGTGATATATCAAAGGGGAAACCCACAATTCTCCACAGTTCATATCAATTCCCTTAATATATACTATGTAAATAACAGTGCTGGGATCCTACTGAATCATGTTGCTTATATTACAGACCATAGTGTGAATACCTTGTCTTTTTCACTGTCTGCATAGTAAGGTGTCTTGAAAATCACTGCATGAATGCAAGTCCCTTTGTTCCTACAGTGATGACAGAGATTCAGTGGTAATAGCATGTAATGGTGAACTGGTGTACTCTGCCAGAAGGGCTGCTTTGTTCCTTTGGCTTTTGACTGGATCTTGCCCTCGATAATTAATTCAGTAAGTGAATCAGCATCTAGAGCTCTGACATCTCCCTGCAGTAGATAAATTTGGGCTTTCTCTTTCCATAGTAATATGCAAGCAGAAAAGGAGGACAGAAAAGAAGGCTATGGGCTGGCTAAGGATGTCCCACAGGCTGCAACTAGCCCTTGGTCCAGATGTTCCTCATCTCAGGCACTGACATTTTCATAAGGAAAAAAAAGCAGATGTATATACTTCTAGGTAGGCTAATTTCCAGGCAAATTTCAATGGCAGGGGCAATTCAACACCAGAAATGTCAAGACAGATAAAAAGAAGTCTAAAAAGCCATCATTCTCTCCTCCCCGAATTTCCAAAACTGTGCTTTTCAAGTCCTGCTTTGAGATCTTCCACTCTTCTAGACAAGCAAAGCAAGACTGAGACTGTGATAAGTATAATGTATCATTTGGCTACACTCTCACACCCTGCAAATACACACAATTGCTGGGCCAATTATGTTAATTAAACAGAGCTAAATATGCAAATGAACTGGAGCCGTCCAGTATATTTCCAATGGTGCTCAAAGCATTGAAATAAGCTGCCAGATGCAAGGCATTCTCTTTTTTGCAACACAAGGAGAATAAGCTGCCTTCACTGTGTGGTTAAGCTATTTAGGCGATCATCTGATTATGATTTCAAGATTTAATTGAATGGTGACATTTAGTTTAAATTGAACCTCTGGCTGATCACTGCCATCACAGTAGTACAAATGGCAGCAAAAGCAGCAGGGCTGTGGTGCATTCATCAAAGCATCAAGATCTTTTGAAGATGGCAGTGTGTTTACAAAACCATCAAGCAAACTTGAGAAATTATACAGAAAAAGCAAAAATAACAAGGCTATGGCCATGTGTATCAAACCTACAATACGCTGACTTTTTTAAAAAAAATATTGAAGCTTTAGAAAACACAGTGTGCCTTTTTTCGGGGAGGGGGCAGCAATAGGTCAAAGCATTGTTGCTGTGATTGTTTTCAACCACAGCTACAGAGTCATCAGTCCTGCCCTCTCGTGTTTCACTCCCTATGGACTCTTGACACAATAGATATGCAGCACTATCATCTAGGGATGCTCATTGACGTTGGCCATTTCTGCACGGTGTCAATATCCCGCCACACCAGCGGGTTGTTTCTGGTCCAGGAGTTGTGCTACTGCACAATGTCATCACTATCCAGCTGCTATCCTGTCCCCAAGCACTGCAAAACCACATTATACGGTTTCCAGAAATCCATTAAGAGCCCCCTTTAGTGTTTCAACTCCATCAACTGGCTCAGTGTGGTACCGTAATGGTGCTTCATAGTGCTTCCTGTCCTCCCGGCTCCAGGATTGGGTAGGGTGTGGGCTTGCCCAGCTTGTCCCTCCCTCAGCTACTCCCATGGCATGGTAACTTCGAAATCTACCACCTCTCTGTGTTTATTTTAAATTTCTCCTTTGACTTATTTTTTAAAAAAATACATTTTAAAGCATTATAGTGCAAAAGTACAATAGTGTACTGGCGTGTCATGCCATTAGAACATTGCTGTGCTAGTACAGCTTCAAACAGAAAAGAAACCCTGAGCAATCAGAGGCAAGAGGGGTGGGGTGAAGGCAGGGAAAGGGAGTAGCCAAGGACACTGTAGTGTGGAAGGAACACCAGTGGCAATACCACCATTCATCCATTTAAGACAGAAGGCTGTGGAAGAGAGCATTTCTAACCTGCCACCACTGCATGAATAGCAATGCTGGGATTGTAACGGAAAAATGTGCTAATAGGGTATGGTGTGGAAAGGGCCACTGTTAACCTTATGTTGGGACTGAGCTGATTAGTACTTATTAAACCAACATGTAGAATGGAATATCCTAATTCTTTAGTTTTTGCACTTGTCCCAGTTTTGTGACATGGGCTCTTTCCGCATGTGGAGGGGGAAACGAGGGGAAATGCGCTGAAACGGAGCTTACTGGCAGCCAGGTAAGTCCGTCCCCATGCGGGGCAGCGTGAGCTCGCTGTTCCGCAGTCCTCCGGCATCCAAAATGGCGGCTTCGGTGTCCAAAATGGCAGCTTCCAGCTGGCGGAGGCTCTCCACCAACCAGAGAAGCTCGCCAGCCGGAAGCCCGCCCCCAGCAGATCTGCAGGCACGCACTGGTGTGCGCCTGCAAATCTGCACCGGAGTGCGGGAATGGAGTGGCATGGAGTGGCATGCTCCGTGCTTTTGAAAAACCTGTAGAAACAGGTTTTTAAAAAGCATGCTGAGCAACCACTTCAGGTCGCTCCGTAGCAGATTGAGGTGTGGAACTGTGACAAGTAGTCCGACCCAGTCCGCTCCCAAGGTGTGGACGACCTCCATCAGAGGTCGCACCACGCCGTACTACTTACCCGGTGCGGAAAGGGCCATGACTTTTGATTCAAAAACCTTACCAAAATACGATACAAAGGCAGAATTTTAAAAGCATATGGAAATATGAACTTTTCTGGAAACAAAAAATTCAAATACTATTTAGTTGTGTGTATGTTTCTCTTTTAAAAAATCAAACTATTATGGAAAGTGGATGGAACAGACTTATGAATGAATACTGGTGAAGTTGGCATGGGCCAGAAATTGACTGTCTATCATTCATCAATCTCTGCTCTTACCAATACTCCAGCGTCTAGCTGTATTGTTAGGCAATACTCACGTGCAAATATATGTTGTGTAAAACAATTATGGGCTCCCAAACTATTTAGTAAGGAAGGAGTACAAGGGGATTATAAATGTGAGGAATCCGAATCTTAGAGCCACTGTACACAGTCCACTTTTTTGATGCATATCTAAAATAAGTGCAAATGAAAACAAACAAAATACATGCTTGAACTATATTAAAAATACTGGTCAGAAAACCAGAATTGGCACCAGTCTCGTATTATTTTCATAGTAAGTGGGAAATCTGGGTTTGGTGCTGCACAATGTGAGATACAGATATTAGGGACCAGTTAGAGAAGACCTGCAAGTGTAATGGGTGTCACATGCTGCTTAATGTTGAAGAAGGTACCTAGATAGCATGTTCTAGCAAGGAAACAATGTTGTGGTGTCCTGTAATGTTCCACTCATTCATCCAGAACTGGTGCAGCAGAGAAATAAAAGCACTAGAGATAAAGACATCTCTGGTTCAAATCCAACTTATGCTACATGCTCATCAGATCACAGGAAGGCCACAGAAGAAAGAAAACTAGCCAATTTTATACAGTGTCCCCACCAATTTTGCGAGGGTTTGGGGTGCAGAACTCTCAAGAAAGTGGAAAAATTGTGAAGAATTCTGCTTCCTCGCAATCCCTTCTCATTCTCTCTTGGGGCTTTTCCTCCCATTCCCTTGACTCTTGTGTGCTGAGGCCAGAGGCAAAGTAATGAGGGGGGAAACTCTGGAGGGAAGAAGGAAAGCATGCTTGAGCCTTCCCCCATTCTTTATCATTTGCATTGGCACAAGTTCTCAGATCTGGGGCCAGAGGCAAGGCAATTAGGGGGGGGGATCCAGAGGGAAGAAAGAAGGCGCATAAAAGTCTTCCCCCATTTCCTTACCTTTTGACCCAGTACAAGTTTTCAGCTCTGGGGCCAGAAACAAGGGAATAGGAGAGAGGAGCTCTGGAGGGGAGAAAGAAGGCACATGTGTGCCTCCTCTCCATTTCCTTGTGTTTTGTCCAGGCGCTTGCCTTCCTTCTCCGCACCTGGCAAAATGCAAGAGAATGGGAGGAGAATGGGAGGGGGAGGCATGCACGTGCCACACGAATAATCAAATTCACAAAGGTCAAACCCACAAATGTGGAGGGAAGACCATACAGCTATTGTAAAAGGTGAGAAAAACTGTGTAAATGCACCCCTCTTTATGCGTTGAGGAGAAGGCATAAAATTAACTCAAGCTACAGAAACAGTGAAAAACATTACACTCTGATAATGGCTGGCCTTCTTTAGGCAGAGTGAACTACCCACTCAGCTGGTGCAGTTTTCCCAACTCACTTAGAAATGCTGCTGCCACATCCTGGAGAGCTTTCCAGAAGTGGCTACTGCCATCACCTGTACTTCTATACTTGTCATCTTCCCTCTGTCGTGGCCATTTCCGCACTAGACTGTTATAGTGCTATTATTTCACTTTCAACATCCTCTGGAATCCTGGGGTTTGCAGTTTAGGGAGGGGCCTCTAGTTTGCAGAAAATGGCCTTGAAAGAGAGAGCAGTCAGGCTCTATGCAGACCATCCAACTGTCTCAATTTGGCAGGGACAGTCCTGATTAATCTTCCTGATTAATTGTCATCCCATTTTTGAAGCTGCTTTTAAAATGTCCCAGGTTCTCTCTCTCCTTCCACTTTTTCCTTTGTCCTCAGTTTAGTTCAGCTAATGCAAACTGAGTTCAAACTGCAAAAGGAGTTTATACTCAGTCAACTTAGTGAGGGAAGAGGAGCTGGCAGAATTTTGCCCTTCAAGGTAGTCTCAGGCAAAGCAAACTGCTGCAGCCTTTCCGAGCTTGTGTTCTGCTCATTAATAGCACCTTGACAACACTCTCAGGTTGCCTGGCCACACTTGACCCAGTTTTCATCTATGAAATGTTGGAGAATATGCTCTGTGGAGGTCATGAGACACCACGATTGGCTGGCACTGTTCTGACTGGAGGGCAAGGGACAGCAATTGAAGCGATGTGGAGGCATCACTTTTCTTGGGAAAGTATGAACCTTCTAATAAGCTGCGGGTCCTATTATCCATGGGGCTATTACACATTTGTAATGGCTGACCCATTGCTGCTCCACATATGTTTTTTTTGCAACAGCCATGAGCATGGATTAGGGACCTGCACAAAAATCCTACAGCAGGGAGACACCACTGTGAGAAAGTTCTGACCCAATAAAGTGTCTACTTGCAGTGCTTGAAACAAAATTACTTTGCTAGATTTCTGCACAATAAAGCAAGCTGGTTGTTTCCCAATGTTTTCAAAGATTCTCCCACTGAAAGAAGGGCAGGGGGAGAAAAAGAGTGATTTATTTGAAAGGGAGGTATTAAGCCAAGAAAATTTATACATCATGTTTCCTGCATTTTAGTGTTTGGCAGCTTCGAATCAAGTCTCCCACCACCTCCAGCTGGATAAATTAACACAGTAATAAAAAAGTAAATAATAATCACCATCCTGAATACGCACAAGGGAAAGGTTGCAGCTTGATTGTAGAGCACATGCTTTGCATCCCAAGTTCAATTCCTGGCATTTCCAGATATGGTGGGAAAGAATATTCGTTGAAACTCTAGAGACTCAGTGGCAGTCACTGTAGGCCAGAGTTAGGAACCTTGACTCCAGCGTTGAGTCCAACCTATACTCTTCTGGCCACAGCACTATCATCTGGAGAGCTTCCTGAATTTCCATGTGCTTTTGCTAGAGATGTGGATCCTTGATTATTTAAACCTCACTTATAAAATATCCCCCCACCCCATGGGTGAGATGGTGAAAAGTTCTTTTTGCACATTTTTTAATAGCATTCACATCTTTTTTCTTTTTTTTGGTGCAAATGGTTTCCCAGCTGCCTTTTTACATGGACTTTAGAAGGATGGGATGAGTTGGTGTCATCTTTTTGATCAGCAAACCTGTCCTCCTGTTTGCTGTGTATTGTGCTTTGCTTAACTAAATGGAAAGAGAGGCTACTTGTAGAAATTATGGAGGTTTTGAATGGGGAAGGGTGTCATTGTTTATTATGTTGCAGGAGCTAAAATATCCCACTGTCAGGACGGCCCTTTCTGCAAGACAACGCTTTCGTGTGTCGTCCCGTTGCAATCCCGACAAAGCCTCTGCCAGGATGGGAGCGTGTCCCTAGCGCTCCCCTCCACAGCCAGACAGCTGCCTGTGGAAAGGAGCACGAGGGGCACATCCCTTTCTTCCACACTGCAGCCTGCCTTCTTCCCATGCTGCAGTGGTGAAGGAAGTGTGTAATTGTGCTTCCAGACCTTCTGTATGGCTGGCTGCAATGGAAGCGTCATGCGATTGGAGGTCATTGATGGAGTTTTTCCATCAATGATATACCTCACCATCATGCTGGCTGGTAACACAAGAAGGGTGGGATCACGACAACATCATGCGGAAATGTCATTGGAATCCAGCCCATCTCGTGTCTTCATGCCGGAAGGACACTGTTCTGCGGAAAGGGCTGATGTATCAACTAGCTGAAGCAGCCCTTTTCATTGGGGGTGAGGCACATATTCTTTACATCCTTTCCCTCCCCATTCTAGAATCTGAAATGCCTCTCCTAAGGCTTGGTTATTTGCACTGAACACCTTAAGATAGATTATGCTAGCATTTGAGTGCCACTCTATTGTTTTTGGTTCCACGCTCCACTAGAATGAGAGCCCTGAGATCTCATCCGATATTGAAATTAGCCCGGTGTAGGAAATAGTGAAATTAGCCCTGGTAGGAAATACTGGAAAGCCAGCATGATGTAGTGGTTTGAGTGTTGGCCTATGACCCTGGAGACCAAGGTTCAATTCCTAGCTTGGCCATCAAAGCCCACTGGGTGACCCTGGGCATGTCACACTCTCATGCTATTTAATGACAGTGACCAGCAACACTTCAGCAAGGATCACAAAGTGCATGCTTATGGCATACTTATTATTTCCAAAAAGCTACTGCGCATGCACGAAGATTCCCATTGTGTGAGGCACAGAGACCACGAGGAAGAAGTACCTAAATATGCAATATGTGAAACCATTACAGAGTGCCCATGCTTCCTGACATTCAGATTCAACAGGAAAGTGACAGGAAGAGACTAGGGACTGAAACCTTGTAAATCATCTGAGACCTCTTGATAGCCTCTCTTACCAATGGCCAGAGTATCTTACTATCTCTGAGGTCAGATTGAAAGCATTTCTGTTCAAACCTGGAAGTTCAGTTCTGGAAGGTGACACTGGGGATGCTTATTTGGCCTCATGGTTATGAAGTAGTGGAATAACATAGGTCCCCACTCTGGTTCCTGTATTATGGAACTTCTATATGAAATTCCTGGGTGAGATAATCAGGTTGTTTGGAGTTAGGTGCCATCAACATACTAATGACAGTTAGACTGTCACTCATCTCATCTCCTTTGAAACAAGTGGGATGAGCTGCTGAATTGATCTCAAGATGCTGTAGCAGGCTGGATGAAGGCTAATAAACTGACTGAATTTTGACAAGATGGAGGCTCTGATAATTAGTTCTTGCTGGGCTGGGGAACTTAAAAAACGAACTGCCCTGTAGGAGCATGCACACCTCTTGAGGGTGAGTACAAAGCTTGGAAATACTCCTGGATTCAACTTCATCATGGGAGGCTCAAGTAATTTAGGTAGCTTGGAAGATTTCTGTCCTACCAGCTATGACTATTCCTGGACAGGGATGGCCTAGCCTCAGCAGTTCATGCATGGGTAAAGTCCCACCTAGATTACTGCAATGCATTGCATGTGGGCCTGGAAGCCATGCCCTATGAGGACAGACTTAGAGAGCTGGGTATGTTTAGTCTGCAGAAGAGAAGGTTGAGAGGGGACATGATAGCCATGTTTAAATATTTGAAGGGGTGTCATGTCGAGGAGGGAGTGGGCTTGTTTTCTCCTGCTCTTGAGACCAGGACAAGGAGCAATGGATGCAAGCTGCAGGAGGGAGATTCCGCCTGAACCTCAGGAGGAATTTCCTGACAGTCAGGGCTGTCTGACAGTGGAATTTGCTGCCACAGAGTGTGGTGGAGTCTCCTTCTTTGGAGGTTTTTAAGCGGAGGCTGGATGGCCACTTGTCGGGAGTGCTTTGAGGGTTTTCCTGCATGGCAGGGGGTTGGACTGGATGGCCCTTGTGGTCTCTTCCAACTCTACATTTCTATGATTCTATGAACTGTCCTTGAGGACAATACAGAAAATGTAGCTGACCCACAATAGAATTGCTAAGTTGCGGTTGGGAACATCAAAGTAACTGATTTGAAGGAAATAAACTGGCTGCCAATGTGCAAGTTCAAGATGCTAATGATTAAATTCCTAAATGGCTTAGAATAGGGATGGAGAATATTTGGCTTTCCAGATGTTTTGGCCTACAACTCACCTCAGCCCCACTGAGCAGGACCAACACTAAGGAAATTGGCGTCTAAAACATCTGGAGGACCAAAGGCTTGCCACTGCTGGAGAACTTATCCATCTGTTTGTTGTTCTTATTTGTCGTCAAGTCTACTTTGGTTAATGACAACTCTATAGATAAAAGATCTCTATGACTCTCTAACAGCCCTGCTCAGGTCCTCCAAATATTCTTGACTGAAGCAATTCTTCTGCAACATGGCTTCCTCTTTTCCTACTGCCTTCCACTTTACCAAACATTATGGTCTTTTTCAAAGAGTCACACCAACTCAAGAGGTATCAAAAATATGATAGCCTTATTCATTTTGGCCTCTAGTCAGAGTTCAAGCTGACTAAAGCTCAGTGTTCACAGTTTGCTCTTGGGCTCATTAATCTGTCTTTTTGGCAGTCCACGGCATCTGTAAAACTCTCCTCCAACACCATATTTCAAATGAGTTGATCTTCTTCTTGACAGTTTTTTTCATTGTTCAGTGTTCACAGTCATGCACAGAAATCAAAAATACGCAGAAATAGATGGCCCTTCAATACCCCTGTCCATGTTAAGACCTATAGAGGGGGGTCACTCCTTTGTGCTCCACCACTTAGAGCAGAAAAGTGGAGACATGAAAGAGTGGCTTCTCAGACTCAGCTCCTTATTATAAACTGACCAGTTCCTAGAATTCTGGCTGATACTGGCCTCATATTTGCATCAAGTTAAGATTTACTTATTCACTCAGATTTTGATGTCTTATTAATCATAGCTCCATCGTGCATTACCATAGCTGAATTTATACACTAGACTGAACTTAAAGTTGAATCATTTTTGTTGACTGTTTCTACAGTGAAATCCATTGATACAAGACAGATTATAAACATTCTAATAACATAAATAGAACAAGATGTTACTCGCTACAAAAGGGAAGGTTTATGGTTCCATTTTGTGATGACTGTGTATCTTTCTACCTTCACCAGTGATAGTTTTCAAGGGCTAGAAGCAGAATGGAGATTCAATACAGTGCCAAATAGTGTGACAGAGATTTGCATCTCGGGATTTTTATAATTACATTATGCCATTTCCAACTTCAGATAAACAAATGACAGAAAATAGGATATAAAAAAGCTGAACATTCATTTCTAAGCTAGCCATTCCGTAGAGAGTCAGGAACATGGCTATTCCACCAACTCTACTGAACTCCAGATTCATCCATCTCTCCTCTCTCTGAACCATTTCCAGCTGAATATTATAAGAACTGCTAGCTGTCAGCTATATTTCAGAGGAAGGAATTGGCAAAACCATCTCTGAGTATTCATTGCCTAAGAAAACTCTATAAAATTCATAGGGTCACCATAAGTGAGCAAGCAACTTGAACACACACACACACACACACACACACACACACACACACATATATACAGACACACATATTTCAGACTTGGTGCTCAAGATTCCTTTTTCAAATTCCTTTCCCATCCTAATTTTTTTTTTTTGCTTTTGTGTCACATTTTTGAGATTATAATCTTGAATGCAGAAAATCTCATTTTATCTGTGATATGCAAGCCACTTCTGAAGACTTTTTGAAGAGAAGAATTTTTTGTTCAAAACCCCCTTACTTTACATCAGTCTATTAAGAGATCAATCACTAAGGAAAAGATGTTTAAATCTTAAAGGTTTAGTTTTTCACTTTCTAGGGTATTCTAGACTGAAGTTATAAATATTATTGCTCATAATTTTAACATAATGAAGCTGCACTCATTTTCTCTTGAAAATCCCCACCATTTATGAGTAGGAAATTAAAATGCTACACAGTGCAAGGGAAGACATGACATGACTCTAAGTAGCTTTCAGTTCACTTTCAATATACCATCAAATGGGATTTGCAATGTTTATATCTTCCAGAATAGCATAATTGTTACATGATACTTGATGACAGCGGTGGAAAATGTAGCCACCGAATGAAGACTAAATTACTAACTAGTTCCTTCTGGCTGCTACTCCTTTGAGATGAAAAACTGCTTCTGTGCCTCTCAAATTTCATCTCCGGATAGTATAAAAACAATAAAATTAACATGATCAGTCATGCAACTGTGGGAGCAATAAGATTACTTGGAGGCTATTTATTTCACTTTAATTTGCTTAGCAGAAAATACATTTTAAAAATATCTGTAGTAGCAGCCGTTCTGCATACTATCAAATTGAATTGATCGTATTAAATGTTTTTACCGTGGCTGCATATTTCTGTGTACAATGTGTATAAGAAGAGTTGAATCTTTAAGCTCAGGTGTACTGTGGCAGTCATGTTTGACTTTTCACATATTATTGTTCAAAAGATCACCTACAGCAGATAAACCTGACTTTCATAACTTCACTAAGGTTCAGAATTTCCTGCCTCACATCTCTGTACTTTGTGATGACACAGAAATGTGGTGAGCGCTAGGTCTATGGATCTTACAGTATGCAATGGGACTCCTAAGAGCATTGGGGGGTGAAACACAAGTTGTTCTCTAACAGTTCCTGGACCAGTACCAGTGGATTGGAAAGGATCCATCAGATATTTCATCTCCAATCAAGGTATACAGTGCATCTACTTGACAGGATGACACCCAATGATGCAGCTGTTTATTTTAATAGGACTTTTTCCTTCCTTCCTTCCTTCCTTCCTTCCTTCCTTCCTTCCTTCCTTGACCCGCTTCTCTGAGGCTGTGTTTGCTCCTCTTTCTCTGTGGTTAAGAATTTAAAATATTCCATAGTTCTGGGCTATCTTGACCCGCTTTCTTTAATCAGTCTATTCCCATGCCAGAATATCTGGCTTTCTTTTGTCTTTATTAACTTTAGGGAAATTAGGAGAGCTTGCTGTGTTGTTGTGACAAAATTCTGAAAGTCAAGCTACATGCTCTGTTCAGGTTTGATTTTTCTGTTTGTTTGTTTTACTCTAGACTAAGTACATATGGATCTAATCCAGACTGGATGAGCATGTACTGGTGGGGAACATTTAAACCTAGCTTTATTTAAATATTCCTGCCTCTCTCCTTGGGGGGGGGGTCAAAGCAGCAGCAGCAGGAGCAGCAATGACAATAACAACATCAATTGGGACAATGTTTCTTTTCGTTTTTGAACACTGGCACAGAAGCCTTGAATTTTTAAATAGAAACCAGATGGGAAAGGGAAGGTTTAATTCTCTCTCACTTGAACTGGTCCCAGTCTGGACTTACTGCATGCACACTTGCTCAGGGGCTGGGGGGAAGTTATATGAAACTGCACAATACATGTCGTGTGCCACTTGACCCTGAGTAGGTAAGTACTTGAATGTTTATGAAAACCCATATTAAGCATGCTTACAAGAAGGTAAGGGGCTCTGGGCTTGCTTTGAACCTGTGACTTCCACCTCTCTCAGGGCCAGGTTATTTGTCTTGGGAAGGGGAAGGAGTCAGATGGCAAGGAGCACTATTGAGGTCCTGATGGAACTCATTTCTCAGTCAGCATTAGGACTGGATCTCTATCATTTCTGGTAGGAAACTGGCTCAACTGACTTGGCTTCTCAGCAATCTACTGGCCCATTTCCAGTGCTGGCTTTGTAGGTAAGCAATAAATCACTCAATGCCTCTGAATGAAATGAGTTACCTGGATCCGTTCCAGGTTGACCCCTTTGACCTGGATTTGGCACTGAAAACTGTACTTGGAGCCACGATGGGTGAGAAATGCTCTTGGTTGTAAGACTGATTCACAAAATTTATTCATTTAGTTTGGAATCGGTTTTGCAAGGGGAGGGGGGAGGACTTCTACAATATTGCGAAATCATGCTGTGTGTTATTTTTCTTAATTGCTTCTGGATTTCTACCTTAAAACAAGGTAGGAAGAAAAAGCAATGTTATATTGGAACCTGGATATAGGTCAGCTGACTGAAGGGTCATGATTGAATTTTGACTAAATTGTCTTTTTAATTTTTGGTCATATATAGGTTGTTCATTCCATATAAAATGCTAGCAAATTCATTACTAAGAGATCGTTACTCTATTTTTACATGCCATAGCTCAGTTTGAAGAGAAGTTAAAAAACTTGAGAAAGGGAGAATTGTAATGGCACAATTTCCATAAACAATTAGAAGAAAATGATGAAGTAGACTCAAATAGATTGGACATTATGTGCATTAAACAATTCTCGTAATATGCATAAACGGTGAGCCTTCTTAACTTTTAACCTTAGTGCCAAGCTTATTAGCTTGAGGCAATCTTCTGCTTAGTTATTTCTGCCATATGTCTCCCTGCTCTTGCCCACCCCCACTATATTTAGATCCAAGCTAATGTCATTTGGTAGGATAAGCTATCAAAACCAGCTGAGTCTCCAGTAGACTCAGTAAGGAAATACATATGCAACAGCCCAATACTTGAGACCCATATGTGTCTGCTTACAAAAGCCAAAGTCAGGCAATGTAAAGTAAATGACACCTGATGCTTCCTGCCGTAGCCTTGCTCTTTAAAAACACAGTTCTCTGGCCCAAATATAAGTGGTCAGCAGGAAATGTAAATAACCAGACTACTACATTAGTCATATGAAAGACCCCAGCTGTGAATTTTGATACCTTCTAGATCTGCAATGGTATTACATCTGGACTTTATTTTCAATAGTTCTCCTACAGAGCCACTTTTCCTTTTCAAACAAGGAAAACAGAAGACTGAGGCCAGTTCTCACATTACGACTGCCATGGCAAAGCTGGTGGAAAGATTTCTCTGTAGTGGCAACTCCACAAAACGGTTGTAATGTGCAAAAGCTAAACAACATATGGATTATTCGCACAGGGCCTGGAATTTCTATTCATTATCAGGTACCTCAAGAATGTATGGTGCAGCCGAATGGAGCCACCATCATGACAAAGTACTTCCAGCAGCTTCTACTTGACAATCACAATTTGAAACTCTGCTCTTAGTACATGTCCACATGTCTGTCTGTCTGTCTGTCTGTCTCTCTCTCTCTCTCCCTCTCTGTTTGCCAATCAAAGCTGTTGTGGTTGTAGCTGGTGAACAAGATTTTTGCAGAAGTGCAATCTTCATCTGCACAGCAGGTGGCAAAAACTGCAATGGTAACACTCCAATTGGAAGCACAGTGAGCACATGAATGTCGTACTACAGAGATATTTTAACTTGTTTGTGTTAATGAAGAAGAAGCCTAGAGATGCAGCACCAAGCATGACATTCTGAGACTTTCAAGATGCCATGAAAAGCCCAAAATATATGCACAGTTCAACCTTAGAGATCCAATGGCCATGGGGGACATCAAAAGCATTACCCCCAGTGGCTCAGAGACAGCGAATGGTGAACCACTGCTTCACATCTTACCTCAACCAATAATTAAATGGTTGACCTTTGGAAGGCTACCCTTTGAGGCATCTCCCCCTGGAACAATGATACTGGTGTATCTTACAAAGCTACCGAGACTTAGATAATACTTTTGTAGGAAAGATAAAAAGTTCTACATATTAGATATTATCTGTGTTAGATAGATCTTAGATACACACATAACACTACACAGTTGTTTTTTCTACATACATTACAATGAGGTGGAACAGAAGGTGCAAAATAATTTCAGAAAAGTCAAGATAATTATTACTACCACAAGGATTTGTGAAGTATTGAAAAAAAAAACATTAAGCTTCCTGATGTAGAAAATGAAGGGAACTTCATTAAGTCGTACTTAGCAAGAGAGGGAGAGGAATACAGGTCATTTAACTGGGTCAAGAATGAGAAGTGCTAGTTATTTTTAATTGTAATTTGTTAATTGTACTTAATATGTATTTTAACTTTGTTTTAATTATTACTGCTTGCTTAATTTGTGTTTTAACTTTTGAACACTATGGTTTTTAAACTATGCTTTCTTTTTTAAAGTATTGTAAACGATTTGAGTTTTTCCAAGAAGAAAAGTGGGATGTAAATAAAGATGATGATGATGATGATGAGAAGAAGAAGAATAAGTGCAACTAACTTAGTAGTCTTGATCTAGTCAAATGAATTGTACAGTTTTCTCTGGCTATGAGGTGAAAAGACGATCATGCTAGAAACGGAAAAAGTGGAACTCACCTCCACCACAAGACTCAGAGCACTCTGTGAACCCCTCGTACTCCCAGTCATAGAGTTCATCAAAATCTTGAGGACCGCCATAGAACAGATCAGTCTCTTCAGGACTATATTCACCAGTCTCTCCATTGCAAGGGCCACCATAACAAGCTCGTTCTGAGGCTGGCTTAGGTCCTTCACATTCATCAGTGGGCAAATCTGCTACAGACTGAGAGAAAGACAGCAGCACTTGGCACTTTACCAAACGCACTTGGATGCCTACACCACAGGTCACACTGCAGGCAGACCAGGCTTCAGGAATAAACCTGTGGAAATAAAGACAGCAAGAGAAAGAAAGAGATGGGGTGGGGAGAGGAGGAGAAAGCAAAAATAAGAACCATCTGTTCAAGATGCTGGGGTGTCAGAATAGTTAAGCTGCTTTCATGATAGATAGACACTTGAAACTCAAAACACACATTGGCTGGCACTCTACTGGTAGTCCCAACTAGAGCAACCCATTCAACCAGCTGTCAAATGATGAATCAGTGTATAGGTAAATCCCACTGATTCAATGAGTCTACTCTGGCCAAGACTAATAACAGGATTTAGACCATACTCTAAAAGATACTTTGATAACTAGAAAAGCCTGAACCTGAGACATTTGCCTCTCTTGAAATATTCTAAAGCAGTAAGAGGCATACACATCTGTGTTTAAAACGAAGTGGAAGAAGGAAAAAGAGGACTCCTGAGGCACCTTTAAGAATCTTCTTTCTCCCTGTCTGTTTATATTGAAACAGACTAACATGGCTATCAGTTAGAAAACTTGGCACATCCATGTACACTGCTAGAGGTCTTATTGTTCTTTTGTACAAAATTGGATAATTCACAGCTCTCTACATGAACTGCTTCTGGTGGAAAGTATTGTTGTCAGAGGGCCTTTCCGCACTGCACTGTTATAGTGCTATTATTCCACTTTCAACATCCTGTGGAATTCTGGGGTTTGTAGTTTACTGAGGACAAAGAGCTCTCTGGCTGAGAATTCTAAAGGCCCCTCCCTAAACTGCAAATCCCAGGATTCCATAGGATGTTGGAAGTGGAATCATAGCACTACAACAGTGTAGGGCAGAAAGGCCCAGAGTGGATATTAGATGAACAGAATGCCTTTTGTGTTCCATCTTCTTTCTTTCTCTTTTGTTGGTGACATGCAAATCACCATTGACACTGCAGTCAGTTTGGTTAGCTATCCAACAATTCCATTGATGGAAGTGCTTCTGCCAGTGCACTGTCTGTGTGTAAAACCTACATGCTACCTCCAATTTTTGTTCTGGTGGGTTGGGAAACTCGCCAGAGCAGGTTTTAAGGCAGCATGGGAGCTGCAAAGGAGGAACAGTTACGGGGAAGACTGGCATGATATTGCACTTAGACCTATTTCTTTGCTATTTCTCTACTATGAATGTCACATTTCTGTTCAACAAAGACAGGCTTCTTCTTCACCGCAAAGAAAAAGTGCATGGGCCTGAATAATCTATTTCCCCAACCTCACAATTCTGTTCTTTAATAGATCCCGCTTGTTTGTGCTACCCCAAACACATAATAATTGCAACAATTGTGGTCAAAACATCTTTACTGTTCAAACACAGGCCAAGGTAGCACAAGATAGCCTGTTAAACAAAACTATGCACATTCACATAATACATATGCTCAAAATGAGAGTAATAAGAGAAATACATAGCTTTAAAGGAAACTCTTCACTGGGTTAAAATTTGCTGCATAAAGCATAATTTACTCATTATTAATCATGTCACTGAGCACTGCAATTCGTAACTGAAATGCAGGAAATAACACCAGGAAGCTCTGTGGCTTTCTCCTCTTCCTAAACAGATATTTTACATTTTGAATTATGAGCCTGGAAGGGTAGGTTTATGCTATGTAATAACTTGCTTCAAAGGCATAAAGGGAACCTGTGGTGCTAAGAGCAATAAAACATGCCAGGCTGCCATTAGAAAGTCAACATTTACTAATAACAAACATATTTTAAAGTTTGGCAATAGTGCTGTTTTGCTCAGATTCAGAAGGAACAGATGTGTACCCTAGTTGCTTGATACAAGCTTGTAAGCGACTGTTTTCTTACCTGCTTACAAGTTAGTCAGCAAATGTTACTTCCCAGTTACTACCTATTACACTTTTCCTTACCAGAAGTCACAGTAAATGCATTGTAACTTTATTCACGCACACAGTGTGAGATACATTGGATAATTATAGATCTGAACAAATGGAAGTATAATTCATACTGTTAACAGGGTTAAATAGATAAATATACTTTGGATTGAGATAACCAAGAGGTTTGGATAGCTACAGTTACTGTAATTCAGATTCTTTGAATCCTAGTGAATTGGCAGGCTAAGGAAGTTGGTATTTACATATAGGCTCGAACAGAAGTTGGGGACAAAAAGGGAATAATCATTGCATTCATTCTGTGCACTTCCTGCAGCATCTGGAAACAGAACGGTGAACATCACTGTCACCTGAAAAACAATTACGTTATGTGCAGATTTGTTTAAATTGAGATTCCATCAAAGATCTTGATTATACTGTCTGGGAAGGGACTGTTGAGATAAAGTGTAGCCTTATGGGTTAAAAATGGTTGTGAGAATTCTTACCAAGCTGATTCCCAAAGATTAACATCAAGATCTAACAGAGAACATGATTCTTGAGGACTTCTATATAGGTCCATGTTGGAGGTGAAGAAAGTAATTTTTGCAATCACTGATCTGACACAAGAAGGAAATAGAGGTGGAGGAGGGAAGTTGGGTTCCCTTGTATGTTTCCTCTTTACTTGTTCTGTTTCTTCTTCTAGTGTACACTGAAGATTGACTGCTTTCCCTGCCACCACACCTCTTCCACTCTCTCTCTCTCCTAATTATATAGCAGTGATAGCAACTGCCATCTTTTTATTTTTCCAGCCATTGATTTCACACTAATAAAACTTTCTCTTCACTGAATATTGACTTTGTTGAGGATTCCAAAGACCATACAGACTATCAGCATTTTCACCCTTTTGCTCATCTTAAGAAGTGCAAAACAGGCATATCCAGATGGGAAATCAAACCAACAAATCTTTTTTCCATTTCTAGATGCACATTCTACTAATTTCTTGTAGGGGAGTCATTTTAGTATGTTGCAGAAAAATATAAAAACAACAAAAAACACCCTGCACCTTAAGTGCTAATAAATGTATCCACAGCACAAACTTTTGTGGAATGTGGAGAAATTTATTATACAGTTTCTAATGTATTACCACCATTCATTAATCTTTATAATTGCATACATTTTTATTATATTTCTTTTACTGTTTTCTATCACAATACACTTAAATTCAAATCCATGATACACATTTTTATGGAGAAAATAAGCAAAAAACTACACTGCTCCCTATGCTACAATTTGCTATATGCACATGACACAACAGTGAATATTTTGCAGGAGCTTGGATCTCCTTTTATAAAATTCCAAACTATTTATTCTTTTTTAGGGCTAACTAAAGGAATAATACTGATAAACCCAAATCTATGTGTATTGAGCTAGAACTCTGCTTTAAGGTACTTCTTAGCATCATGGCCAAAGGTTAACAGCTGGCCAATGGCATGAAAGAATTAACTTCTATTAACAACTTATTGGATACTTTTTGGATTCACTATGGAGTCTGAGGCTGCAAAAATATATGAAGGCTGACCAGCAACCAAGGGAGTGTTTTTTTTTTCTCATTTGCTAACCTGCTTGCACAGTTCTTATATCTATTTTGAGAGATGGATCACATTTGCACATGTTGATTGGCTTTGTTTGCCCTTATCAGTCCATCTCCTATTGGCCTTTCCATCCTTGTGTGCATCCTAGCCCAAGGGTTCCTCATATAGCCAACAATGGGTAAATTGATGGTTAGCCAAGAAACAATCTGGGTAGAATTTGTTTGGGACCTCAGTTCTACCATTGGCTGTGAGGGGAGCCAGATCCTATCAGCAAAAGGGCTTTCCTGTTAAACCATTTACCAGCAATAAAGCTTATGTTATAGCAGCAATATGGGCCATTGTTCACTACAAAAAGAACTCTTGCAGAATCCTGGAACTACACCCAATTATGGACTGAGATGTTATGGATGGTTGGCAAATGCAAGAATTATGAGCTAATTGTTCAAATATTTTTTTTAAAAAAAACACACACAATCTCCACTTAAAAGTTTAATATTTTTATTTCTCTGCCATCAGAGTAAAATGTTACATCATCTTTCCTTTTAATGTCAAGTTTACTCAACTATTTTATAAACCCCTTTCTCTTCAGACAGTAAGATCTGAGTTGTTTCAGCTTATAAAAATTAACATATTTCAAATTCAACATTTGTGGTTGTGCACATGGCTCCTCTGATAAAGATCATCTCATTTATATATGTTTTTTTAAAAACATTATGTACTCTGCTATTTTTAACAGCTATTAGCTGTAAGAATGTCCACATTTTGTTTTGGCATTGAAAAATCACATCCACTTACCTTTAAAATTCTCTGGAGCAAAGTGCAGCAGTACACATTGAGAAAGTACTGGCAAGAGAGAGGGACCAGCCAAAAGAAAAAGCATATAACTTGATCCACTGTCCCAACCATAAGAAGTTCTTCCAATTGTTCTAATGAGCAGTAGACTACAGCCATAGAAAATATTTCTATTAAAACATCTTCTCCAATTTGCTGCCATCCAGATGTTTCAGACTACAGCTTCCATATCTCCAGAAAACATGGAGAATAGAAAGTACTTGCATAGTTGCCCTCATCCCTATCACACATTTTAAATTACCATGTATTCAGTCTGAATACATGCACGTGTCTATTTTGTCCTAACAAAAACTGGAGAATCTTTCCTGCAATATGACTGCTCTTACAGAATAGAAAAATACATAATATAATATAACTTTGTGGGACAGCAGCTTGGGATCTTGATAGGCTGGGGAGAAAAACACACACCCTTTTAAGCAATGGTGAGCCAAAACTGATGCAACAGGAGCAGCCATACATACACAACCTTATTTCAAAAAAAAAAAAAAAAAAAGGCAACACAAGAACTTTTTTCTCAGGTAAGCAGTTAGCGTTTGCCATTTTTTAAAAAGAGTTCTGTAAAATAGTTTTGAAACCCAAGGGTTACGGGATTCCATGGGTTGTATCCAATACTGCCATTTCACAAATGCAAAGCATGAATCCCTTACAGAATATGTTGCTTTCATTCTTATGCAAACTTATGTGCAAATACTATTTGGATCCCTTAAGGCATGAGGGCTATGTGTGTTCATTGTTCTCCTAGCAGCAAAGCGATTGATTATAGTCCAGACATTATGGACTACACAACATTCACAACCCCTTAACTGAATCAATCTAATCCATAAGCTTTTCTAAAGATATGTTTTCCCCTTGGGTTCAGGCTCAAATAGATCTATATCAGGTCGGCTAGGGTCTCTGGGAGCTGATGTTCAAAACACCTGGGGGACAAAAATTCTCTACACCTCATGCTAGTTGAATGTCAACTCATGTCATTTTTCTAGTAGAGCAATACTGGATGTAACTCCATGTTTGGCATCTTGAATAATGCTAAGGCTTCACATTACAATAGGCTGTGTTTCAGCATATTGTGCCGATCTACATTATGTATATGAGAGACTTGATCTGCGCAAATTTCACTTTGAAATGAGTTATGGATCTAGCCCCATGCAGCTTCTGTGTTGATTTTGGGATCAGAACTTTTGTTATGTGCTTGTTTTTGTGCTTCCCGAAAGTACAAATGGAGCACATGATGTAAATATATTAAAATAAGAAAATATATTTGAAAGGAAGCACGTTCAAATACATTTATATATAGTACTTCAACAGCTATTTGAGGCAATTTTAAAAAGAAATTCACAGAAAAATGCATAAATGGGTTGGATGTTTAAATAAACATATGTGAACCCAAACTGGATCGAAATAGTGTGCTTCATCCTTCTCTAAATTAGAAATGATAGTAAACAAGTGGCTCCCACCAAAAATGCCATTTCACATTTAGCTCCCTTCATAATATCTAGCAGAAGGTTCAGATCATCACGGCACTGGGAAGTAAGCATTCCCCTGCTTCCTGCCTATCAGCGATGTGCAGACATACACAGAATGCCAAACGTTAAAACACTGTTAGGT